>CASBWL010000030.1:2595000-3114355 GCA_949130495.1 Sambucus nigra
AACCATGGGGGAAGATTGTACACAGTTAGAATTACGGGACAACAACTATAGCTCGATCTAAGATTATTAAAGGGATTAAATCCATTCACTGTAAGTCCAAGCCTAAGATTTCTTAGATCAGATTCGAAATGAGGCCATTTTTGATTAATTGTATCCCATGCTAATGAATCAACTGGATGTCGCATCTTTCCATCTTTTCTTATGTGAATTGAGTTCCACTGCAACTACTCTTCTCTATCTGATGATAAAAACATCCTTCAAAATCTTAAGATTATTGGAAAGTATCGCAATACTTTTGCAGATACTCCCTTCTTAACCTTCTTTGTGCGTTCGTCGACTTTCCACTGTGAAGATCCACATTTAGGAAATTTATCTAAATGTTCATACTCTTTTCTAAATAAACAACAATCATTAATGCATGCATCTATCTTTTCATAGCCAAGATCAAATTCCTTTAGAAACTTCTTCGTTGCATACAAACACTTAGGAATAATGTTATCCACTAGCAACATTTCCTATAGAGACTCAAGAAGTTCATTAAATCCTTTATCAGATAGTCCGTGTGTAGTTTTATGCTTGTATAAAGTTGTAATTGCTAATATATTTGTATACTTTGTACACCGGGATATAAAGGAGTCTCAGCATCTTTTAACTTTTGTTTTTAACTTTCATCGCTGCTTTCAATCTATCTTCAGCAAAAATTGCATCGTGAACATAAGCATCTCTATACATCCTATGTAAATCTGACAATTCAATATCAATATCATTAGAGTATGAAGAATTCAAATGTTCTTTGTGAAATACCCACTTCTTGCACGTAGGATCAAAGCCATGAATGAGTTGGTCTCAAATAGTTCTTCCTAATCTTGTTAACAAATACTTTTACATTTTCTACAAGGACATATTATCATATCAGGATTTTTAGCAGTTTTTTGGCAGATTCAATAAATTTGTACACGCCAACTTGGTACCCCTCGGCGTGTCTACATATAATAAAAAAAAGCATGAAATCATAATCACTTTTCAAGTTTTGAACAATGTTCATTCTGAAAAATACTTTAGGTTTTTCTAATATATGTAAATGTATATGCATGCGTGTAATAAAAAAAACTTGGAAATCTCAACCAATCTTTTTCCATCTTGATTTGCCCACTTGCTAGTTTCTAGTCTGTTTACACCAGCAAATATTAATATTAAAAAAGAGATAAAATGTCAACAATAAACGGATAAAATGTCATATTATTTTCAAATATAGCTACATTCTACAAGATCTCATTGGATTAGTCACATTTTACTAAATCTTATTAGATTATTCACTATCTACAATGGTATATTGAAATAAATATAAAGTTAGATCATCGGGCTTACAAATTAACATGAATGGACTATAGCCATTTTTGTCTTATTCATGGTTTTCTTAAGCATAAAGTAATATAAACACCCACATTCAACAATATAGATTCATACAGTTAAATCAAGTTGACCTTTTGTATATACATATGTTCAAAAATATCAATATGGGTATATAGACTTAATTATACACAAATGAAGCAAGATAAAGATACCTATATTAGATCTGATTTGTAGTGTCTGAATACTGCCCAAAACAATCACGTATAAAATAGAACAATCAAATATTACAAATGAAAACATCAGATTTAGTATTAATGAGTTTGCCCGGGGGAAAAAAAGAATTAACCCAAATATCGATAAAATAAATAAAACTCACATAGCCCAGTTAAGAAAGAAAAGAAGAAGAACACACAAGTTCTCAGATTTCACACTATATATCCAATGTCAAAGAGTGAAAAAGTTTTTTAAGATCCACAAAATTTGATTTTCAAGTATAAAAAGCAATAAACTTTCAGACCTAAGAATATGGCATCAAAATATCATTCAGTGCATGATTACATGTCTGTAGCAAAAAAGTAACAAAGTCACATGTCAAAACTTAACCAAAATAGAAATAATAAATAAATAGATTATGGTTTGATGCACAAATAACTTAATAGTATCTACGTTTTAAACAAAACATAAAACTTATACACAATCATGTCCTGTTTCAATTCTAAATAGATTATGAACCTTTTTTCCAATCAATAAGCCTTATATATTAACATCCAACCTTGTTCGACTTAATTATGTTTCAATTTTATATTCACACTAGAAAACCAACAATAGCTATATACACAAATGTTGATGCAAAAAACTAGACTTGGACAATTAATTGTAAATGTAAGTAAAGAGACAAGAGATTTTAAAGTGGTTCGGCTTAAAGGAAGAGCCTACGTCCACTATTGTGTATTTCTTTGGGATTGTTCAATCGCCTCTCTTTTCGTGTCCCTTAGAGGTAGGTTTTACAATGTATTTATAGCCCCCATGGGGTATACAAGAGCTGGAATATCAAAGGATGGAATGTCTTTATATCGTAGACATTTACATCTATACAGTCATTAATGTATACAACTGTTAGTGTTTTTCTGTCATCGTTGGTTGGCATCCCTAGTGTTCTTTGGTATCCTTGGTGTTGGTCGACATTTCATCCTTAATGACTAGGAATAATATTCCATTGTACGACACGTTTCAGTATCTGAATGGTCCACATAGATAGATAATTTTTGGTATCAACAGAAGCTCCCAAAATTTTAATGCTTGAAGTTTTCACAAGATTATGGAGAATTTAGATCTTAAAGTTGCTCGGGTAACAATTTTAGGCCCGACCAGTTGCCGACTTCCCATACGGGTAAAAAATTATGATTTAATTATGGAATTATAATGCGTGGTATTTTTGAAATTATCTACAACTTTAACGAATTGTTTTTGGCAGATCCATCTTTTCTACCTTTAGACACCACCAGTTCAATCGTCGCTGCCTTTTAATAATTATTTTTCCAGTTTTTGAGGCAACCTATAAAGAGCAGGAAAAGCCACGAACTTTTACTACCTCAAATTTTTTGAGTTTTTTTTGCTATAGTGTCTTCAAGCTTTCTTTCTCTCTCTTGTACGATCATTTTTCGTTCTTCAATTCTTGCTGAATCCTTGATTCCTCTAAGAACTCTTTCTCTTCTCTCCTATTCTTCATCGTGATTTACTCTATGGATTCCCTTAATGAATTCATAAATGAATTTAAGATTTCCTCTTAGGTTGTTTTAGAACACGCTACTTTACCTGCTGGTTTTTTCTCACTTGCTGAGGGTTATTGGTTTCTCTCTATTTTTATAGATGAGTGTGGGTTTACCTTTCCTCCCAACCCATTATGCTTTGAATTTTGTCAATACTTTGACGTTGTCCCAACTAGGGTAGTCCTTAACACTTCTAGGGTCATAAATGGAGTGTATAGGTTGAATAAAATTCATGGAACCCATTTGGGGAATCCATAAATAATATTTTGTAATAAGTGGTTGACTAGTGACACCATTTTTTATTTAAAGACTAGGGCTATAAACAAGGAGTTAGTAGTTAATCTTCCAGACTCCAATATGGATTATTTTGAGCATGAGGTTTTTGTGAAAAAATTGGCAATACGTCCCTTTGATTGGAAATGCCAAGTACCAGGGCCTAGATGCCCTCCTTTTGGCAATGGGATAGGTTATTTCTCATTTAACTGTTTTATCCTGTACATATCTATTTAAATGTAACACTAATTGTTGTTCTGTAAATTTTGCTTGTAGTTGATCATAAGTGAACGTGCCCAAAGGAAAGTGAAGTGAATCTTAAAGAGTTGAAATTTATTTGGGGACTTCATTAAAGGATTGGCAAGGAGCTCGTCAGGTCTGCATCTTATATGAAATAAGAACACAATTTCCTCCTTTATTGCTCGTCCTACTTCTTCCCCTATAATTGACCTTAAGTAAGAACCTCCTTCTACTTCTTCAGCTGCTGCATCTGGCAGTGGTGATCTTTCTGCCCTTTCCCCTTCTTCCTTGGATTCACATTTTCCCCTTGTCGTATCCATCGGAAATAGGAATTTCCCAACATTTTGGGAGACATAGCTACCAATCCCCCTTCCAAACAAGCTGATGAAGGGTGAAAAATAAAGATGAGACTGGGAAGAAGCCCCCAGCCAAGAAAATTGAAGAGATCCCCTGAAAAGAATAAAGAAAGGATTTCCTTCTAAGTTAGAAGAAGGTTCTTCTGCTCTTCCTGACCAGTGTGAGTTGGTCGATATATCTTCTTTTGCCTCTCCAGTGGTCCTTAGCCCTGGATTGGCAAGACATCTAATAAAGTCTGGGACTTTGCTAGACCACAGGGGTGCTGCATCTACATTACACAATTGTAAAAGTTCTGACAGGGATACTCAAAGCCTTGCTCTTGTATATTCTTTTTCATTCTTTAATTTTTTATCTCTTTATTTGTTCTTCATAATATGGACTTTCCTCGTTATTCTTATGCAGTTCCTCGTTGGCTTCAATAATATGTTGGAAAAAGATGAGGTTTTGAGAGCTTCTTCTGGTGAAGTTGAAGAAGCTTTTTATGAACTGAAAAATTCAGTGCTTGATTCCTAACAAGCATTGGATAATGAACAACAAAATAGGAGGAGAAGATAAAAGCTATTGAAGGAGCTGCTGAAACTACTTGGGGTCTGGCTGACAAGTTGCAGAAATACTTAGATGCTGAGAGGAGAAAAGAAATTGAATGATGTTATGTTGTGTGGTTGCAATTTGGGCCTGAAAAGAGTGAGAAAAGAAAGAGTGAGAAAAGAAAGAGGTGGAAAACAAAATAAGAAGTGAAAAACAAAAGAAAACAAAAATAAAACATGAGAAAAAGAAGGAAAGAAAAAGAAAAGAGAAAGTTGTTGTATATATTATGTTCAATAAGATGTTATTACTCTACAATTCATATCTAATGCTTGTTTGGATCTTGTTTTCTAATTTTTGATATTGCCCACTTTTTACCATTATCCCGACTTTTCACCCCCGAACACTTTGAACCCGTACATATTTCCTTCATTTCATAACCCGAGCCTAGCCTACATTACAACCTTATAAAGTCCTATGTGATTTTAGGGTAAATTTAATTTAAAAGTTTAAATAGTTTTTGATAATTTGTGAAAATGCATTTCACCTCCTCTAATGAGTGGTATCTTTTATTGAGATTACAATTTTTCATTTTATATATAGCGTTCTTGATTACTCACATGTACGCGACCTTATTTCCATTTCCATTTACTCTTTATGCTCGCAGGTCCCATGTGTTACCTTCCTGTTTCGAGTGAATTCATTTGATAAGTGTAATGCCCATGAGGATTGAATATATGATTTCTTTTATGTTTTTCCGAATTATTTAAGTTTTTGCCAAATGATGCTCTGCATGTGATCTCCCCCCTCCCACCTTTAAGGTTGCAATTATATGATGTTCCTTCTATAATGTTAATAACAACGGACTTTTGCTTGAATTCGTTCGATATGCTAATAACATATTTGAAGTCTTTTTCGTTATTGTTGAATTTTCCACGCATGTTGGTTTGGGTATATTTTGAGTAAACTATATGATGTTTGTGGGTTTCATCCCTGAAAACCCTTATGAGACAACACTCGTCCACTAGGGTAACCTAGGGCTTTAACGTCTTATTTCATACGCTAAATGCAATTGTGCGCTCGCAGAAGTGGCATTTATCCCATTTTATTCTTATTCCTATTTTTGGTTTACTTGTGGTCTTTATTTTATCCTATTTCATTGCTAGGGACTAGCAATGTGTAAGTTATGGGGTGTGATACGATGCAAATATTGCATATTTTACCCATTAACCTAAGCGTTATTAGTCCCCTCGATACTCGTTAACCAGACAACCTCGGTTTTTGATGTATACATGCTTTGTAGGGGTTAATTGATCACTTTATAGGTATTTAGATGCTTAGAGTGAAGTTTGGACGCATTCAGAACTAGTTTCGTACAATCCCGCACGCACAAGGGCAATTAAGTCATTTCACAGCTTGGGTTTTTGGCCCAACATCTACAAAGAAGTTGTATTTCTATGACTGAGCTTCGTGTGGTCATGAACAGTGCATGATTCGAAGCCTTATCAAACAAGTTATGAAGATTTTTGCAGAAGAAAACCAAATAAACCAATGCAGCAAGGGGAAGAAAAGAATGAAGTGGGTTGATACCTGGTAAATCGGTCGATCGATTAAAATGGTCGATCGATCGACCCTTTAGTAATCTCGAGAATCCTTATTGGTCGATCGATTGACTGTTTTGGTCGATCGATCGATCCCCCGTATTTTTGACATCTTTCTTCCTTTTATTTTCTTTCTTCTTTAATTATTTTCCAACTTACTATATATAGGATTTTTGTTGCAATACCAAATATACTTAGTTTTAATAGATAATGTCAGTTAGGATTAGGGTTTGGAGAGCTCATTCTTCTTCCTCATTTTGTGTGACCCCTTTTGGTGTTATAAGTTGAACTTTGCATTATCCCCTCCATTAATATAGTTATGTTCGTCCTTTTTCATGCCTAGATAATTTGTTTAATTTAGTTATTTATTATTTTATTCTAGTTACTTAGTTTAATTTGTTTTATTTATGCTTATCCCTTAGATAAATAGGGTCGGGATTTTGTTCCGCCATTAACGAGTTCGGATCTCGAAAGTTAGGGTTTCGTGAAAATTTGCGTTTAATTTAAACCTCGCGTATTAAAAGAGGATTATTATGCATTTATCTTCCTTTGTCATCCAACATTAGAGTTTATAGCGAAAATCCGAATTTAATCCACGTGCGACCATTTTCCATTAAATGTTTAATCTCGCAACTTTGGATTAAGTTCCTTATTTTGTGATGTTTATGCTTTATTGAACACATTGATTAAATTCATTTTGATCTGTAATTCTAATTAGTAGTTGTTTATCCCTTGAACGTGTGTATGCAATCTCGACTCTCGCCTTTACTTTATTTAGACTTAACTTCTCTCTTTCCCTTTGTTACCATAACAACCCATCACCTTTTAGAATTTTATTCCTAAAATAATAAATCGATTACGAGCTATACTAACATTCCCTGAGGAACTTTTATTGTGATGACTAATTCTGATGGTCAATGTCAATTATATGGACCATAAAGTGGAAGCAACAAATTTTAAGGGTCGAGGTTAATTCTGAGGACCTTTTCATTTGGGTAACAAAGTCTGAGGGTCGAGGTAAATTCTGAGGACCTTAAGTAGGGTTTTGCTCTCTGGGGAGTTTTTACCTTTGGGGGTTTTGATTCCCTTGTGATTTCGTTGGGAAGTGTGTTTCTTGGAGACACCGCTGGGGAGAGTTATCCGGTTAGGTCCTAAAGCTCCATTGGGGAATTATGAATTTCTTTGGAAGAAAGTTTAATTTGGAAATCTTCAAGGAGGATATTACGCGGTCCTACTGTGGGTGTTTTTTATTTTATTTTTGAGCTTTTGAGTTCCGTTGTGGATAACTTGAAGTTTTGGGATTTCGCTGGGGAATCGTAGTGTTCTCCAGGATGCGGGGGTGCTGATTTTTAAGGTTTAAGATGGGGATAAAATTTGGTATTAATTCGAATAAGGATTTGGGAGTCTAAAAAATATTTTTCGTAGTGAAGACATTTTCTAATATTTATTTGGTAATTTTAGGATTTTTTTTTAATATTTTGGCCTTTTTGGGTTTTCTGAACGAAATTTCAGGGGGACTGCCGATCGGTGGATGGCCGGGGTTGCTATTCCGTAGTGGAATAGTCTTTTGGGCTTCCATGCGAAGGGAAAGATTCAAGTTCCGATCGGTGGGTGGCAAGGAACTGTCGATCGACATGACTGTTGGCCTACTACAAAAAGGGGTGAGTTCTTCTCATTTTCACAGCTCTAAGCTTTATTATCTTCTGCACTTTTCTATTGCAATCCGTTTCTAGCCTTTTTCAATGCTTAAATTTTCAAAGAAATGGAGAATTTTTTCCATAGTGAAACCCGCATGTCATGGTTAGTAGTCGATGATTTGGTGAACCTGGAGTGACGGGTTAGGTTGCCCCTGCCATTGGTCAATAATAATGTATTCAATTTGTTTAAGCTTGTTGTTGAGGACTCATTTCCACTACACGAACCTTCTCATCACCAGTCATCTAGGGTGAGGAACCCGAGTGAATATTTAAGTGTTTATGACCTTTGGCATTCTTTTTGTTCCTTTTTTTTTCCTTGAATTTTGACAAAGGTTTTTATTTTTTGGATTTTTTTGTTTTGACAGACTGACATCGCTACTATGAACCTTCGTTCCCGAGGGACGATGAGTTTTAAGGATTTGTGGGAGTACCTCTTGACGGTGGTGTGATCAGTAGTTTCTTCTATGGGTTTCTTCCATTTGGCATCTACTCTTCATGAGACGTCTCTCTCTAAGTAGATTCTTTTAGCACTGGGGGAAAGGTGGTGGGACACTACCCACACCATTCATTTGGGATTCAGGGAGATGACGGTAACTCCCATTGATCTACAACAGATGTTGGGTTTCAATTATGAGGCTATGCAGATAGAGGTGGTTTGATCTCTAAGAGTGAGAGCCACGACAGTTGATGCTGCACTGGGTGATGTGGGGAGGATAGTCTTGGGGGATTCAATCTAGATTTCTCTTCTTCGGAAGCTTTTATCGAGTCGGTAGATCTACATGGGAGGCATATGGTCTATATACTCACTTTTCTTATTCTGGGGATTTCCTGGTGGCCTCGAGGGGAGACGTTATCCACTTATGGATTTTACCATTTTTTTGGGTATTTTAGAGTATCCCTTTTTAAGACTGGGGGAGTCTTACCTTGGAGACCATTTATTCTTGCTTGGATGCTTTCAGCCGGTGCTGGAAGCAGACTTTTACTGGAGCCACGTATCTTCTGGAGGTAACTCTCTTATTTCTCTTTACATATTTTCTTAAATTTTTCCTTTGGTTTTCTTCTTCTAATGAGTCATGTCTTTCTGCACACATGGTTTTATGAGGTGATTGGGTTAAATGCCCATTTCATAGGCATGAGTCGGTGGATGGCTTATGTCAGATGTACCAGCGGTGAAAGTTTAACAGGTAGTTGAAACAGTCTATATCTCTATCGGTGATGTGTCAGGTCTTAAATAACATTATGAGCGATCAGGTTATTCCTTTTTTCTTTTGTATCCTTTTTGACATTTCCTTATTTTTGTACAAATATTAATATTTATTGGAAATCACAGGTGACTTTCTACCCTTGGGGGATAGCTTCCCAGTACACGAGGGTGACTTGTATGCATGTGCATATGCATTAGCTAATGGAGCATTAGTTCTATTATTACTGGTATTTGGGATAGAGAGTAGTCCGACAGATTATGGAGGATGATGTGGTGGTCCCACCGGCGATGCCTTCGAGGTATATGAGGTGGGTATGAGATATGTTGAACGAGTCTAGGGAGGTGGAGAGGTTTGTTGACCCTTACTCGTCTTACACTGACACAGTGGTGATCTATGACCATCTCAATTTTGTGGAAACATGGTGGATTCCCTCTTTAATCAATGATGTGGTGAACATGCGTCATCCTTCTACTGCTTCAGACAGGGATACGAGTCGATCGATGGGTTCTACCCACAACACTAGTGATGCGTTGCCATTAGTTCCGGCAACATAGGTTCCATTCATCCAGTTTGCTTCTCCTTCTTTAATTTTCGACTGGATGGAGGTCTATCACTGAGTATGCAGCACCGCCCTTATGCGGTGGACCCGGAGGTGTTGGGGCTGACGGAGGACTTCCTTCAGCCAGAGGTATATCTTGGTCCTTTTCTTCATCCTTTTTCTACCTTTTTCCTTCGTTTTGACTGACTGGTTTTCTTTTGGTTTATGTGGCTTTATTTGCAGCATGCCTGGGTGCCGATTAATTATCTTAAGGATATCCGGGACTGGGGGGCCTCCACGATGGCCTACATTAGGGATTCAGTCCTGACTCCTTCCTGTTTGGTGTCGTCTTGTACTTCTGAGGAGCAATATGGATTGGGGAGTGGCAGCTCCACAACTCGCCGTAGGGATGGGGGTTCTTAGATAGAGCAGGAGAGAGCTTGGGGGTTTCGGGCAAAGTCCCGCTATTTTTATTTTCTTCATTTCTTCTTCTTCTTCTTCTTCTTCCTGAAAAATGTAATCAGTGGTACCACATATATATAAATAAAGGAGATTTTTCTTTCACTCTTTCTTCTTTAGATGACTTATTCTACATGCACTTTTTACTTTATTACTGAAATCGTAAAAGGGATATGGGGAATAAGGAATTAGTTGTGATTTTTTATTTTGACAAAAAAGGAAAGATAGTATTTTCTAAAATAGGGTTTTGTTGATCGGCATACCCATTATCTTACCGATCAGCATATGGATCATGTCAAATCACTCTAGAGATTTTATTGCACTTTCATTCAGCTTAGAGTCCTGGACAACCTGTAAGTAATCACCAAATGTTTTCTTTACTTGAAGGTCCCTGGGCGATATAATTTTGGTTTTGTTGTCAATTTTTCCTTTTCAATTTTTTTCCATTGTGTCATTGTTAGTACTTCAGAGTACTTATCTGAGATGTTGCCTAGGTGTATTTGTTGTGTTTTTCTATTTTAGATGTTTTGGGTTACTAGGACAAGCTGTAAGTCATCAACAAACTGACCAGTTGTTAGCCCTGATCCATATTAATGGGAGATGAAATTGATAAAAATTGACCAAGGGTCTCCCCAATTAACTCCGTTTGGTTGACAAATGTGTTGATTTAATGTGGATATTTTGAAGGATTTTTTTGTTATTGGTTTATAATATTATTTAAATTAGGTATGGGTTTTGAATTTTTAGCGTCTTTATGTTTGAATATGTCAATATTATGCGTGGTGCGATTTTTTTATTCGAGATATATCTTGGCTCTTAGATTTCATAATTGTAACATAATGCTTATTACCATTACAAAGATTGAAGAACATCCATGTATGTTATTTCCTATCCTCTATCTTTCTATATTTTCTTAACTCTATTTCCCTCTCTCTTCCTAATTTTTTGTCATTTCCCCATCATATTTAATTTGGTAAGTCAGAACCGTGGTATATGTATTTTTTAACATATGTTTTCGACAAAAATAAAGTGAAGATCATCGGACCTCAATAGTATTATTGCACGTGAAGAGAATTTCAAATTACATTATCCTTTGGTATTTATGTATATGTATTTTTAACATACAATAGACTGTTGTTGTTGATGGTTGTCGTGATATGGTTCTAGAACTGATTGTACTTTATGCGTGGGGTGTCCAAAGATTTACTTCTCTTTGTAGTTGTATTTAAATCCTAATAGGATACGGGTGGGGGGACTCATATGGCCATATTTTAAACTTTTATTTTTAGGTTAATGTAATGTGGATAGAGGGGGTGTATAATGGGTATTTTGGTTCGGCTTCTAAAGAGATCCTTCTCGGAGATTTTTTTTATAAATAATTAATAACAATAAAAATTATTGGTCTATATGTATATTATCCTTTTGATTTTATTGTTGCTTCTTATCTAAATAATTTATTGCAATCAGTTGATTTAAACATCTACTGTATTTTAAAATCTAAAACTTGCCATAGAGAATAGGCTATACAATCTCAAACTTGCGATAGTGCATAGGCTATCAAAAGTCTACTAACAATCAAAACTAATTATTTTAGTTAAAAAAATAATTATTAATTTGTGGTCATAATTGTTTGTAGATAATTTTATTAAAAATTACAAATAAAATAAAAAATCTTTCCGTACAATATTTATCCCTTTTGTGATTATTTCAAAAATTATTGTATATTATTTAATTATGTCAATCTTTTAACCAACTTAATTTTTCGTTTTCATATAATATTTGTTAACCACGTGTCTTATATTTTCAATTTACTTATCGCCAACAAATATTCTTTTGATTCCAATGTATGTATTTGTACTTGTTTTGATTTTGATTAGTTTGAAATTTTTTGTCGCATTTTCAGTAAATTTTATAATACGCACTCGCATCGCGCGGGATACATACTAGTGTGAAAGAATAATTCTAGATGAACCTAATTGTGACCACATTAGTTATGTGGCATTACATCTTATAAGATATGAGCTCCATGAGTTCCTATTATTAATATTTTATATTCATAATATTATGCTTTTAGGAAATAAATTTAATCTAACCACAATAAAATTAATTTTTCTAAAAGGTAAATATTTTTTTTCGTATTATTAATATTATTTTTGGAGTTTCACTTTTGAATTAATTTAAAAGATGAATAGAATGAGTTCAAAAAACTGATGTGGAAATATTTGTAATTTTAGAATTTTAAAGATAGTTTCAAGTATATTTAACTCAATCAAACAATGTTTTTTGCATGTGAGCAATACCTTTTTATGAGATTATATCTATCTTGCAAACTCTAAATGAATTTTTTTCTTGAAGTGTTGGATTTTGATAACAAAAGGGAGAAGGTGATGTTTATGTGTGTGTGTGTGGGGGGGGGGGGGGTAAGGAGAGCTATCTCAGGCTTGGGTGCATGAATACCAGGCGCTATTAACCCACAAGGAAAAAAAATATATAGAACAGCTGCACTCATAGAACTCATATATGATGAGATGTAATGATTATATGGAAATATGTGTAATAATTATATTTTATGTGGGCCAAGTTTAAAAAGTGTAGAATCATATTTTTGAAGTGGCCAGGCATAAGTCTCATGTGATAGTGATGGATCATATAGTTAGATCATTATCAAAGTTATGTCTTCCGCATCTTTGATAGTGTACGATATATTCTTCGAAATTTATAGACGGCTATATATAGATAAGTTTTAGAATAACACTACAGTTACCCGGTTTTATACCCATTTCTCCAGCACGCCGAATAAGACAAATGAAAGATGCCCCACCCCAAAACCAAATTTAGACTTAAAAAAAAATGGTATGTAGGGGTGGCAATTCAGGTCAACGGGTCGTGTTTCGGGCTGATACAATACGACACGACCAGATTTTTTTAGACATGAACACGATACGATACGAATTCTTATTTTTTTTAGCTGACATGAACACGACCCGAATAAAAAATAACATGGCACGACAATCAGAATTTCACGATGACACGACACGACTCATAATTAAGAAACGAACACGACATGACACGACTTCGTATCAAAAAAACACCACACGAACACGAAATATTCTGTCAATTTCGAATCAATTTCGTATCGTTTCGTGTCATTTTTTCGTATCGTTTCTAAAATTACCACCCCTACTGGTATGTCTGCAAACGCCTCAAACATAAAAAAAATGCATTGCCCTGTGGCGTGTGAAAAGACTCAAAACCATGAAGGAAAGAAAATGCAAAGATGATTGTACATGTGGCAAACATAAAAAAACTAACAATAAAAATTAATTTTTTTTCTAAAATACCACAAGTAAAAATATGAATTAATTATCAAAAAAATTCTCAAATATTTTTAATACACATTTAGTGTCAGCATTTTTATTTTGTTCAAAAAAATCCCTCAAACACCCATTTAACCAATATAATCTTATTTTAAAGGTCCGTGTCAGCGGCATCCCGCCAACCTCCTCTCCCCCCACCCCCACCCCCACTACCACTACCGGAGCTCCTTTTTGGAGTGTTTATTTGATGTGGGGCTTTTTTTGGAATTAAGTAAAAATGCTTAAACTAAACGTGTATTAAAAAATATTCGAGTGTATATTTGATATATGCTTCTAAAAATAATCACCACATAAAATAATAATAGTAATAACAATAAAATAGCACTAATATTAAGGTTTCACGACGTATATCAAAATATACATTTTAACACAATGTCATGTTCGCATTAGGTAAACAAAATATGAGTCACTGTCGCATTTTAATTGAACAATGTTCGTGTTTAGTAAAATATAATATTTTGTAACGTGTCGTGTCATGTCATGTTTAGTAATTGGTTAAAAAATATCTTTTTTTTACTTAATACGAACTTATCTCAAATAAAATGTGACTTGATATCAATTTGTGTTAAAATTAGCACTATAAATGGATATTCGTCCGATATCCGTCCGATATCCGCATCTGAAAATCGGTATCCGTCAGATATCCGCATCTGAATTTGCGGATATTTATCCGAAACATGGAAACGGATACGAATATGGATACTCTATAAAAATATCCTAGAAAACATCATGTATTATTATTCTCTAAAACAAAACAAACACATACTCCACTCAAAATAAAAAACACCCTAAAGTTCTTATTTTATTGGGTATATTATAAAATGTCTTGTATTATTATTTTATTGAGTATATTATAATATACCCAATAAAATAATATTGATAATATATTTTATTATCAATATTATTTTACCAATATATTTTATTATCAATATTATTTTCTCGGATATTTTTATAGAGTATCCATATTCGTATCCGTTTCCATTTTTGCAGATAAATATTCGCAAATTCGGATGCGAATATCGGACGGATAGGGATTTTCAAATATCCGTTTACAGTGCTAATTTTAACACAATGTGATATCATGTCACATTTTATTTGAGTTAAGTTCGTATTAGGTAAAAAAATGATATTTTTTAACCAATTACTAAACATGACATGACATGGCATGACACGACACATTATGAAATATTATATTTTACTAAACACGAACATGGCTCAATTAAAATGCGACACTGACTCATATTTTGTTTACCTAATACGAACGGACATAATTAAGAAGATACATGATGCAACAAAATATCATTTGTTTATCTAATACGAACATAACTCAAATAAAATGCGACAGAACATGACATTGTGTTAAAATGTATATTTTGATATACGTCGTGAAACCTTAATATTAGTGCTATTTTATTATTATTATTATTATTATTATTATTATTATTATTATTATTATTATTATTATTATTATTATTATTATTATTATTATTTTATATGGTGCTTATTTTTAGAAGCATATACCAAATAGTCACTCGAATATTTTTTTAATACACATTTAGTTTATGTTTTTTTTACTTAGTTCCAAAAAGTCCCACATCACATAAACACTCCAAAAAGGACCTCCGACAGGGGGCTGGGAGGGGGGGGGGGGGGGGGGAGTTGGCGGGATATCGCTGACACGGCCCTTTAAAATAAGATAATATTGGTTAAATGGGTGTTTGAGGGTTTTTTTGGAACAAAAAAAAAATGCTGACACTAAATGTGTATTAAAATTTTTTGAGGAATTGGTAATTAATTCATATTTTTATTAATGGTATTTTAGAAAAAAAATTAATTTTTATTGTTAGTTTTTTTATGTTTGCCCCATGTACAATCATTTTGCATTTTTTTTCCTTCATGATTTTTGAGTCTTGAGTTCACACGCCACATGGCAATGCATTTTTTTTTATGTTTAAGGCTTGATGCAGACATACCAGTTTTCTTTTCTTTTCTTTTTTAAAGTCTAAGTTTGGTTTTGGGGTGGGACACCTTTCATTTGTCTTATACGGCGTGTATGAGAAATGGGTACAAAACTGGGTAAGTGTAGTGTTATTATTAGTTTTAAGTATGACACATAATTAAGAAGAAATGGTACATTTATGGAAAAAGTGCATATTCAATTTATTGAATATGGTTTAAGAATAGTGTATCATGGTGTGAATCTTACCATGATACAACACAGTTAAAAGCTCATTGTGTTAATTGTCAAAAATTAAAAATTTTAATATTATGAATAGATAAAAATCATAAAAGTTAGTTTTTTATTTTGAAAAAACATTATGCTATTTATTAAAAAAACAATTTTTTTATTAAAATGGACCTTAATAAAAAATATATTTCGTTGTTTGTTTATAAAAATGGACGTTCTTTTTATCAAATAAGAAATTGACGTTAACTGCATTAAACAAAAAAACTGAACATTATTTAGTTAAATTAAGACAAGACATGAATTTTGATATAAACTATTTTTAAAAAATATGTTTTTTACAAATTTTTATAAAACATAACTTTTTTGAAAATTTATACTTTCTTTAGTTAAAAATAATGCTTTGACTTTCATACATTACTAATGTTTTATTTTCAACATTAATACAGAATACGACATGAATCGCCTTATTCATAATATTTATACCACACTAAAATTCTATATCGCACTAATAGCAGGAGTAAAATTACAAATTAATAATATCATTGTAAAAACCTTAGGTCAAAAAAACACCACAATGACACGATTAATTCCTTCAACTCTATTTTATTTAAAATGACGTCAAGGTTTTTTTGTTTAATATAATTAGCGTCAACTTTTTTTTATTAAAAGAACGTGTACACAACTCAACTCAACTCAATAAAACATTTTCTCTATTACTAGGGCGGGATTATAAAAATAACGTTTATTTTTTAAAATACATAATGAAACGTTTTTTTTTATTAGGGTCCATTTTAATAAAAAGAAAGTAATAAGCTTTTCAATAAATAACATTATATTTTTTTTAAAACAAAAAACTGCTTTTAATGATTTTTGTATTTCAGAATATCAAAATTTTCAATTTTCCAGAATATTAAGATTTTTTATATTCCAAATATTATGTTATTATTTATATTTTCACAATATTATACTTTTTAAAATAAGTAATATGTTGGCCAAAATAATATGTTTTTTCAAATCGTATATGCATAGATAATATTTTAGTCATTTGGTATTTTAAAATGTTTAAATAGTTGTGGGGGAGGCTCTAAGTAGTGTGGGAATAGTCCCTCTCTGAAGATGATTTCAAATCACACAATAAGGAGAGGCTTTTTCTCTTGCTAATTAATAAATTGTTCTTGTTCCCCCCCAAAAAACGTTTGTGCTATATGTATTGAATTAAGAAATTGTGTTCATAACTAGAAAATTAAGGACTCCACCACACTCGTTTATTAAA
Organism: Sambucus nigra; assembly: GCA_949130495.1. Lineage (NCBI taxonomy): Eukaryota > Viridiplantae > Streptophyta > Magnoliopsida > Dipsacales > Adoxaceae > Sambucus > Sambucus nigra. The sequence goes on from CASBWL010000030.1 coordinate 2,611,856, forward strand.
TACGTTCATAAGTAGGCGATAAGCGTATCTAAGAAATTTTTGCATGTATGAGTTCCATAACATGCCAATCAGTCTTGTGGCCCATTCTAGTTTCCACCGATGCATGGATAATTGAAGAAAAACATCACATTTTAGGAGATAAGTTTCACTAATTTTTCCTGCACTCTTGGCATCTCTTATTGGAATTTTGTTATGGAAAGAACGAAATATATTAATTAATTTCTGCAAGGCACGTTCTTGGAACGCTTTCTTTTAGGCAAAATTTCTCCCAATCCGGTAGAGACAGAACCAGAACCGCGAGTACACAATGGGTTTTATAGAATCTGCCTTCAGGATACAATGCAGTGTATGATCAGTTATTTGATTCAAACTATGTACTGTTTGATCAAACCCAAGAACACTCTGAATTTGTAACTTGATAATGCCAAAATATAGAGGACGGAGATAGGAGAAACTAGCAATTTTCGGTGTCCAAAACAGAAGTCTGGAACTATTTTTATAGCCATTTCTGTGACTGTTCTTCAACAGTCACAGCTCTTCATGGAGTGACTCAGCAACCGTTGGATCGTGTCTGTTTGGAACAGCTGCGATCTAACGGTTTAGATTAGGCGTCCCATCGTAAGCGAATGGACATCCCCTACACGAAACGCTACGATTTCATCTAACGGTTTAGATCAAGTCGTTTCGGATTTTAAACCCTTTGATAGGATCGTTTAATCACAACAATTGATCTGTTTTACCTCGTCAAAACTTTAGGCTCCCAAGCTCCAAGCGACGATGCGAAGTGCCAAGTGCGCGTCAAACCTAAGTCGCCCAATCGCCCTTTTGCGCGCCGCGTGTCGCGCTTACGCGTGTCGCGATTGGTGGTGCTTAAGCACCACCGCGATGCGTCGGATCATAGCCTCTTATTTGACTTGTCAACTAAGAATCTTAGTTGTCCTTTAGTTGATATACCACTACTTTTTGTAGTATTCTTCCAATGTGGGACAATATGGGATTTTGAGCACTCCCATATCTTTCACACCCATTTGCTCATGTTTCTACTTTCTAAATTAAAAAACCCCAACTATATTTAAAATAAAACACCAATAATAAAATAAAATATTGACAACTAAAAAATAAAATATCAATAAATATTGGAATTTATCCAATATTCCCCCACCAATTTCAATATACACAAGAGAGCAAAGTAAAAAGACAATAAATAACTTTTGGCATTATCGCTAAAATCTAGTACATAAATGAGAAGTGTCTTTCGGAGTTGAACTTCCATATAGTGAAAATAATTCAAAGCTTCATCATGTTGCTGTGGTGAACGTATCTTGAACCAAGGACCTTTTGAGACTAGCCGGAACTATCACACATACCGATTTCTGAGTTTATAAGTGTTCTTCTAGCATGCACTTTTATGGCCTTGTGCTAATCCTGATTTCACGAGCGCTTTAGGATCGGTCTTGATTTCATAGAAAGCGGCCACACTTTCGACACTCGAATAGGTAAATCAACTTTAGTGATTCTGCGAGTCACACTTATATGATTTATTAAGAAGTAACCTTCATCCTCTAACATGCAGAAAACCAACCCTAGGTACATAGGAATGGAACTTTTTGTATAAATTCCTAGTGTTCCATAACTATAATTTAACTTGTTTGTACCACAGTGAACTCTATCTATATTTTCAAGATATGAGTTGGGTTCCCATTAAATATAGTTGTGTTATTTAATAAACCTTAGTCCCATTCCTTTTGAGGTGATATATATCATCTCTCTTACAAGACCTTTAGTCAGAGGATCTGCTAAATTCTTGTTCGTTTTAATATAGTCGCCTGTAATTACTCCTTCCTTGAGTAATTTTCTTATAATTTGATGTCTTAGACTAATGTGTCTAGATTTTCCGTTGTAAGTTTTGTTCGAAACTTTATAAATTGTGCCTTGGTTATCACAACTTATCATAATAGAAGGTGATGGATTTTTCCATAAAGGAAGATCATACAACACATTTCTAAGCCATTCTGCTTCTTTACATGCATCTTCTGGGGCTACAAATTCAGATTGCATTGTTGAATCTGATACACATCTTTGTTTCTTGGATCCCCAAGAGATAGCTGCTCCTCCTAGCGTAAAAATCCAACCAATAGTTGACTTGGATTTTGATTTAAGATTACTCCAACTTGAATCACTATATTCTTCTAAAACAGATGGATATCCTACATAATGTAAGCCATAATCCAAAGTCCTCTTCAAGTATCTAAGCACCCTTAGAATTGCATTCCAGTGCTCTTGTCCTGGATTACTTGTAAATATACACAATACACTCACTGCATAAGCAATGTATGGTCTAGTGCAATGCATGGCATACATTAGACTCCCAATAATACTAGCATATTTAAGTTGGTCCATAGCACGCCCAGTATTTTTTTTATTAATTTGATGCTAGGATCCACTGGTGTAGCAGCTGGCTTAAGTTCAAAATGATTATATCTTTTAAGAACTTTTTCTATATAATGAGATTAAGATAACGCTAAAGAATTATCCTTTCTCACAATTTTGATTCCTAAAATCACATCAGCTTCTCCAAGATCTTTCATATCAAATTTTAATGAAAGAAACCTTTTGGTTTCTTCAACATATTTGAGATTAGACCCAAATATTAACATGTCTTCCACATATAAGCAAATAATAACACCAACACCATTTTCAAATTTATTATATATACATTTGTCGGCATCATTAACTTTATATTCATGGGATATAACAATATTATTAAACTTCTCATGCCATTGCATAGGAGCTTGTTAAAGGTCATAAAGAGATTTAACCAATTTACACACTTTCTTTTCTTGGCCAGGCAAAACAAACCCTTCGGGTTGTTCCATGTAAATCTCTTCTTCTAAATCACCATTTAAAAATGCAGTTTTAACATCCGTTTGATGAATAACTAAATTGTGAATAGAAGCAAGAGATATTAATATCCTAATGGAAGTGATTCGAGCAACAGGAGCATATGTATCAAAATAATCAATTCCATATTTTTGCTTATAGCCTTTAGCAACTAGTCTTGCCTTAAATTTATTTATAGAACCATCCGGATTTAATTTTCTTTCAAATATCCATTTGCACCCAATAGGTTTAGACCCGGGGGGGAAGATCGGAAATAACCCAAGTTTGATTTGACAAAATTGAGTTCATTTCATCATTTATTGCTTCTTTCCAAAAGACAGCATCCCTAGATGTTACCGCTTCATGAAATGTGGTCGGTTCATCTTCTACTTTAAGAACAAATTTAGTTTTATTCTTAGTCTCATTTAAATCCCCTTCAACTAAATAAATAACAAAGTCAGGCCCAAATATTTTTTCAGTTCTCTGTCTTTTACTCCTTCGTGGTTCAACGTCATTCGTTGTTTCCGAAGAAGATATAGGTTGTGAATTTTCTTTTAAATTTGAGGAGTCAATAGTCGGATTATTATTTTCTAAACCTTTATTCAAAGTACTAAACTTTGTTAGATGTTCAAAAAATTGTACATCTACCGACTCAATGATTTCTTGAGTTTCAAGGTTTAAAAATCTATAAGTCGTAATGTTACTAGAGTATCCAATAAAAACACATTTGTAAGTCCCATTTCCTAGTTTAGGTCTTTTAGGTTCGGGTTTTCTTACATAAGCAAGACATCCCCAAACTTTAAGACGTCTAAGATTAGGCTTACGATTAAACCATAATTCATATGGTGTAATATCCTTGTTTTTCAATGGAACTCTATTTAAAATATAACATGCGGATAAAACCGCTTCTCCCTACATTGACAAAGGTAAACCAAAACTGATTAACATTGAATTTATCATTTCAAATAAAGTCCTATTTTTCCTTTCCGCCGTTCCATTTTGTTGTGACGTATATGGCGCCGTACCTTGATGGATTATCCCATGAGTATTACAAAATTGTATAAACTCACTCGGGTAATATTCACCACCCCTATCGGATCGCAGGACTTTAATTTTTTGATTTTGTTGAGTTTCAACTTCTGCTTTAAAAATTAGGAATTTCTCGAAAACTTCACCTTTACTTTTAAGTAAATATGTATATGCATACTTAGAGTAATCATCAATGAAAGTTAAGAAATATTTATTTCCGCCACGAGTCATATTACTCTTCATATCACATACATCACTATGAATAAGATCAAGCATTTCGGATTTCCTCTCAACAGATTTGAACGACTTTCTAGTTATCTTCGATTGAGCACAAATTTCACATTTAGAAAGGTTATCAAATTTACAATCCGAGATTAAGCCGAGATTAGTCATATTTTTTATACTTCTATAATTCACATGACCTAATCTATTATGCCATAAAGAAATAGACTCAACCATATAAGCAGAACTAATATCATTGATTACATTAATTTTGATCATGCCGTTACAAGAGTACCCTTTGCCAATAAATTGGCCATTCTTAGACAATACAAACTTATCAGACTCATAAACTAGTTTGAAACCTCTCTTATTGAGGAGGTCCCCAGACACAAGATTTTTACACATATCAGGTACATGAAGTACATCAATTAGAGTAAGTGTCTTTCCAGAAGTTAGCTTCAATTCCACTGTGCCTTTTCCAACAACATTGGTGCGAAGATTATTTGCCATCTTCACTTCTTTTCCATCAATTTCTTGATATGTTTTGAATGAAGAGCGTTCTTTGGATATGTGGACCGTTGCGCCGGTATCCAGCCACCATCCACTTTCATTATCAATTGAATTTGCTTCGCAAACAGTAGCAATAAGATCTTCAACATTGTTGGTTTCCTTCGACCCTTGTTTTTCCTTAAATGCCTTCTTTTTAAACGAAATTCTCGAGAATAATGGCCCGGTTTTTCACAGAAGAAACATTTTCCCTTCTTTTTCTTATTTGCACCTTGGTTCTTGAATTTGGAATCATTCTTTGCTTTAAATTTTGAGTCTTGGGTAATATTGGATTTTTTATCCTCAACCATATTAGCTTTTGAATGACCCTCACTTTGTTCATCCTTCTTTTCTCGAATACGAGTATCATCTTCAATATGAAGGTGACGAAGAAGGGATTCCACAGTATAAGTCTTTTCATCATGATTAATTTTCTTCTTAAAGCCATACCAAGAGGATGGAAGTTTTGAAACAATCACCCCTACTTGAAATTCATCTTGAAGATTAATACCAGCGGCTTTAAGGTCACCAATAATTTGTTGGAGTTCATGGGCTTGTGCAACGACAGATTTATCATTATTCATTCTAAAATGCATATAGTTTGAAATTAGAAACTTACGATTGCTCGCTTCCTCGTTTTGATACTTTATCTCCAAAGCCTTCCATAATTCCTTTGCCTCGGAATCATTCGATGAGAGCTATAAACAATTTGAGACAAAGCATTGAGGATGTGTCCTCGACACATAAATTCGTCTTCTTTCCTCTTCACACATTTTTGCTTTATTTCTTCGGTGTCTTCGGGTGTGGGCTCGGGAATTTGTTCAAGGTTATCATCTAGAATGTATGCAAGTTTTAGTGATGTGAGGAAGAACATAACTTTCTCTTGCCAACGGGTGAAATTTCCGCCATCAAAACGGTCGAGTCGGATTAAGTCTTGAGTCATGACTTGGATAGATTGTGCCACGGTTCCTTCCATTTGAGTGGAGTAATAAGAATAAAATTTTTGCCTAAAACTGTTGGAATTTTATTATGGAAAGAACGAAATATATTAATTAATTTCTGCAAGGCACGTTCTTGGAACGCTTTCTTTTAGGCAAAATTTCTCCTAATCCGGTAGAGACAGAACCAGAACCGCGAGTACACAATGGATTTTATAGAATCTGCCTTCAGGATACAATGCAGTGTATGAACAGTTATTTGATTCAAATTATGTACTGTTTGATCAAACCCGAGAACACTCTGAATTTGTAACTTGATAATGCCAAAATATAGAGGACGGAGAGAGGAGAAACTAGCAATTTTCGGTGTCCAAAACATAGGTCTGGAACTATTTTTATAGCCATTTCTGTGACTGTTCTTCAACAGTCACAGCTCTTCATGGAGTGATTCAGCAACCGTTGGATTGTGCATGTTTGGAACAGCTGCGATCTTATGGTTCAGATTAGGCGTCCCATCGTAAGCGAATGGACATCCCCTATTCATCTAACGGTTTAGATCAAGTTGTTTCAGAATTTAAACCCTTTGATCGGATCGTTTAATCACAACCGTTGATCAATTTTACCTCGTCAAAACTTTAGGCTCGCACGTGCGAAGTGCCAAGTGCGAGTCAAAGCGCGCAATGCGCCCTAAGTCGCCCAATCGTCCTTTCGCGCGCCGCGTGTCGCGCTTACCTCGCTTACGCGCTTACGCGTGTCGCGATTGGTGGTGCTTAAGCACCACCGCGATGCGTAGGATCATAGCCTCTTATTTGACTTGTCAACTAAGAATCTTAGTTGTCCTTTAGTTGATATACCACTACTTTTTGTAGTATTCTTCCAATGTGGGACAATATGGGATTTTGAGCACTCCCATATCTTTCACACCCATTTGCTCATGTTTCTACTTTCTAAATTAAAAAACCCAAACTATTTTTAAAATAAAACACCAGTAATATAATAAAATATTAACAACTAAAAAATAAAATATCAATAAATATTGGAATTTATCCAAGATCTCTATCCCAATTCTCGAGTTGAAAGGCTGGGAAGAGCAATAAAATTGATATTAGAACCACTTCTTATAGTATGCATACAAGTACACATTTTGTATTGTAAAATCACCATGACCAGTGACTAAATATTATATATGTTTAAATGGTTAAAATATTCATTCTCACAAACACAAAGACTATCATGTGACTAGAATTTGTTTTTTATGGATGAAAGTCGCAACACATGACATGGCATGTTGATAATATAAATCTCATGTGATAAAATCAATGAATTGCACCCAGTGGCGGACCCAGGATTTTGAGTCAAGGGGTGCGAAAAGTAATGATGAAGTCCGGGGGTTCGGGGGCGGAAGCTCCCGAGGCGACTTTTTTGGGGATGTTTTTACTTGTTTTTGCAATTTTTTAACCCTAAAAATGTTGAGGTATTAATTCACTAAATTTTGGCTCCTACTTTGTTCATGTTTTTTTTTAATTATATTTTAACATAATAACCCTAACAAACCCAAAAATTAAATTACAATAAATATATTTAATCAATCAACCATTGATGAAATTACAATAGATATATTTAATCATTTTACATAACATAACATTTAACATAAGTTAACTGTTAAAAACTAAAACTAACATTGATGTAATTTTATTTTAAACTAACAATGTTTCAATAAACTAATTTTTACAATAAACTAATTTCTTTCGATGTTTTTACAATAAAGTAACAATGTTTTTACAATACACTAATTTTTTTCAATAAACTAATTTTTACAATAAACTAACAATGTTTTTACAATAATAAAAAATTAACAATGTTTCAATAAACTAACAATGTCTCAATAAACAAACAATAAACTAATTTAAAATAAACTAACAATGTTTAACTTAATCAAAAATTAAAAAAAAAATTACCTTCTTACAGACTGAGTCAGATGCTCTGTGTGCGGGCGGAGAAGAGGAGCTCTGAGCGGAGGTGGCCCAGCAGCTGCTGGAAACTACAACGGAGGTTGCTCATATGTGATGTTGAGAGACTACAGTCTACAACTTGCTCCTGCTGGAGACTACAACTTGTTGGTGTGATGTTGAGAGATGAGAGGAAAGAGGGAGAGTCTAATATCACACGCCGTGAGTGAGGAGATGAAGGAGAGAGAGAGATATTAGGTTAACTTAAAAGTGTTGAAACGCATGAGTTGTTTTTGTAATCAGAAATTAGAATTAGTTTTATTTGTAATTTTGTCCGCACAAACAGAATACATTCTATTATGAAGCATGACACAAAGGTCCAAAAAATAAAAATAAAAATAAAACAGCTTATACCTGGGAATTTTTTTCGAAAAACCTAGGTGGGCGGCCGCCCACTCTCGAGACCACCTAGGTTCGCCCCTGATTGCACCGTATTATATAAGATCGTAGGGTCCAACCATTTTTTATCAATTGAGTTTCATTTGGGCACTCGTGTCACTTTGTCGTCTTTTCTTATATGGTACTAAAAATTATCATGTGGCTCTTCACACCATATTAAGTTTTCATCTCATAAAATAATTGTAGGCACACAAATTGTGAACATAAATTTATTGTGAGCGGTTAAATATAGAAAGATTTTATATTCATGCACACATACAAAAAGAAAGAATGAAAGAAATAATGAAAGAAAAGGATCGTATATATAGTCCACCAATTGGTGATCGATTGAAATTGGGTTATAATAGTTTATATCTATATTTTATTAACCTTCTGTGTTGCTACCAGTACTCTCAATAGCATTCAGCATTATATGACATTTCCTAATACTTTTATGCTCATTTTTTATGCATTATCTATTAGATTTGAGTTATAGAAAGTGAATGGACTTCTTGTGTTTAATTATTTAAAATAGTGTTAGTTACACGTATCTCGAAATTTAGGCTCTCTTTCTTCACCATCTAAACTTTTATCCTTTGCACTTGCAGTGGCGGAACCAGGATTTCACACTGGGGCGGGCAATCTTAACGGTGATTTGCTGTGGTTCGGGGGCGGGAGCCCCCAACCCAAATTTTTTTGGAGTTATTTTTTAGTATTCACCAAATAATTACCTAAATATAATTAAAAAGGATTTAGGAGGTTTGAAAAATGATAACAAAGTCTTTTTGACGACATTAAAACCTATAATATTTTAGCAATATAAAAATAAATTCAGCATTCAACAAATAAAAAAAATCAGCATTCAACAAATAAAAAAAATTGCATTCAGCAAATAAAAAATCAACATTGACCACATCAAAAAATTCAGCAAATATTTGAGCAAGGACAAAAAGCCCTAATTTCAGCAGTAAATCAAAATAAAGTTTTTCTTGACATTAGAACCTAAAATAAATCCCAAAAATAAAATAAATTAGTTATTACTAAACAAGAAATAAAATCCCTAATTTCAACAGTAAATGAAAATAAATATGGAGCAATAAAAATCCTAATTACAACAATAAAAGCCCCAAAATTGATAGAAAGCCCTAATTTCAATAAATAAATATGATTTATTCTTGTTAAAAGCTCTAATTAAAAATTACCTTGATAAAGCCCTAATTACAAATTATAAGTTGTAAAAGCTCCAAAATTACCTCGATAAAGCCCTAATAAATTATTAACAATATATTATTTTGATACTAAGTGAGATAATGAAACAATAGTATATTTCAGCATTTGGAGCAAAGAAGTTTGAAAATTTTCCAAGAAGGTGAGAGCAATTCCTGATTTTGCAGCAACCTAAGTGAGAGCAGCTCTTGATTTTGTGGGGGTGGCCGGCTAGAGGGAGAGATGAGAAAAAGATGAGTTTTATTTTAATCTTTTGAAAGGGTTTGGAGTGAAGGTTCTGAATTTGAGTTTTGAGAATAGGGGAGGGCTGCTCCAGCCTCCGTGTTTTGTTTTTATTTTTAGGATATTTACATTTTTTTCCCCACTATTTTAAACTTTAGTAAAATATTACCTAAAACTTTAAAAAGGGGGGGGGGACTGAACTGGAATTTCAACAAAATAACCCCTGTTTTTTTTTGCTTTTGTTAGAGACGGGCTGGAGCCTGTCCCAGCCCTCTCATGGTTCCACCGCTATGCACTTGATCCCCCCCCCCCCCCCCCCCCCAACTTGCATGACGTCAAATAACCCTACCATTAACATCTTAAATTTTTGCAAGGGAAGTGGGTTATATGCATGACAGATGGGGTATTTTGATCCAAAACGTGATAAAATGGATACTTGGTCTCTCTCTCTCTCTCTCTCTCTATATATATATATATATATATATATATATATATATATATATATGAAGGTTAAGATCGTAAATCTCACGCAAACCCTATATCCGAACGTTTGAAATATATTATCTAATCTATCAAGATCTTTTTCAATAGTATTCAAATATTTAAAAAGTTCTTCAGTTTTATAATAAAATGCATTTTCTTCTATTGACATTTTTTTTTTGTTTTTATTCAATAAATTCCCAAAATTTGTTTCATTATTTCTAAATTTAAAAAAATCAATATTTTTTATATGTTATAAATGTTTTTTGATAATTTCAAAATATTATTTTATAATTCCCAACTTTTAGAAATATTATTTCTCTAATTTTTAAAATTTTAAAATAATTTTCTTTAAAAAACCCTCATTTACACGGCACATGATCAATTTTTCACCCCAACATTTAACACTGTTAGGGTTTGGGTGTTATTTGAAGCCGTGAAAGTTCAAGAGGTATGTTCAGAAAATAAAAATTCAGGTGGAGAAATGAACGGGGGTGAGATTTAGGTCTAGGTTTAATGAACCATTAGAATAAATTAAGAAACTTTGGATATGAATTTACCATTTAGATTCTTGAAAAATACAAAACTCAAATCAGCGGAACACGTAGGCTATATTTTAAAGGTTGGAAATAAAAAGAGATTAACATTATGAGTTGTGTAGAAATACTCTACTCCAAGTATTTTCAGCCATCACGATGTGTAAACGATTATTTACTAATTTTGCTTAAAACTACATAGTAAAAACATATTTAGAACGAAGCGAATTATTTTAAAACAACTATAAAAAAAAATTGTAAAACAATACATCGGTTTCTCATTTTGATAAATTTTTCAAAATTTAGGTATAAAAAGAAAATTGGTTAGAGATAGGATTCACTTCAATACCAAATTAATACATGGTTAACTTTAGAGAGAGATGTTAGTTGATCAAAATCTTTGTTGAATCTTATTTAGGGGAAAACAAAGTTTGTTAAAAATGATTTTCACTTAAATCCATAAATTGAAATTTCTTAACACACGAATAGTTAATGAGAGATCTAGATTACATCAAAATCCGATAACGAGTTTATAGGAGAGAACTACATATTAATTGAAGCAAAAGTGATCACATTGCACAAAGTGAATGGGTTCATTATTAAATGGATTAGTATTTATGTAATGATATGAGTCAACCTTTGAGGGAGAATTTTTATAATTGTTATATATCATTTGTACACTTTCTCTTGAAATATATTTTTTTTGGTTTCTGCTATAAATATTTATTATAGGGCAACTGCGAAACGTAAAAACCAGTTCCCAAAACTATTTGTCCACTCTGTTTGGTAATTTGATATTAAAGTTAAGATTATTTGAGGGAAAAAAGGATAAAAACAAATTAAGAGTGAGGAGAAGCGATGGAAAGAGAGAGGGGGAACATGTATTTTATGTGACTCGTATTTTAAATATACATTTCATATGTTTTGTGAAATGATTCAATTTCAGATTTTAAACATAAGATAAAATTGGGCAATTATTGAATTTTTTCATTAACGAAACGACACACAATTAATGAGCTAATTTTTTAATCAACCAATTTACAAGTGTTGGAACCGAACAAAAGTCATAGTGAATATTCACGACATGTTTACAAATAGGACATATTGGAGCAAAAATATTTTTTATGAAATTTATTGAAGAAAAAAATAATCATAAGACCAATTGAAATTTACAAATAGGACTATTTATATGATATTTAGTTAATGAGATACAAACCTTGTAAAGGAAATGAGCAAGGAAAGTAAGGTAAACCTTAGAATAAATTTTGTAGAAGATTCTATCATCAACAACGGAATAACTTGAGTCCACAACTTCAGCTCCTCCTTCATATAGAATAGTTAAAACTTGAGATTGTAACACCTCGCACTTTTATAGATAATTAAATTTCATAAATGGGTGTCATTTGGAAATTTGAGGAATTATTGTGAATACTAATTTTTGGAGTTTATGAGTGTTAGATGATTTCCGATGCATGTTATAACAACTTTTGAGAATAAGTAAATGAGTTGGATTATTTTATTACATGTCGCAGTTAATTAAAGCGACAGAGGACAATATTTTCATTGGAAAACCCGCATTGAGATGTATTGGGTTTAATTAGTGGATTGTGGTCAAGTACATCGGATGGAGATTTCGAGTGTGCGGTTGATTTCGGAAGGGACGAGATAGTCATAATAGAGTATCCAGGAGTAGTGTTTGGATTCCGAGAATTTTTGGATTAATAAGGACTCGCAATTGAGTAAACGAGTCATTTTTGGGTTTAAACCGATAAACCCTCATTTCTCCCTTTATAATGCACGGGAGAGGGAAAGAAGAAAGGAAAAAAAAAAGAGAAAAGAAAGAGGAGAGGAAAGGAAGAGAGAAAAGGGAGGTTCCGGCGAAACTCCGGGGGTTCGACTCGAGGTCGTCGGATTTTATCCACGAGGCAAGTGTTTACTTGCTTATTTCGTTTAAAGCATAAATCTCATATCGTAGTTGGTAGTGATAAACCACAAAGATTTTCGGGATGGGTTTTTTTGAATTAAAATGAGTTTTCGAAAGTTAAAACGAGTAAACCCCGAACAATCTCCAATTTGAAAAACTTAGGATTTAATCGAAATTCGTTGTTGGTTGTGGGTTCTAGGATGTTTAGAACCCTTTTTATGTGTGTGTATATGTAGTTGATTGTGGTTGGAGGACGTTAGTAGAGGAGATAAAAGCTTGGGAGAATCTATAATGGCTGAAACAACTTCTCGGAGAAGAAGCTGTCTGTGGCGATCGATCGATCGATGGCCCAGGGACGATCGATCGATGGCCCAGGATTTTTGGCAATTCTGCCTAGGGTTTGTTATATGTGATAATTTATAATTTTAATTGATTCTAGTTTATGTAATTAATGAAATAATTATTTTTTGAGGGAATTAATATATAACTAATTGAGGAAATTTATAGGGGCTAGGAGGGTGCTAAGATGTGCGGCACAAAAAGTATACTTTCGAGGAAAATAAATATATTGAGGAATTAAATGCTTAGGGCTCCTAAAATAGAGTGGAGAGCTCCAAATTATTATTTGAGTGATACGTAAACCGTAGGTTCACGAAAAATGGAATCTAGGACTTTTTATTTAAGGGTGTTTAGGGCGAGTAACATTCGAGTTGATATTTCGGCTGGGATTGTACGTATAGAATGATGCGCCTAGAGAATGTAATTATGTGTCAATTGTGTGTGAGAAATCCTACGAGGTGAATAGGATGAAATTTGGGATACATGCAAAAGAGGATTTAGCGACTGCCCGACATGTCTATTGATGACGACCATTATAGGTGGTACGATACTTATGGAAATTAAGATAAGTCGAGGGTACACTAATAAAATTTGTACGAATTAGTAGGTTTATGCACAAGTCCTTAAAAGTGATTAAGGTGTGAGTTATTTAAGAGAGAAAATACGTATGGGATTAGTATTTTAAGTATGAGAATACTTAATTGATATTATGAGATTGGCAATTATAGCCATGTATACATTTCAGAAGTGACAAATGTGTATATATATATATATATATATATATATTTATGTGAAGCATACCCCCTCTAATGCTATCATGGGAAGTTGCGCGATGCGGGTGAGGCCCCTGGCTTGAGAAGAAGGGAGCGTATAGTCCCCAGGTCATAGCGTCCAATGTTATATTGTGTGATTATTATTAGGGGTGAGAAGTGGTGGGTATGTTTCGTCTCATTTTTGGGGAGGAACTATGACTTCTTTCCATACGTTGTGATTTGATTTTTACCATGTCGGTGATATTTAGTCCGACCCCTGGTACCCAGGATGGTATGTGAATAATTCCCTGGAAGATGATAGCATTGAGAGACTGCATCCTCGAGTTATAGCTCGTTGGGATGGTTATTATAATTGTGCGTATAGTATATCACATGTGTATGAAAACCATATGTGTGTATATATATATATATATATATATATATATGTTTTGTACTGAGGGCTTAATGGATCTTGACGATTGACACTGCCAAGTAGTAGTGTATCGGGGGGTTCCTTGTCTGGATTTCGCTTCGCAAGACACCCCACGCACGAACATAGTGCAGTGTTGAGAATGGGGAGAAGTTGATCCCTCAGTACTCGGGTTTTTCGAGGTTTCTAGAGGATGGGCGTGATAGATTAGTTAGGTGGGGTAGCTTAACTAGGATGTCTTAAATGGATGCGTTAGGTATGCACTATTAGAGGAGGGGTGAGGGGTATTTCATGGGAGTGCGATCCCAACTTAAATATGAGGTAAATCATATTTTTTTAAATATGGCATTTATGAACTTGCAAAATATTTTTACAACTCGGGCTCTGACCCGTTTATCTATTTTCCCTCTTGTTCTCTCTCTCTCTCTCTCTCTCTCTCTCTATATATATATATATATATATATATATATATATATATATATATATATTATAGGTGTCTAGACACATGAATGCCTGGATGACGATTCCTTCGAGTTAGACGTCTGCTTCAGCAGCTGTGGATGCTTGCAGGTATACTATAGACGCTTCCATCCTTGTAATCTAGATAGAAGATACTGTATAAACATTCGGGCTAATCACCCAATTTCATTTAGTTATTCTTTTACCGCCTTTTAGTGTGGCCTTTTTATTTGGTAGTGTGATGCTAAACCAAGTGTTCGGTGATTTTATTTAGTTTTATTTCTTCTTATAAATTATTGTGAATGTTTTATTTTGTATGGTTTGTTTAAAAAGATTAGTTAAATAAAATTTTGACGCCAGCCTAATTGGTTATTAGTAATTAATTTAGTTTTCGGCAGTGATGCTAAGAATGAACCATATGCAACTCCTGTTTTAATTTGGTACAGGAGTGATCATCCGGTATTTAATTAGGCGGAGTGTCACATATGGTATCAGAGCATCAGGTCCTAGTGTCCTTAGAAATCTGTGCAGACGTACTATGCTTTCAGCATTGCTCTCGATTCGATATAGAGCCTAAGGATTAGGATTGTTGATTCCTCTTGTGAGATTTCCTTCTCCCGCTATTATGTAAGATTAGAGTAAATCTTTTTGCTCCCCTGTTTGTGGTTCATTTTCTGATCGAGGAAGGGCGACCAAGGAAGGCCATGATGAGGGCAGCAGGAGGCGGGGCTTAGCTGTTAGCTGTGAGTTGAAGCTAGGAATGAGGACCGTAGCAGAGGTAACTCCCTTTGTGGCATTGTCGAGGATTGTTGCTATGACTACTAAAGTATGGTAGTTATGAGTTTCCAAGTACCGCTGTAGTAGGAAGTGGTGCTAACTTTGAATTACCCGATAAAGTTAACTTGGGAAAAGATTTGGAAGGTCTTTGATAAGGACCACACGTTGAGGTTTGAGTTATACGAAGTTAGTGTAGCTTTACTCAGTGGAAGTAGAGGGCTCAGGAGCTTTGCCTTTGAGCAAGTTATGGAAAATACCCGGATGTGAAAATTTGAGGAAAATTTTTCACTCGTGGGAGTAATGTTCAAATGGTGAAAATGAAGGTCACCATATATGGAGGGAATGCAATTTTTGGAGTATTCACTTAGGATCGGTTAGAGGCCGATAGTGAATAAAGAATTATAGGAATAAGTGAACTCGGTACCTAATTAAGGTAGGTACAATGAAGAGAGGGCCCTTCAGAGGAATGATAGGCTCACTAGTAAGTGTTTCTAACACTTATGGAGAAAGTATGTTCAGGAAACCCCATTGGTGGACATCCACCCGGGGATTTTTTTTTTAATCAGAACTGTTGAGGTCGGTAGTGGAGTCTCCTTCTAACGAAGAGGTTAAGGGGACTATAAAGGTGATTGTTAAAATCAAGGTTATAGAGCCCGATATACTGATAACTTTAACATGGTCAGGAATGCCAAAGATGGAAATAGGGTGATGTGGAGTGTTAAGACACACGGTTCGTCCTTTCCCGATAGGAGTTAAAGGACAAGAATAGGGTGCCTAAGTGGGGCATCGATTAAAGTAGTTTTTGATTCAGTTAGGGAAAGTGTACCATGGCCGTGAACTAATGGGAATTTCCAGGGTTATTGGCAAGAATGGCGTTATAAGTTTCACCGCGGATGAAGAAGGTATACATTGTGTGACAAGATTGAGTCACAGTATTTTATTAGGTCTAGATTCATGTGTGATTCAGGTTTACTAGTAGTATCGATAACATTATATGGTGTATGTCTATATGTTTTTCGCAATAGCGGAATACTATTTTGGATTTGTATCTGTTTTGTACTACTCGATTTGTATTATGTGTGTTATACGGGCATGGTACTATCATGAGAGGAAAGTATTTGTGGATTATCAAAGCGATAGCCAAAAAATGATGAAAATATGTTACTAAAGCCGTTTAATAAAATTAAACTATTTAAGTAACTCGGAACAGTTTTTTGAAGAAACTCTTTTCTTCAAAACCAAAACTATTTTGAACACAAGATGTGTTTTATAAAAGTATGCACGAGATCTATTCAAGATTTGATTAACAGGTTTATAAAACAGTTTAAACAAACTTTAAACTCAGCACAATCAAGAATGAGATGAGAAGATGCAGGAAGATTAAGAACAAGATTTTTTACGTGGTAAAACCTCACCCAACTGATGAAACATCCACGACTCCCTCTACGGAGTAAAAACAAAAATTCCACTATAAACAAATTTTAACAGTTACAAACTATATAACAAACATGCATACAACTCAGACCTATATAAGTTTAGGAATGTACCCTCTGGTGTCCTTATAAATTCTCTGCAGTTCTGATTGTTGATGTTGTTCTCCCAGTTTGTTAACTCCCAATCTGTTCAAGCTCTTTACGTCGACTCTTTTTCACAAGATCTTATTACCAACACTTTTCGTGTGGTAGGGTGAAAGCGTTTGTGGAGGTGCTCTCTAACACATGCACACACACACACACACACACACACACACACACACACACACTTATTATGTACAATCAATCCTAACAAATTACATATAAGTCTATATGTAGTGACTTTTATTTTTCTCTCTTCTCACAAAACTTAACCTTTTTTTACCTTTAAAGCTATCCCAGAATCCACGGCTATCTTGCTCAGAAGACGTATCAAGATCTTAATCAATCTCTGTTTTTGAAAAGATTTTTGAGATTGAAAACCACCAAGTGCGATTCCAAAATATGTCAAAGGTCTTGTTTCAAGAGAACTAGAAACAGAAAAAATTATTGTTGATTTCAAAGTTAAAAATCTTTTTAGAAAAGAATCAACAATATAGTTCTCAAGCTGAGAAATAAAAAATGCAAACTAAGTGTAATATATCATGAAGGACTCAGATCTAAAAATTTTATATGACAGAAAAATAGATCTAAGAAAATGATTAAGTTGGAAACAAGATCAAAAGAACGAAGAGGTTACAACAACAAACCAACTCTCAAAATACCTCTCAAAACACTCAAACACTCAAGGTTGTGCTTGGGAAAATACAGAGGTTTGAAGGTTTATATTTGGTTTGAACTGTTTGGACGATTTAGGGTTAGGGTTAGGTTTACTAACTCTTTTTCTCTCTTCGGTTTTCTCTGTTTCTCTCTCTTCTCTCTCTACTCTTTTTTTTTCTCAAGGAACGAAATGGCCAAAAGTCTTCTAAGGCTGAGACGAAGGGTCCTTTTATAGGAGGCTGAGAAGATTTGAGAATGAGGATTGAAAACAAGGGACCAGATTGAGTCAAGATGGATTGACTTTAATCCAAGGGTTCACGATATGGGGTGGTTAAGAATCTCCTGATTGGTCCAGACGGGGTTCACAAGGATTATGAAGGGGTGCATGCAGATCATTGATAAGAACGATCCAAGGGTTAAAAATAGGCTCTGGTTTACACTCTGTGAAGAAACACAATTACAACCAATCAGAGGGAAATAGGTGTTGGACAATAAGGCGGGATAAAACACGCCTCCAAAAGTAATTACAAAGTACACCCTGAAGTCTCTGCCGCTTTCGGATTCTACCCAAGGTAACTTTAGGCCAATTAAACCAACAATATGAAATAGTAGATTGACCCCACAAACTTTTAAAACCAAGTTTTAATTAATTAAAACCTTATTTTAAATGTTTATGAAATCCCAAAAAAATATTTGAAAAGCAATATTAGGGATTTAAACACACTCAACATATGTACACACATTAATATGTAATATTACATGTATATGACCCATTCTACTGTGTGTGAGTGTTGGTAATGAGGTCTAGTTTACTTCAATCAATGATGTAATAGTAGTGCAATCTCTAAGGTTCTTTGGATTCTAGGTTAGACATAATTTTGTCACAATTTCCAAACTAGATGAACACTTATACAATATAGACTCAAGTGAGTCAAGAGTATAAGGTGCTTCAATCTCCCCCTTTGGAAATATGAGGCAAAATCGCCTTTAAGTCATCTAGAACTCGTAGGGCAACAAGAATAAGGAAACCTATTTCTACAAAAATCTATCTACCCAAATCCTATAAAGGAAAAGTACATAACTCAACTATTTATAATTGAATACCCTATTACAACTGTTGATAATAACTGTACAAAAACCTGCAATGAATCACTAAGATCAAGTTGTTTAGCATATAATAAATTCATTAGACTCAAATTTCTCCCCCATTTTGTCTCAAATAGACAAAGGAAAAAAAATAAAGAGATCAAAGAGATTAATCAGCACACACCATACCAATAGATTTGCGCAAAGAAATAAATTGATTATAATCTAAAGGTTTGGTAAACATATCTGCGAGTTGCAAATCAGTAGGAATATAATTGATTTCTAATTCCTTAGTTTCAACTAATTCGCGTACAAAGTGATGTATTATTTTTATGTGCTTTGTTCGCAAGTGTTGAACAGGGTTTTTAGAAAAATTGATCACACTTTGATTATCACAATAGAGACGCAATTGGTTTTCTTGAATACCATAATCACTCAGCATTTGTTTAAGCCATAGTAATTGAGCACAACAGCTGCCAGCGGCTATGTATTCAGATTCAGCTATTGAGAGTGATGTGCAGTTTTGTTTCTTACTACTCCATCCTACCATGTTATTACCTATATAATAACATGCTCCTGATGTTCTTTTACTATCATCAGTACACCCATCCCAGTCAGCATCAGTGTACCCAATTATAGTGCTTAGTGTGTCATTAGTGTACCAAAGTCCTAGATTCAGAGTGCCTTTTACATATTTAATGATTCGTTTAACATAATTCAGATGGCTCTCTTTAGGGTTATTTTGATAACGAGCACATACACACACACAACATACATAATATCAGGACGTGAGGCAGTAAGGTATAGCAAGGTTCCTATCATACTACGATATAGAGTAGGATCTACAGATTTTCCAGGTTTGTCTTTAGAAAGTTTTACCGTAGTACTCATAGGTGTTTTTGCATATTTAGCACTCTCAAGGCCAAATTTCTTTACTATCTCTGAAGCATACTTAGATTGCGAGATAAATAATCCTTCTGAATTTTGTTTGACTTGAAGACCTAAGAAAAATTGCAACTCCCCCATAAGTGACATTTGAAACTCCTTATGCATTATTTCAGAGAAGGATTTTACTTCTGAGGGAGAAGTTGATCCAAATATAATATCGTCAACACAAACTTGAGCAATAATGATGTGTTTGTCAAAATGTTTGACAAAAAGGGTTTGACCATTTCAACCTCTTTTGAAAACTTTGTATAAGAGGAAACTGGAAAGACGCTCATACCAAGCTCTAGGTGCTTGTTTAAGCCCATACAAAGCCTTTTTAAGACGAAATACATGATTTGGATATTGAGGGTCAATGAACCCTTTAGGTTGTTCTACATAGGTCTCCTCAGTCAATATTGCATTAAGGAATGCAGATTTGACATCCATTTGGTAGAGTGTAAAGTGAAAGTGGCAAGCTATAGCAAAGAGAAGACGACCAGATTCTAAACGAGTAACCGGAGCAAAGGTCTCGTTAAAATCTATTCCTTCAATTTGAGAATATCCTTGAGCAACTAATCTAGCTTTGTTTGTAATGATTATCCCACTTTCATCAGAAATATTTTTAAAAATCCAACGTGTGCCAATAACTTTTTTGTTATCAGGCCTAGGTACAAGATACTAAACATCATGAATGACAAATTAAAGAAGTTCTTCCTGCATAGCAGAAATCCAGTGAGAGTCATTCAATGCCTCATTTACATTCTTTGGTTCCACTAGGGAAACAAAACATGCATAATGTGCATAATTTCTTAGTTGAGATCTTGTATGCACTGGTTCACTAGGGTTACCAACTACGTTATTTATGGGATGATCTTTAGAAACCCAATTAGGTACTTCAGGTAGCTCAATTGGTAATGAATCATCTATTTCAGGAGAGTCATTTTCTAAAATGTTTGTAGGCTCTTCTACAATAGTTGATTCATCAGTCTTGTTCTCTACAGTAGTGTCACTCACAATTAAATTTATGGATTCCATCAAGGTTTTAGTGCGAAGATTATACAATCGATAGGCTCTACTGTTAGGCGGCTATCCTAAAAATATAGCTTTATCTCCCCGGGTCTCAAATTTGGACAAGTGTTCCCTATCTTTGCATACATAACAAGTACTACCAAAGGTTCTAAGGTACTTAAGATTAGGCTTTTTCTTATACCAAAGTTCGTAAGGGGTTTGTTTGGAATTCTTTCTAAGATAGACCCTATTTATGATGTGACATGCAGTGCGAATGGATTCTACCCAAATATATTTAGGCAAATTCTTGGCATGTAACATAACACGTGCCATCTCTTGAAGTGTACGATTCTTTCCCTCAGCAATTCCATTTTGTTGAGGATTCTTAGGAGCACTAAATTCGTGTTTGTAACCATTATAGTCACAATACTCTATTATACTAGTGTCTTTGAATTCTCCACCTCTATCACTACGGATTCTATTTACTTGAGTGCCCTTTTCATTTTCAATCCGAAGAAGGATTTTTAAGAAGGTTTGAAAAGTGTCAGACTTTTGTTTTAAAAAGGCTACCCAAGTAAATATGGTGAAGTCATCAACCATAACTAGAATATAACTGTGTCCACATAGACTAACAGTTTGGGAAGGACCCATTAGGTCCATATGGATGAGTTCCGAGGGATTAGAGGTAAGAACATCATTAACTTTCTTATGAGGTTCCTTAACAATTTTACCTTCCTGGCAGGAACCACATACAATGTTAGGGATGGGTTTGATTTTAGTAACTCCTCTAACTATTTCTTGAGAGGTCAGTCTACTAAGATTATCGAAATTTATGTGACCCATTCTGTTATGCCATATCTCGTTGTCATCCATTCTTGCAACATTACAAATTTAAGAATTATTCATGACAGTATAACAATTGTCAGGTGTTCTGAATCCTGTAATTATGCATTCACCTTTTTCATTTCAAATTTTTCTTGTTCTTTGAAAAGGTAACAGTATGATCCGAGTCACAAAATTGCGAGATACTAAGTAGATTGGCCTTAAGACCTTTAACTAGAAGAACATTTTCAAGAACAGGAAGTCCTTCTTCTTGGAGAGTTCCTTTGCCTATGATTTGAGATGATACTCCATCACCAAAAATGACTTTTCCACCAGCGAAGCTGGTTTTGTTCAAAAGTTTAGTATCGTCCCCAGTTATGTGCTTAGAACATCCAGAGTCTAAATACCAACCAGATGATGTGTGCTCAGCTTTTAAGGCAATAATAACTATATTACACTTCATTTGAGGTAATATATCTTCTTTTCTAACCCAAATTGCTCTAGTTTTCATTTTGCGCTTATTAGCTCTCAATTGATAAAATTTGCGAGTATTGGATTTTTGTTGAAAAATGTTTTGCGCATGATTTTGAATTTTATGAAAGACATGAGCATTTGGTTTAGGAAAGTGTTTAGGGGTCCTTATAGGAAATGTTCTTTTAGGTTTGGTATTTCTCTTTCTATAATTAGAGTTTTTGTCTTGTTGTCTAGGAAGTACATAATTGTTGCGGCTCCTCTTAGAATAATTAAAGTTCTGATAGGTAGGAGGATAACAGGAAGGTTTAACTAGTCTCCTAGCATAGCAACCATCAAAAGAGTGACCGTATATATCACAATAAGATCAATAAAGATTGCTCAAGGTTGGGGTCTCCTTAGTAAAGTCTCTAAACAACGGTTTTGAGGAATTTTGAGGTTGGACTCTATTCCTAGGTAGTACAGTCTTGAATGCGGACTCACTCTTCCTAATATAGGGGTAGACGTATTTAGCCTTAGGTGAACTTTCATGTTTAGAGTTACATGATTCCCCAATGTTAAAATTTTGATTTTTTGAATCAAAATCAGTTTTGAGGGAATGAAAATCTGGGCAGGTTTCAATAGGTCTTTTACCTCCTGACACAAACTTGATAGTTTCAAAAGATTTTGTTTGTGTCTTCAAATTGGGGCAAAACTCTATTCCAGTTCGATCATCAGAATTGGTTTTAGATTCATGAATAAATTCATCAAAATAGTTTGAATTATTTTCAAATTTTGTAATTTTTTTGAAAACAGTTGCTGTCTTTTCTTTAGTTTGTTCCAATTCTAATAATGTCCCTTTGTATTTTTTATCCAGAATTTCATTTGTTTCAGTCAAATCTTTGAGTTTTTGATCAAACATTTTAATTTCACTTTCATGAGTTAAACATTTGGTAGTATACTCTTCAGTATTCAGTTTGACCATCAGGCTTAGATCTTCTAATTTCTTAGTGAGATGTTTCACAATCTTTTCTAGTCTAGTGCTTTTCTTGAGAGTTTTAGCATAGAGTGTGTGAATATCTGGGAGGTCTTCATTATCCGAGTCACTAAGTGTAGTGTGTGAAGTGACCCCTAAGGCTTCATTCTTTGAACTCACACACCCATTGACATCGTCATTATCACTTTTCCTTTGACTCACCCACCCCAAAGAAGAGATAGTAATATTCTTAGTAATCAAAGCATCTAAACCAGTAACAGCATTATTCGAAACATTAGTAGTAAATTTACTAGATTCATCCTCACTAGGAAACACAGGCATATCATCATTATAGATAATCTTGGCAAAAAAGGACATGCAAGGGTCAAAAACATCAGATGACTCAGGTTCCTCATTTTCAGAATCACTTGAATCATCCCATGTCTTGCAAATGTTGGCTTTAGTGTATTTGTTTTGAGTGTTCAAGTTAACTCTACAGTCTTGTGCAATCTGTCCCAGTTTACCACATCTATAGCATTCAGTCTTCTTAAGGTCTCTATTAGGTCTAGCGTGAGACTCCTTATGATTTTTGTCATGGCTTTTCTCATGAGGTCTGTGATTAAAGGGAGTTGGATAATTGGACTTGCCTTGTTTATTTGTCATGTTGTTTCTAAATTTAATGATTTTATTAAACTGTTTTGACATCAAGGCAATCTGATTGTCCAAACTCTCTATATCACATTCCTTATCAGAGTCATCATTAGAAGTATTAAACTCGGGCTTAATCAATTTTAAAGAGAAACTTAGATTGGAACTAGTCTGTTTCCTATGGGACTGGGTTAATTGCTTCTTAAATTCTAGTTCCATGTCCACAGTTCTTAATTTATTACTGAGTAATTCAGGAGTGAGATTGATATCACACATTTCCTCAATAGCATATATTTTGTTGTCAAATTTCTGTGGTAATGGTCTTAGAATTTTAGATACAATTTGTTGTCTGTCATATGTTATCCCATTAGCATGCAGTTTTGTCATAGTATCAGTCAGGTTCATATAGAAGTCATCAAATGACTCAGTCTCAGACATAATTAAAGAGTTATATTGTTGAATGAGCATTCGAGTTTTAACAGCTTTAACTCTAGTGTCACCTTTATGAGCAGTAACCAAGGTGTCCCAAGCTTCCTTAGAAGTGGTACAAGATGAGATTCTTTTGAACTCATGTTCATTTATAGACATAAATATGACATTCTTTCCTTTGTTATTATTGCGAGAAACTTGTTTATCTTCTTGTGTGAACTCACTTAATACTTTCTTAACCCTCTCATTACTTCCTTCAGTGGTTGGTTTTCTAGGAAAAATGTAACCGTTTTCAACATTGTCCCAGACATCATCTCCCAGAGTTCCTTGAATGAAATCAATCATTCTTACTTTCCAATAAGTAAAATTGGTTCATCAAAGATAGGAGGTCTGGTCAAGTTACCAAACCTTTCATTTTTCTCGTCCATATTTGATTTTCAGAAAACAATTTCAGAAACACAGGATCTCTTTAAAAGAAGTTTACCAAGCTCTGATACCAATTGAAAATCTGTTACTAAAGTCGTTTAATAAAATTAAACTATTTAAGTAACTCCGAACAGTTTTTTGAAGAAACTCTTTTCTTAAAAAGCAAAACTATTTTGAACACAAGATGTGTTTTATAAAAGTATGTACGAGATCTATTCAAGATTTGATTAACAGGTTTATAAAACAGTTTAAACAAACTTTAAACTCAGCACAATCAAGAATGAGATGAGAAGATGTAGGAAGATTAAGAACAAGATTTTTTACGTGGTAAAACCTCACCCAACTGAGGAAACATCCACGACTCCCTCTACGGAGTAAAAACAAAAATTCCACTATAAACAAATTTTAACAGTTACAAACTATATAACAAACATACATACAACTCAGACCTATATATGTTTAGGAATGTACCCTCTGGTGTCCTTATGAATTCTCTGCAGTTCTGATTGTTGATGTTGTTCCCCCAGTTTGTTAACTCCCAATTTGTTCAAGCTCTTTACGTCGACTCTTGTTCACAAGATCTTATTACCAACACTTTTCGTGTGGTAGGGTGAAAGTGTTTGTGTAGGTGCTCTCTAGCACATGCATGCACACACACACACACTTATTATGTGCAATCAGTCCTAACAAATTACATATAAGTCTATATGCAGTGACTTTTCTTTTTCTCTCTTCTCACAAAACTTAACCTTTTTTACCTTTAAAGAAATCCCAGAATCCACGGTTATCTTGCTCAGAAGACGTATCAAGATCTTAATCAATCTCTGATTTTGAAAAGATTTTTGAGATTGAAAACCACCAAGTGTGATTACAATCTAGGTCAAAGGTCTTGTTTTAAGAGAACTAGAAACAGAAAACATTATTATTGATTTCAAAGTTAAAAATCTTTTTAGAAAAGAATCAACAATATATTTCTCAAGCTGAGAAATAAAAAATGCAAACTAAGTGTAATATATCATGAAGGACTCAGATCTGAAATGTCTATATGCCAGAAATATAGATCTAAGAAAATGATTAAGTTGGAAACAAGATCTAAAGAAGGAAGAGGTTACAGCAACAAACCACCTCTCAAAACACTCAAACACTCAAGGTTGTGTTTGGGAAAATACAGAGGTTTGAAGGTTTATATTTGGTTTGAACTGTTTGGATGATTTAGGGTTAGGGTTAGGTTTACTAACTCTTTCTCTCTCTTCTGGTTTCTCTCTTTCTTTCTCTTCTCTCTCTACTCTCTTTTTTTTCTCAAGGAACGAAATGGCCAAAAGTCTTCTAAGGCTGAGATGAAGGGTCCTTTTATAGGAGGCTGAGAAGATTCGAGAATGAGGATTGAAATCAAAGGACTAGATTGAGTCAAGATGGATTGAATTTAATCCAAGGGTTCCCGATATGCGGTGGTTAAGAATTTCCTGATTGGTCCAGATGGGGTTCACAGGTATTATGAAGGGGCGCATACAGATCGTTGATAAGAATGATCCAAGGGTTTAAATTAGGCGTTGGTTTACACTCTGTGAAGAAACACAATTACAACCAATTAGAGGGCAACAGGTGTTGGACAATAAGGTGGGATAAAACGCGAGTCCAAAAGTAATTACAAAGTACACCCTGAAGTCTCTGCCCCTTTCGGATTCTATCCAAGGTAACTTTAGGCCAATTAAACAAACAATATGAAATAGCAGATTGACCCCACAAACTTTTAAAACCAAGTTTTAATTAATTAAAACCTTATTTTAAAATGTTTATAAAATCCAAAAAAATATTTAAAAAGCAATATTAGGGATTTAAACACACTCAATATATGTACACACATTAATATGCAATATGCCATGTATATGACCCATTTTACTGTGTGTGAGTGAGTGTTGGTAATGAGGTTTAGTTTACTTCAATCAATGATGTAATAGTAGTGCAATCTCTGAGGTTCTTTGGATTCTAGGTTAGACATAATTTTGTCACAATTTTCACACTAGATGAACACTTATACATTATAGACTCAAGTGAGTCAAGAGTATAAGGTGCTTCAAATGATTGCAAGACTATCGTGTCCGGAGTTCTAGGGTGGAACATGTTGTTATTGCGATATCTCATCTTGATACAGAGAGAGTTCACCCCTATTATATGTATAGATAGAGCTTCGGTGAGCCGATGTTTCATTATCGTTGTACGAGTGTGTGACGGCCTTATAAATATGATTTAAGGTATGCAGGGTTTATTATTGAGCTGTGAGTTTAAGATCATTATTGTTTGCGCTAAGGACTTAGTGTTAGTATAAGCGCTTGGTGGTGTGACTCCTGAAAGGAAAAAGGAGTTCTGACCACAATTTGTAGATAGGTGGGATAGGATCATACCGGTGGCATAATTGAAGCTAACGGACCTCCACGATCGACAAAGTTAAGTAGTAGTGTATTGGTGGGGTTCCTTGTTTGAATTTCGCTTGCGAGATTCTTCGCGCATGAACCTTAACGATGTCGGGAGTGGAGAGATGTTATGGAATGCAAGGATATTTGTTTTAATGATAAGTTACCTAGTTTAGAGAAAACACTATGGACTGAGAGCCGTGTGATGATTGTGTTCTTATAAAGACGGAAGTGCTATGGAATAGCACTGAAATTGTTCTCTCACCATGAGTATGTGGGTGTGGTAAGATAAAGGAAATTGATTTAAGACTTATAGCTAGGCCTTGATGAGAAGGCTAATTTGAAGATAATATGTTTTGGGTGTGATGTTCACAACAGGTTTCAAGGGAGTAGGCACCTCGATTAGTTAGATTTTCCTTTTCGCCAAGGTGAAAGGTTAGAGTGGTAGAAGTACATTAGTAGGATAGTCAGATAGGATTTAAGACGTCCCGCTGGTGTGCCTCAGGCTGTTATATCTCGATGACCGACAACGCGAGGAAGTAGTGTAATGGCAGGGTTCTTTGTTTAGATTTTGCTTTGCGATACGTCCCACGCTTGAAATCGAGAAAATGTCGAAAGTTGAGAGAGGCCTTGGGCACTAGGGATATACTTAGGATAATACTCGTTTTGCGTGGGTAGGAAAATGCATAGATCGTAGGATTATTAGGGATTAAGGCCAGAAGGGCTAGTGGCGCCGTTATGAGAAGAATGTGGTGAGTCAACCACGAGAAGGTTTGTGGGTTAACTTTGGGAAGTTTTGGACGCTCAGGTATAGGAAGGATTGAATTTAGAATCCTTCGGGTTAGGAAAACCCAGGTATTAGTACCAGGCCAAGGAAGGAAGACCCATCTTAGAGAAAGTGTTACGTGTGTGACATTTTCAAAGGTTGTGAAAACAGGCACAGGTCCCAAAAGGTGTATGGGAACCTTGGTAGACTGGTTTTACATACCGCCTGAAATAGAAATGGCGTAGTATACAAAGTTTAAGATAATGCTGTGAGGCAGTTATAATGAACTTGGAGTGTGTTGGATGGAATGTCGTAAGAGGTACGTGATAATCCAAGTGTAAGGGGCAATAAGGGGTAGCAGGCCTAAGATTACTGATGATACTGATGGGAATAGTTAAGCGCTAAAGAAGTCTCTCTTTGAAGGAAATTAGATGTCCTGATGTGAATCGGCGGACGCCTAGAATAACGGATCTCCAATGGGATTGATAAGTTAGCGCGGGGGGTGTAGGCTCATTTTAATTACATGTGGCTATAGAAGAACTAAGTATAATATGATATCAGAATCAACCTTACGACCGAGGTAACATTGTAGTATGCGGAGATTTAGATAAGCTTATGTTGAAGCTAGTAAGTTTGAACACACGCCTTGAGATAAGTGGAATATGGTAGAGGACCATCATATTAGTGCTTTTCGACTTTAATGTACTAGGACGTAGTGTAATTAACGATCCTAGGTTGGTGGTGCAGGTTATATCCGAATTTTAAGGACGAAATTATGTTGTAAGGGGGGGAGTATGTAACACCCCGCACTTCTAAAGATTGATGATGCTGTAATTAGCACCATCCTTCAAGGTGTTTGTAAGATCAATTCAATGTTAACAATGGCAACATAAGGGTATATAGTAGAAGGAGGTGAGGAGAAGAGGATAAACACCGAAATATAAGTGGTTCAGCCAATCAGGCCTACGTCCACTGTGCAAGTGAGTGATTAATATCACTGTATGAGGGCTCTAATGGCAATGAATACAAACTCTCAAGCTTTCTATCTCTACTGTATATTTAGACAATGTTTTAGCTAGGGTTGATAATTTTTGATCCTATATAAGGTAGAGGATGACCTTTATATATAGTGTCTGGAGGGTGTAATGTACCCCAAAGCATGCAATGAAAATGTGCATGAGGATCGAACCAGTATGAGAATGACACCTGGCTAATCTCATGAAGATAATAATGACCTCAATATTCCCTCACGTGGGGGGAATGATTCGGTTATAACTGATTATGTACACGTGTTCCTAATAGTATATATGCTGATAAGGGCTCGTCCATGTGTGAATGGTCCCAACCTCGGCCTAGAAGAGGACGAGGTGGTGACCTTGGCTCAGTGGGAGAGTCGAGGTAAGGTATGTTGAGATGTGATGTCAGCCATCTGTGAATGGCCCTAACCTCGGCCTGGAAGAGGTCGAGGTGATGACCTTGGCTCAGTGGGAGAGCTGAGGTAAGGTAATCGTAACGTAGTGGGAATGTTGGCTGATTCATAGCCGAGGCTGGTTATGATGATATAATTATCTTTATAACCTCGTCCTCTTTCAGGATGAGGTTGTCAGCCTTGGATGACTTGATGAGTAATCTGGTCGTGTACATCATGAAGACCTCAACTTCTGTCTGCCCGTGAGGAAACTAGTAACGTCGGCCATGGCCGACCCTGCCTGGGATGACCATCAGCTGTCAATTTTGGGACCTTCTAACCTCGGCCATCTCTTTGGTCGAGTTTGATGTCTCTGAGTTGTTGGGTACATATATGTCATATCAATCACCCCTAGCCCTTAGTTGCCTATGCGAATAGGTGACTAAGGGGTATGCATGTTCGAGGTATGATTTCTATTGGTTCTAATATTTCCTTGACAAGTGTCAACTGCTGAAGTGTGAGGCGTGCCTGGCAAGCATGTGATGTCATCCGTCCTTTGGGATCCCAAGGCAATGATGGGCCTTAGGACGCGTGCATTAGGGTTTGTGGGTTATACCCCCTTATTTTATCTTTCTTCCCCACTTCTTCATTCCCTCGCCTGAAATTCTCTCTCTCTCTACAAGAGCCTGTTTAAGGAGCTATTGGTGGCCTTTTCTTGTAACTCTCTCTCTTTCTTCTTCACGAATCCTCTCAGGTATCATCTACCACCCCTCTCTCTCCTTTTGTTGCATTTTTTTGCCTTATTCTTCTATTCGTTGCATTTTTCGGTGAGCCTAAGAGTTTTTCAGTGACCAATTTCTGTAATCGTTATTGTTTAAAAACCCAGCTGTGATCCTTAGTCAAATTGCCAGTCTTGTTTTTTAGAAGAGTCACAAGTGTAAGGTCTGATTCACATGCTCAGACCCCTTTACCAACTCTTAGAGGAATTCCCTTCTCTTAGGGAGAAGACCTTAGATAAAATTAGGCAGATAGAAAGAGCCCAAGAGGTGGCTCGTAGGGCAAAGGCATTCCCCCAAAGACCTATCTTTCCACCTCCTCTGAAGGTCATATATCATGAGCCAGCCGAACTAGTTAAATCAGCTGAGGTCCCAGTTGAAGCTTCCCCCATGTTTGAGTCTGAGTCGTCTACCTCAGACCCTATGTCTATGGACTCTTTTCAAGAGGCCATGGACTTTTCCACGCAGCAGGATCAGGTCCCTGACCAAGACGAGGTTTCTAGTCGCGCCTCGTCTCACAATAGTTCAAGTACTTCACACTCTTCCTCCGATGTTGAGGTTGTAGGTCCTAACATTTATGTTCCACCAATTCTTGAAGACATTCCCCTATCGGCTGTCACAGGGGATGAGTTCGCTCAAAGGTTCCCAAGTGGTGCCCCATCGTCTGCTCAGGACAATGTTAAACAGGATGATGATGGGGATGAGAGCGATGTTGACACCTCGGAGGCAGCCGAGATAGAGAGCACTATCATCGAGCTCGACCTTCTTGACTTCAGGCATTTATATTCCATTAGCCCCTCCATAAAACTCAGGAGACCTCTGAGGGAAGAGAGGGATTTCGACGGCCGAGATGGTGAGATATGTGTGTATGAGCAGATGTTCAAGTTAGGGTTTCATCTTTCCATTCATCCCATCATTACGGCTATACTTTCCTACATCAACTTAGCTCCTTCTCAGTTATCCCCCAATGCCTGGAGTGTGATAATTGTTGCTATAGTTTTATGGAAGGCAGTCCACCATTCAGCCCTTTCTGTTCAGGTCTTCACCGAGTGTTACATTCCATCCTCTGCCAGGAACCATTCGAGCTATTACCATTTCTTAGCTCGAAAGTCAACTAAGAAGATGTTGCAGGTTAACCAAACTAACAACCATAATTGGAAGACGCAATATTTCTTTACCTCCGGGGCATGGGAATTTGGTCCTTGTGTCCCCTCTTCAAACTTAGAACCGATGATACCCCTGAGATGGGGCAAGGTGTCAATGGATGCCAGGGCTAACCCTGGGTTAAGTTAGAATAACCTTCAAAAGGTGAAAGACTTCAAAGATCAGGTGGAGCACGATTTGTTTGTCAGGTTCGAGCACCTGATGACCCCCTACTATCTCTCAGAGACTGGGCTTCGGGGTAGTCCTCTGACAGAGCTCCGTAAGTGCTTATTTTATTATTTCTGCAAGTTAAACCTCGGAGTTTTTTATGTCTCTGATATTCTTACTCAAACCTTTCCATTTACAGAGCGTCCCGAAGGCATTTTGGATGAAGTCTGGGAGATATCTGCCCCAAGTCTTATGAAGCTGGTGAAGAAGGCAGGCCTGAATACACCCCCTCCTCCTCCACCGAAGAAGAGTGTCGGCATGTCCAAGGCCGATGCTACAAAAAAGAGGAAAACTATAACCACCTCTCCTGAGGATAAAAAAAAAAGTAAGTCCCAAAAGGCCATCCCCATATCCTCTGAGGATGCATTGGCTGCTCGTCTAGAGTAGTTGAAAATTAATGATAGAATAATAGGCCATAGTTTGCAAGCATTGGATACCATCGGCTCTGCTATGACCGATGCTGACAAACTCTTTTGTCGCTCCATAGACACTCCTTTGCTGGTTGAGTTTAGCCTTTACAGGTCCATTCAGGAATAACTTTGGATTTTAGTTTAATTATGAAGTGTAACCTCTGTCTTGAATTTGAACTCATACATTTGATTTCTTTATTTTCAGGGCCTCCTTGCTATGCACCATCATGCCAACTGGACTCTGAGGAAATTGGCTCTCATCGAGAAAGGCCAAGAGGCCGAGAAGGTGTAGAGCTCGCTGAATACAGAGGTAGATTGTCTAAAGTCTGCCTTTAAGGGATCTGATAAGAAGGTTAAGGAGTTAGAGAAGGAGATCTCCAAGATCAAGAAGTACCACACCATTGCTCTGAAGGCCAAGGATGACGTTCTCTAGCAAAAAGTTAATGTTGTAGTGAAGGCAGCCCTTGAGGATGCTTCTGAGAGGATCCTGGCTGATTACAAAGTCTCTGATGAATTCATCAGCTTTGGATTTGAATACCTTGAAAGAGGTATTAAGGCCACTAGAAAATGGGCTGCTGCAAAGGAGAAGGAGTTAGGGAACTTGAAAGCCTCTGACTTTGTTGGTCCGGGTTTTGACAATCCTCAATTTTCCCAGGCCCTTCAAGAGGTTGAAGAAGAAGATGCCGCCCCTACAGAGACAACACCTTTGGATGTTACTGAGACTGAAGACACCAACCTCCAAGATGATGGGGCCGAGGTGTCCAACATCGATCAGGGGAATGAGGTCGAGGATGCCAACACTGTAGCTGCAAAACCTTAGGCCTTTTTTTATGAAACTTTATGTAATTCTCTGATTTTGATTTCAAGATGTAACTTATGATTGTAGACTTAGTTACCTTATAACTCTTAGTTTATATTAACTCCTAATACATGTTTCAGTTACTTATTTATTGAGTGTTCTTTGAATGATTTTCTTTGCCATGCAGTGTCTATTTAGATCTGAGGTCATCCAAGTATAATGTCTGACCTCAGACCTTGTCACCAAACCATGATGTTGTAAGGGTCTGAGGTCATGTAAGTATGATGTCTGACCTCAGACCTTGTCACCAAAGCATGATGTTATAAGGTCCTAGGTCATCAATTAAGATGTTATCCTCATAAAATATTCTCACCAAATTAATGATGTTAAGGGTCTGAGGTCATCCAAGCATGATGTTTGACCTCAGACCTTGTCACCAAATCATGATGTTATAAGCGTCTGAGGTCATTAACTAAGATGTTATCCCCATAAATAATTGTCACCAAATTAATGATGTTAAGGGTCTGAGATCATCCAAGCATGATGTCTAACCTCAGACCTTATCACCAAATCATGATGTTATGTGGTCTGAGGTCATCAACTAAAATGTTATCCCCATAAATAATTATAACCAAATTAATGATGTTAAGGGTCTGAGGTTGTCCAAGCATGATGTATGACCTCGGACCTTATCACCAAAGCATGATGTTATAAGGTCTGAGGTCATCAACTAAGATGTTATCCTCATAAAATATTCTCACTAAATTAATGATGTTAAGGGTGTGAGGTCATCCAAGCATGATGTCTGACCTCAGACCTTGTCACCAAATCATGATGTTGTAAGGGTCTGAGGTCATGTAAGTATGATGTCTGACCTCAGACCTTGTCACCAAAGCATGATGTTATAAGGTCCTAGGTCATAAATTAAGATGTTATCCTCATAAAATATTCTCACCAAATTAATGATGTTAAGGGTCTGAGGTCATCCAAGCATGATGTTTGACCTCAGACCTTGTCACCAAATCATGATGTTATAAGGGTCTGAGGTCATTAACTAAGATGTTATCCCCATAAATAATTGTCACCAAATTAATGATGTTAAGGGTCTGAGATCATCCAAGCATGATGTCTAACCTCAGACCTTATCACCAAATCATGATGTTATATGGTCTGAGGTCATCAACTAAAATGTTATCCCCATAAATAATTGTAACCAAATTAATGATGTTAAGGGTCTGAGGTCGTCCAAGCATGATGTATGACCTCGGACCTTATCACCAAAGCATGATGTTATAAGGTCTGAGGTCATCAACTAAGATGTTATCCTCATAAAATATTCTCACTAAATTAATGATGTTAAGGGTCTGAAGTCATCCAAGCATGATGTCTGACCTCAGACCTTGTCACCAAATCATGATGTTATAAGGTCTAAGGTCATCAACTAAGATGTTATCCCCATAAATAATTGTCACCAAATTAATGATGTTAAGGGTATGAGGTTATCCAAGCATGATGCCTGACCTCAGACCTTGTCACCAAAGCATGATGTTATAAGGTCTGAGGTCATCAACTAAGATGTTATCCTCATAAAATATTCTCACCAAATTAATGATGTTAAGGGTCTGAGCTCATCAAAGTGTGATGTCTGACCTCAGACCTTGTCACCAAATCATGATGTTATAAGGGTCTGAGGTCATCGACTAAGATTATATCCTCATAAAATATTCTCACCAAATTAAATATGTTAAGTGTCTGAGGTCATCCAAGCATGATGCCTGACCTCAGACCTTGTCACCAAAGCATGATGTTATAAGGTCTGAGGTCATCAACTAAGATGTTATCCTCATAAAATATTCTCACCAAATTAATGATGTTAAGGGTCTGAGCTCATCAAAGTGTGATGTCTGACCTCAGACCTTGTCACCAAATCATGATGTTATAAAGGTCTGAGGTCATCGACTAAGATGTTATCCTCATAAAATATTCTCACCAAATTAAATATGTTAAGTGTCTGAGGTCATCCAAGTGTGATGTCTGACCTCAGATATTATCACCAAATCATGATGTTATAAGGGTCTAAGGTCATCGAGTAAGATGTTATCCCCATAAAATATATTCACTAAAGAGCACAATGAACCAAGATTTGACATGGAAACTGATCATCTCATTAACAATCCCTTCATAAGATGATATATTTACAGAAAAACTCTTGCAACATCATATGTAATACTTTTTTAGATGATCATTATTCCAAGGATTGGAGAAAGGTTCCCCTTCGAGGTTTTCTAGCCTGTAGGTCTCGGGTACCACCTCCTCAATCACTTTGTAAGGATCGTGCCAATTTGGGTGAAGCTTGTTTGCCTTCTACAACATCTTCTTCAGTACTAAGTCTCCCAAGGCTATGGGTCTTGATTTTACCCTTTGATTGTAGAACTTTACTGTTCTCTGGTGGTAAGCTACTTTCCTGATTTTAGCGTCTTCCCTTCTCTCTTCAATCAAATCTAGGTCGAGTCTTCTCTCCTCCCTATTCTTCTTAGGGTCATAATTCTGAACCCTATGAGTAGGGAGTCCTACCTCTGTTGGTATGATGGCCTCTGAGCCATGTGACAACATAAACGGGGTCTCACCTATTGGTGTCATAGCCATTGTGCTGTAGGCCCATAGCACAGCATAAACCTCTTTGGTCCATCTTCCTTTAGCTTCTTCTAAAATATTCTTGATCCCATTAAGGATCGTTCTATTTGTGACTTTGGTTTGAACATTTGCTTGAGGTCGACCAGGAGAAGAGAAAAATTGCTTTATCCCAACTCTTTCGCAGTAATTTTTCAGGGAAGAATTCTTGAACTGGGTTCCGTTGTTCGAAATAAGGGTGTTTGGGAGGCCATGTCTGCATATGATGTTCTTATAAATAAACTGTAAGGTCTTCTGCTCTGGAATTATGATCATCAGCTTTGCCTCTACCCACTTGGAGAAGTAATCAATGGCAACTATCAGAAATCAGTAATTATTTGCAGCCCTTGGCAGGTGACCCACTAAGTCAATTACCCATACTATGAATGGACAAGGGGAACTGATAGACATTATAGGCTGATGAGGTTGATGGGGGATAGTGGAGAACCTCTGACATTTATCGCACCTCTTTACGTAAGCTGCAGCATCTTTGGCCAAGGTCAGCCACCAATATCCTTGCGTGATAATCCTCTTTGCCAAAGGTCTCCCTCCTATGTGACTGGAGCAATAACCCTCGTGTACCTCCTGTAGGATGTGGGGAACTTCGGTGGGATGAACACATCTTAGGAGAGGTAATAGGAATCCTTTTCTATACAGGACATCTCCTACTATTGAGAACTTGCATATCTGTACCTCAATTTCCTCCTCTCTAACTTTGACTTCGGTAGCACCTCTCTCTGATATATATTATAAGGGGATCCATCCATGATTCCCCTATGTTTAAATTAAGGCAAGGGTTACTGACCTCTTGTTCTTCAATGGTTGCTCTGGGCAAGATCTCAAAAGGGACTGTCCTTCTAATATCTGTCGTCGTTGCCGAAGCTAGCCTTGCTAATGCGTCTGCATGACTGTTATTTTGCTGAGGTATTCTCTTCAGTTTTACCTCTTTGAAGCCTTCGAGTATCATTCTCACCCTCTTCAGGTATTTGGCCATCCTTTTGTCCTTGGCCTCGTAAAACCCTAATACTTGATTAACAACCAACCTCGAGTCACTGTGAAGGAGGAGTCGTCTTATGCCAGTGGTCCATTCCAAGGAGAGTCCTGCTATCATGGCCTCGTATTCTAACTTGTTGTTTGACACCTTGAAGTTAAACCTTAGGGCATATTAGATGTTGGTACCATCCAGAGCTGAGAGTATCAAGCTCGCACCGCTCCCACTTTCGCAAGAGGACCCGTCGACAAAGAGGTTCTAGATGTCTCTATCTAATGAGAAGCCACATTCTAACATTATTCCCTGCCTGAAGAGGTACCGATCTTCCTGATCTTGACTATTCCATCTCTGGCTCCCTTAGTCATAACCTCTTTCAAATGTCAGAAGACGTTGCTGTATGGCCCTTCTGCAGTCTCTAGATTATTCTCAACTTCAACTTCAACTTCTTCCCATGTGAATTCTGTGATAAAATTTTCCAGTGCCTACCCTTTGATGGCCGTCGTAGGCCGATAAGTGAGGTCATATTCCCCTAACTCAATGGCCCATGTCATCAACTTACCCGACTTCTCAGGTTTATGGAGGACCTATCTTAGTGAGGAGTCAGTGAGGATGACCATGGAATAGGCTTGAAAGTAAGGTTTCATCTTCCTAGAAGCTTGTATCAGGGCGTAGGACAATTTTTCCATCCGAGGATAATTCTGCTCATACCCCTGAAGGGCCTTACTGTTGAAGTACACAGGCCTTTGGACCCCAAAATCCTCCCGTACAATGGTCGTACTTATAGCTAATTCAGAGACCGTTAGATAAACAAACAGACTCTCTCCCGCTATTGGTCGAGACAAGAGTAAGGGAGATCCAAGGTATGACTTGAGTTGATCAAAAGCATCATCACACTCTTTATCCTATTCGAAGGCCTTTCTAAGCACCTTGAAGAACGGAAGACACTTGTCGGTCACCCTGGAAACAAATCTGTTAAGCGCAACCACTCTTCTAGTGAGCCTCTAAACGTCCTCGATACTCCTAGGTGTCTTCATGTCGAGCAAAGCCTTGATTTTCTCATGGTTCGCCTCTATTCCTCTTTGATTGACGATGAATCCAAGAAACTTCCCAGCTCCTACCCCGAAGACACACTTCATCGAGTTGAGTTTCATCCTATACAGGTCCATGGTATTGAAGGTCTTTTCCAGGTCTGCCACATGAGTGCAGGACTTTAAGCTCTTCATTAACATATCGTCTACATACACCTCCATAGTCTTTCCTATTTGGTCTTCTAACATCTTATTCACAAGACGTTGATACGTTGCCCTAGCATTTTGCAATCCAAAGGGCATCACCTTGTAGCAATATGTCCATTTGTCAGTAATGAAGGCTATCTTTTCTGAGTCTTCAGTATCCATGAAGATCTGATTGTAGCCTGAATACGCGTCCATGAAGCTCATAAGCTCATGTCCTGCAGTTGCATCTACCCTTTGGTCATCTGAGTTAATGGATAATTGTCTTTTGGGCAAGACTTATTCAGGTCGGTGAAGTCTACGCACATTCTCCATTTTCCGTTGGCTTTGGGTACAATGACTGCATTTGATAGCCATTCCGGATACATGACTTCCCTGATAAACTCGACCTCTTCTAACTTCCTGACTTCTTCTCGAATGACGTCATACTTCTCCCTGGAGTAAATTCTTCATCTTTGTTTGATTGGCCTAACATCTTTAGTCACGTTGAGTTTATGGCACATAACTTCAGGGCTGATGCCAGGTATGTCCGCGTGTATCCAAGTTAAGACACTTTGTCTCTTTCTAAGGAAGTTTATCAGTTCTTCCTTGATTTCCTCTTTTAAGGCTTTGCCGACCTAGATGGTTTTTTCCGGCTCGTCCTCATTGAGGACGATGGATTCTACCTCTTCTGCGACCTCTCCTTTCTTCAATTTCGTTTCATCTCTGGGGTCGAGTGTATCAATGTTATATGTGGTAGCCGCTCTCTTATGAGCCTCTCTATCTTCAACCGAGTTGAAGTAGCATTCTCGTGCTATGGTCTAGTCACCCTACACTTCCCCTACCCCATAAGGGGTCGAGAATTTTAGCATCTGGTGGACCTTCGACGGCACGACCTCAAACTCCTTAAGGGTTACTCTTCGTATAATGAGGTTATAGGCCGAGAAGACATTTTCATCCATAACGAACAAATTGATCTTCCGGGTTAACCTTGTAAGGACAAAATTTTCCAATTGAGTCCTTTGTTGTTTTGGCTCAATTCCGGACAAAAACACTTGAGTCATAGGATAGAGTATTTTGATAATCTTTCAGTCCTATGACGTGTTTGTTGAAGACGTAGCGGCCAAGTGTATAAAGCTTCATCAAATTGTCGTGGTTTATGTGCCTTATTTCAACGTCATCAACAGTGGTTCCATGCTCCCAAGGTATGAATGCATTACATATATATATATATAGGAGCTTGGAACATGTGTATATTGGGTGTTAGGTTTTATTAAAATTGTGTTTTATTTTTAGAA
This sequence comes from Sambucus nigra, assembly GCA_949130495.1. Classification (NCBI taxonomy): domain Eukaryota; kingdom Viridiplantae; phylum Streptophyta; class Magnoliopsida; order Dipsacales; family Adoxaceae; genus Sambucus; species Sambucus nigra. The sequence continues at coordinate 2,650,118 of CASBWL010000030.1, forward strand.
AGAACTAATTAAAATCTTTAATTTAAGTTTATAAAGTTTTCTGTGCTAAAATTGAATTTTTCAATCTTTATTTATCTTCGTTCGATATGTCGTTCGAACGAGGTTGTCATTCGAACCAGAAGTCATTCGAACGAGTTTTCTAATGAGTTCCCAGAATAGGCCAATGAAATGTCGTTCGATATGTCCTTCGAATGAACTTGTGTTCGAACGAGATATATAACAAGATTTCTAACGAGTTCCCTTTTTAAGTGTACTAGAACTTCGTTAGAAACCTCGTTCGAACGACATTTCGTTCGAACGAGATGTCAGGCAGGAACAGTTATTGGCAATTTTTTGGCAATTTTCTCCCACTTTCCCACTTGTTTCTTAACCAACTTTTCTCAGACTTTATTATGTGCGGGAATAGCATTTTCCAACAAAAACTTTTCCATTCTAATCCATCTCTTAGAGAGAGTTTGAGAGCTAAATTACTTAAGGAAAATGTTCTTGTTTTGAGTGAGATTTTTAGAGAAAAATATACACCACTCTAGTTTACACCCAATTGTTTATTTATTTAAGTTTCAATATATATAAATCTTGCTTGGAGTTTTGGCACCGGGTTCATCTCTTCCGTTCAAAGAGAAGTTTTGGGTTTGCTTCTACATCCCTCAAAGAAAGAAGAAGCTTTTTGCTATGGCATTACCCACTTGGAGAAAGTCTCCTTGTTCGGGTGACGGTGACCATATAAAGTCCGATCGGTGGACTCCGAGACCGTGGTGGAGCTCCGTGGTTATCCGCTAGGAAAAGGTATTTACAAGAAGAAGCGTCGGGGCTTGAGAGGGATCGAGTCGGGTGATGTAAGTCTTTTGTCTTGTATTTGTAAATTCCGTATCTAGTGAATTTGAGGCTAGGGTTGTCCGAGGTCTTTTTCCCGGCTTGGGTTTTTCCTCGTACATCGCGGTGTAGTGTGATTGATTTATTTTTATCCTGCATAATAACTTAGAACTCATGCTTAGGATAATTCAAGATAAAAATGGTTTTAATTATCACACTTAATTTAATTTGGTACTATATTATATTTGGGTAATGTTTATTTAATTCAAGTAAAATTGGTTTAGCCTAATTTGCTTAAATGAAAAATATGACTTAGTCAAATTCTAGGATATGAATTAATTAGTTTAAGTGAAATTAATATTTGTGTGTGTTTTATTAATTTTCACTTGGGTTTAATTTCAATTTGTTTAAGACTTTAAAATTTGTTTTAGTTGAACCATCACCTTTACGCTTCCGCATCTATTTCATAAAAAGGAAATAATATTTCTAATAGAAATAAAAAAGGGGGGCCCTATGGGGGACTACAAAGTTGTATCAGAGCCAAAGTGATAAATTATTTCGTTAAAGATCTTTTAAATAATTTTTGGCTAAAATGGAATTATCCCCATTTTCAAAATTTCCTATTTTCGATGGTTCAAACTACGCGTATCGGAAAGCGCTAATGAAATCGGCACTAAAATCTATCGAGGTGAGAGTTTGGATGTCTGTTGTTAACGGGTGGTCCCCACCTACTCATTTAGTAGATAATGAGCGTGTTCCCAAACCCGTTGATAGATGGAGTGAGGGTGAATTTAAACTTTCTAACTTTAATTCCCGAGGTTTAAATGCCTTGTTTAGAGCTGTCACACCGGATGAATTCCGACGCATTATGACGTGTGAGACTGCTAAAGAAGCTTGGGATATTTTACAACTCACGCACGAAGGTACAAGTGTCGTTAAAGCTTCGAAACTCCAAAACCTCACCACTCAATTTGAAACTATCAAAATGAACGACAATGAAACTTTTGATGAATTTTATGCTAGACTTTCCGATATTGTAAATTCATCTTTTAACTTGGGAGATAAAATACCCGACAACCGTGTTGTAAAGAAAATTTTAAGGTCCCTTACCGATAGATTTATTCCAAAAGTGACCGTATTAAATTCTTTTCCAACTTTAGCCTCTACAAAATTAATAGAGCTCGTAGGTGATTTATAAACCTATGAACTAGGCAAGTTTCCCTCTAAAACTGAAAAGAAAATTGAAAAGGGCGTTGTTTTAAAAGCCCGAAAAGAGGTCAAACAAGTAGTAGAGAGCGAGAGTGATAGTGACTCGGAAGACATGGCTTTATTTTCCCGTAAATTTAGAAAATTTCTTAAATTTAACAAAGATAAATTTAAAAATGATTTCAAGAAATTTGAAACTTCTAAGTATGACATAGCCAAGAAGATCCCTAAACCTATCAATGAACAATTACATAGGGACGAGTCTAATAGGTGTTTTGGTTGTGAGGGTTATGGCCATAGGGCTTCGGAGTGCCCCACTAAACTAAGGAAAGAGTGTAAACGACCCATTTCATATAATGCGATCCTTAGTGATAGTGATAAGGAAGAGGGACCCGATTCCCCCACTAAGCCAAATTTTGTGGCTTTTATGGCTAGTCATGTGAGCACCGAAAGTGAATCTTCTCATGAAGATACTCAAACTCATGACACTTCTGAGGTCAAAGTTTTTTATTCCCTTATTTTTTATGATAGTGAGAGTGGAGAAGAAAGAGAGAGTGAAAATGAAGAATAAGTTAATGTGAGTGAACTTCAAAATGCTTTTTAAGAACTTTATAAAGAATCTATTAAATTGAAAAGAGCTAATTTGAAGTTAGAAGCAAGTTTAAGAGAGCTTGTCAAGGTCGTTGATGATAGTATGTTGGTTGAAGACCTTAGGACACGAGAGAAATGTCTTCTAGAGAAGCTTGAATATATAGAAGGCGAGAGAGATAACCTTAGGGGTTTAATGGAATCTTTGAAAAAGGATCTTCTTGTTTTTAAAGAACAAAATGTTTTATTAGAGTCTAACATTTTAGAATTGCAAAATAAATTAAAAGACTCTAGTAATGTCAAATTTGATTTGGAGTGTCGTTCGGAAAAACTAAATAAAATCTTAGGAACGGTCCAAGTTAAAAATGACATGTGTGGTTTAGGCTTCAATACTTGTAATGAATCTTCTAATAAAGCCAAAACCAATGTTTTAGGAGAATCTACTAGGAATGACTTTAGAGATCACTCCTTAGGAACTCATTTTCGACGTGTTTTTTCTTGTACACATTGTGGTCGAAAAGGGCACTTTAGGAAATATTGTTATGATCTTAAACGAATTTCTAGAAATATCTAAAGTAAAGTAATCAAGGTAGTTAATATTCCTACACCCCAAAAGAGTCATTCTTTATTAATTTGGGTTAGGAAATCCGACTTGGCTGCCTTGCAAAATGGGGTTTTTGATTCTCATTTACTTTCACATGCTTCCTCCCTTGCTAAATCTAACGGATGAATGTGTTATTGTTTGCACACTTTAGCTTTTGTACTTCATGCTATATTTACAGCTAAATGTATGCTTGTTTAATCATTTTCTAGTCTATGCTCCATGCTTATCACATGCCAGAATTATGATTTTTGTTTATCTTTTGTATTATATTTCCTTCATTTTGTTTGCATTAAATGAAAAATACAAAAAGATTTTTGTTTATCATTTGGATTTTATCTCTTGGTAATTTAAGCTTAATGAAAAATTCAAATGATTTTTGTTTGTCTTTTGAGTATATATATTTTTTATTTTTGGTTAAATTTTTTAAAAACTCAAAAAGATTTTATTTTGTGTCTATTTTAGTTTGACACACTTTATGTGGCATACACTTGTGTTTGAATCCCATCTTTTACGCTCTCACGTGGCTAGAACTTTTGGTCTAGATTGTCAATCCTTATTATGTTCTTTACCATGCTTACATGGAGTAGTTGGATTTTGTGTTAATTAAATGGATTCTATTTTTATATGCCTCTATTCACACATGTACGAGCTCTTTTAAAATTTTAACTTCATATGTATATTTGAGCTTTGTGAGGTGTTCTCTTTCCAATCTTGTCATCTACATATTTGTGACTTAGGAGGACTAGTGCATGTCAAAATTCGTTGCACGTGATATTTGTGTGAAAAATGAAAACATGATAAATATAAATGTGCACGGGGAAGGGCTCCGAAAGGAATAATAATCCTTTGCGTTTGTAAGCCATCATTTTGAATGGACCTAAAAGAAATACGTGGTCTAAAGGCCTAAAAACAGAAAATATGGCATTAAAAAGAAAACAATTTGCCAAGGCCTATGTTTGATTGATATATTCATTCAAAATTAATATAAATGCTTATTGAGGGAGATTGGATGGTATATCAACGGTTTGCACAATGGTCGTTTATCCTAGTTGCGTATCTCATGTCATGACTCTATTGGTTTGTAGAATCATCAATATGCTAGGCTTGTATGCATTGTGTTTGTTTCTTCATTGAGTTCAATCTATATTGTCACATGAGGTTATATTCAAATGTGATGAAGTTTGCAATCAAATGAGAACTCCGTGAACCTATTTTTAAGTGATTGGGTCTAAATTTAATCGTTACTAGTTCAAACCCCAACACTTCCATTTCCATATGACACATTTTTATCATACGAGTGTGAAAGACTCCCATTATATTGTGTGTATGCCATTGGTGTGTTTATATCTATATATGTGTACTTACGTCTATTAGTTATATCTTATGTATACATATTTGATATTTTTGTTTAATCTTTGCTTCGATTTCTAATCCATATATGCTTTAATTCATACTTGGTATCCATCTTATTGCATTCTTTATTGATGTCATATGATTAATAATTTATATATCATATTGGTGTCATTTTATTACATTTTTGCTTCTTTAAGCCTTTGTCTATTCCTGAACAAAAAAGGGGGGAATGATAGGGGGAGAAATGGTATTTAATCCTATTATTATCGTATCTTAGTTTAAGGGAGATTTATCTTAGGGGGAGACGTCTTTCTAAGTTGATCATACGTGATAAAGGGAGAGAATTAATTTAGGGGGAGTAGTTAACTTTACTTACATTAACTCTTTTGATATTCCCTATGAGTGTAATGTGTTTGCCTAAGTGTGCAGGAATTATTCTATCAAGCGGCAACTTTCAACGGCAATGATTGTTGATCCTATGGGTTGTTTGTGTCAAACATTGTATTTTTATTTTGGGTGGAACTTTTTATTAGTCAACCAGATATCGTTCGAACGAGTTTTCTAACGAGTTCCCAGAATAGGCCAATGAAATGTCGTTCGAACGAACTTGTGTTTGAACGAGATGTCCAACGAGATTTCTAACGAGTTCCATTTTTAAGCGTACTGGAACTTCGTTAGAAACCTCGCTCGAATGAGATTTCGTTCTAACGAAATGTCGTTCGAACGAGATGTCAGGCGGGAACAGTTATTGGCAGTTTTTTAACTGTTTTCTCCCACTTCCCCACTTGTTTCCTAACCAACTTTTCTCAGACTTTATTATGTGCAGGAATAGCATTTTCCAACAAAAACTTTTCCTTTATAATCCATCTCTTAGAGAGAAATTGAGAGCTAAATTTCTTAAGGAAAATGTTCTTGTTTTGAGTGAGATTTTTAGAGAAAAATATACACCACTCTAGTTTACACCCAATTATTTGTTTATCAAAGTTTCAATATATATACATCTTGCTTGGAGTTTTGGCACCGGGTTCATCTCTTCCGTTCAAAGAGAAGTTTTGGGTTTGCTTCTACATCCCTCAAAGAAAGAAGAAGCTTTTTGTTGTGGCATTACCCACTTGGAGAAAGTCTCCTTGTTCGGGTGATGGTGACCATATAAAGTCTGATCGGTGGACTCCGAGACTGCGGTGGAGCTCCGTGGTTATCCGCTAGGAAAAGGTATCTACAAGAAGAACCGTCAGTGCCTGAGAGGGATCGAGTCGGGTGATGTAAGTCTTTTGTCTTGTATTTGTAAATTCCGTATCTAGTGGATTTGAGGCTAGGGCCGTCCGAGGTTTTTTTCCCGTCTTGGGTTTTTCCTCGTACATCGCGGCGTAGTGTAATTGATTTATTTTTATCTTGCATAATAACTTAGAACTCATGCTTAGTATAATTCAAGATAAAAATGGTTTTAATTGTGACACTTAATTTAATTTGGTACTATATTATATTTGGTTAATGTTTATTTAATTCAAGTAAAATTGGCTTATCCTAATTTGCTTAAATGAAAAATATGACTTAGTCAAATTCTAGGACTTGAATTAATTGGTTTAAGTGAAATTAATATTTGTGTGTGTTTTATTAATTTTCACTTGGGTTTAATTTTAATTTGTTTAAGACTTTAAAATTTGTTTTAGTTGAACCATCACCTTTACGCTTCCGCATCTATTTCATAAAAAGGAAATAATATTTCTAATAGAAATAAAAAGGGGGGGCCCTATGGGGGACTACCAACCTCTTAGGACACTCATCGCCTATTCATACGTCCATCTCATACATGCCCAGTGGATGGACCTTTTCACCGCTGAACCCCATTAATGGATGACGATAGGGCACCAGCCTAGCTCTGCTAAGGACTAGGCTTTTGAAACAGGGTCAGAACATCACATCTGCTGAACTTCCTCCGTCTACAAGAATTCTCTGCACCTCATATCCATGAACTCTTGTTGAGATCACCACAGGGTCATCATGTGGAGCTAGCATGCCTTTAAAGTCGAGTCGGGAGAACCCAACTACGAGAGCGTCCATGTCTACCTTCTTTCTCTTCTGCGTAGTCTCAGAAGACTGAAAGTAGCGTTGCCAAAGCCGTTTATGAAAATAAACTATTTCAGCAACTCCGAAAGTTTGTTGAAGAAACTCTTTACTTAAATCAAAAAGTTTTGAACACAAGATGTGTTAACAAAAATTATGTACGAGATATGGATAAGATTTGATAACAGGTTTTAGTAAACAGTTTAAAATGTTTTAAACTCAGCACACATCAGAATGGGATGAGAAGATGTAGAAATATTAAAACTCAGGATTTTTAACGTGGTAAAACCTCAACCTTGAGGAAACATCCACGACTCCCTCTACGGAGTAAAACAAAAATAATCACTAAAACAAATATGTGAGTTACAATCTATTTAACTAACATGCACACAATAACAAGTCTATACAAGTTCAGGAGTATACCCTCTGGCGTCCTTTAACTTTTCTGCAGATCTTGAATGTTGATGTAGTCCTCTCAGTTTGTCAACTCTTCTTTTGTTTCAGCAGTTTACGTCGACTTATGTTCACCAAATCTTATAGCCAACACTTTCAGTGTTTGTAGTGTGAAGATGTTTGTGAAAAGTGTTCTAAATCACATGCATGCACCCACACACACTTATTAGTTACAAGCAGTCCTAACAAATTACATATAAAGTCTATATGCAGTGATATTGTTATTTTTCTTTCTTTACAAAACCAAAAACCTATTGACCTTTCAAAATAACCCAGATCCCACGGAGATCTTGCTTAAGAAATCGGACAAGACCTTTTTCAATCTATTTTGAAAATATTTAGAAGATTAAAAACCCTCCAAGTGCGAATCCAACTAGGTCAGGTTAAGTTTTGTAAAAACAGAAATAGAAAAACATTTATTGTTGATTCTGAAGTAAGAAAAAGTTTTAATCGGAAAGCAATCAACAACGAACTTCTCAAGATGAGAAATAAATGCAACTAAGTGTGTTGTGACATGAAACACTACAGATCTATGATTTCTATTGAAGCAGAAACAAGATCTGAGTATGTGTCTAAGTTGGAAATAAGATTTTTGAACACAAGGTTTCAGCAACCCAGAAATCACTCAACTCGAACTCTCATAAACTCAAGAAAACACTAAGGATGGTGTTTATTTGGTTATGGTGTTTTTGGAGAGGTAAGTGGTTTAGGTTGAAGAAGGATTTGACGAAGTTAGGGTTTCTAAGTTGACTCTGGTTTCTCTCTCTCTATCCTCTCTCTTCTCTCTCTCTCTCTCTATTCTTTTTCTGAGAAAATTCAAAGTGGCAAAAGCTTTCGAAGGCTGAGATGAGAGGCCCTTAAATAGGAAGGGAAGAACATTCCAGAGCATCGTTCAAAAATAATGGCTGAGATTGATTCAAGCCCCTTTGACTGCAATCCAAGGGCTCACAACAGGCGGTGGATTAAACATGCTGTGATTGGTTTAAGGGTTTACACGGGTATTCACTCAGGTGACATGCAGGCCATCGATAAGGGTTGATCCAAGGGCTGATAACACGCGATGGTTTGTCTCAGTAAAGAAACACAATCCTGGCCAATCAGAGAGCAGCAAGTGTTGGCCATAGGACGAAGGCAATCGCGCGTCCCAAACTAATTACAAACCCATCCCCGGATTCTCTAGCGCTTTCAGTTTCTACCCAGAGTAACTTTAGGCCAATAATCACAACAATTCATATTTATATATTAACCCCACGACTTTTTAAATCAAGTTTTAATTAAATAAAACCATGTTTAATATATGTTTAAAATTCCCAAAAAATTATTAAAAATCAAATTGAGGGATTTAAACACACTCACCACATTAATACACATAGAGGAGCAATATGATATGCAAAAATTAAATTATAAGTGTGTGAGTGATGGCTATAGTCTCAGGATCATCACAAGATGAATAGAAGAAGAAGCAACCCAATCTCTGAAGCTCTTTGGTTTCTAGGATGGACACAATTTTGTCACCATTTCCAAACTAGATGAGCTCTTATACAGTCTAGACTCAAGTGAGTCAAAAGTATAAGGGCTTCAAAGACGTCAGGTTTACCATTTCAAGTTTGGCCACTGATTTGGCCTCTGCCACATGAGCTTTTCTATCAGCAACCTCAAAACCACCCCCCGTAAGTCCTCCACATATGGTGCTAATGCCAAAGGAGATCATACCAACCCTTTTCACTAGGGTGTTGTCATATTTTGGCGGGAGGTCTGGATCATCTTCGTCATCTCCGTCCGAGTCACCATCTCTTCTCGCTGAGGTATCATCACGACATTTATCGTTCCTCTTCTTTTTGGGGTCATCTCTTACCCTTTTGGGAGATTTGCCATCAACATATTTCCTCAACTTTCCTGACTTCAACATCTTCTCGATCTCATCCTTCAAGGCGAAGTACTTGTCTATTATATGGTCATGGTCTTGGTGGAATTCACACCATAAGTTCTGGTTCCTCTTATGTGGAGGAGCCTTCAGCTTTTCTGGCCATCTAAGGGATCGGTCATTTTTTATCTCATTGAGGATGTGTTCGCAGCTTACCGTAAGAGGGGTATAACGCGCAAACTTGTCATCAGCTGACCTCTTCTTTCTATCCTTCTTTCTTTGAAACTTTACGCTGCTACCGCCGTTCTCGTCTTCATACTTAGCGGCCATGTCTTCTTCAGCGTTCATAACCTTCCTCGCAGTTGCCAATAGCTTCGCCATGGACTTTAGAGGGTTTTCTGCAAGTTTCCACAACACTTTCCCTTCTAAAGACCTCCTATGAGGGCGGTCATGGCAATATTCTCTTCATAATCTTTAACCTCAAGTTTTTATTTATTGAACCTGGCGATGTAGTCTCTTAGGCTCTCGTGATTGCCTTGCTTGACATATAAAAAATGGGTGGTCTTCTTTTGAGGTCTTACCCCAAAGCAGAAATTATGAATGAATCATTCAGCCAAGCCCTTACAGTTCTCAATTGAATTCTTTGGAAGAGAATTATTGACACTTCATTTCATCTAGTATCGAGTAAATATTTTTTGTTGACTGGTACATCTCAATGTGATGTACATGATTTGTGCTACCGTCATACTTGGGAGTCACTGTGGGTGGCTTGAACTTGGCTGGGGTAGGGAAGCTTACTATCTTAGCCACGAATGGAGATCCCTTTGAGAAACCTCTTTACAGTGGATCTTGACTTTTGATGAGGTCTACTATCTTATACTCAAGACGTTGGATGGAGTCATTCCATGTTCTTGCAATGTCGGCCTGTCCGAGTTTATCCCCAGCCACCTCCAAGGGATGGACTGAGGTTTCCCCCGCAACAGCACAACGTCTGTTGTTGACCTCTTCCTGGTCTCTTCCTCGTCCCTGATGAGGCCGACATTGTCTCTCTTCCCTTTGTGAGTCGGTTGCACTTCTCGACCTTAACAACCTTTGTCTTAGGTCATTTACGGGGCCAAGCCTTTCAAAGGTCAACCCTCTGCTCAGTCGATCAAAAGCTGATCCTCGTTGTTGGGCTTCTCCACCTCTTCTGCCCCCACAACCTTGGCTTCATCGGATAGAATGAACTGTATTATTTGAAACCTCATACGACTCCCAATAATCTTCCATCACATCTTCCGCCTCTAAATCATCATACCTGTCCTCGGGGCAAGGGTTTCCTTGCCTCCCCAGGCACAAGTGCCTAGGGTCGGCAACGTCACTCCTCCGCTGGGGTGTTAGTTGGTCTTTCCGCAGTGCCTGGGGTGGTCCCCTGGCGTCAGGATGAGGCTGAACAGCCGTCGGAGTGATCATTTCTTGTGAGACTCCAAGTGGCCTCATCATATTTTGGCTGAGCTGTGCAAATTTCTCCTGCATTGGTTGTTGCGCTGCAGCTAAAGACCTCAAGGTTGCGGCCACCTCCGCCATTTCTGATTGGGGCTGTGACTTGCTGGAGCTAGGTCCTCCCGCACCAGGCGACGGAAGAGGTGGTGGTAATTTCGGTGCCATGTGTTAGCACAAAAGACTTGGTGTAGTAAATGAGCTTAATACCTTACAGGACCTCTTTCAATGGTGAAACAGCTCCACGCAAGGGGTGAGGCCTTATTCACAACCAGAGTCTCCGGTGAGGTTAAGCGAATAATGAGGAAGAGATAGCTTCTTGTTCCCACAAACGGCGCCAAAATAATGATGCCGTAATTAACACCACCCTTCAAGGTGTTTGTAAGCTCAATTCAATGTTAACAATGGCAGCATAAGGGTATATAGTAGAAGGAGGTGAGGAGAAGAGGATAAACACCGGAATATAAGTGGTTCAGCCAATCAGGCCTACATCCACTCTGCAAGTGAGTGATTAATATCACTGTATGAGGGCTCTAATGGCCATAGATACAAACTCTCAATCTCTCTCTCTCTACTGTATATTTAGACAGAATTTTAGCTAGGGTTGCTAATTTTCGATCCTATACAAGGTAGATGATGACCTCTATATATAGTGCCTGGGGGGTGTAATGTACCCCCCAAGCATGCAATGAACATGTGCATGAGGATCGAACCAGTATGAGAATGACACCTCGCTAATCTCATGAAGATAATGATGACCTCAATATTCCCTCATGTGGGGGGAATGATTCGATTATAACTGATTGCATACACGTGTTCCTAATAGTACATATGTTGATAAGGGCTCAGCCATGTGTGAATGGTCCCAACCTCGGCCTAGAAGAGGACGAAGTGGTGACCTTGGCTGAGTGGGAGAGCCGAGGTAAGTTATGTTCAGCTGTGACGTCGGCCATCTGTGAGTGGCCCCAACCTTGACCTGGAAGAGGAGGAGGTGGTGACCTTGGCTCAGTGGGAGAGCTGAGGTAAGGTAATCGTAACGTAGTGAGAACGTCAGCTGATTTATAGTCGAGGATGTTTATGATGATGCAATTGTCTTTGTAACCTCGTCCTCTTCCAGGACGAGGTTATCAGCCTTGGATGACCTGATGAGTAGTCTGGTCGTGTACATCATGAATACCTCAACTGCTGTCTTCCCATGAGGAAACTATTAACATCTGCCATGGACGACCCTGCCTGGGACGACCACCAGCTATCAATTTTGGGCCCTTCTAACCTCGGCCATCTCTTTGGCCGAGGTTGATGTCTCTGAGCTGTTGCGTACATATAAGGCATATCTGAGATAATTAAATTTCATAAATGGGTGTGATTTGGAAATTTGAGGAATTATTGTGAATAATAATTTTTGGAGTTTATGAGTGTTAGATGATTTCCGATGCATGTTATAACTACTTTTGCGAATAAGTAAATGAGTTGGATTATTTTATTACATGTCGTAGTTGAGTAAAGCGACATAGGACAATATTTTAATTGAAAAAACCACATTGAGGTGTATTGGATTTAATTAGTGGATTGGAGTCAAGTACCTCAGATGGAGATTTCGAGTGTGCGGTTGATTTCGGAAGGGCCGAGATAGTCAGAAAAGAGTATCCGGGAGTAGTGTTTGGATCTCAAAATTTTTTGGATTAATAAGGACTCACAATTGAGTAAGCGAGTCATTTTTGGGCTTCAAGGGATATATATATATGTTTTGTACTGAGGGCCTAATGGATCTCGGCGATTGATACTACCAAGTAGTAGTGTATAGGGGGGTTCCTTGTCTGGATTTCTCTTCGCGAGACACCACACTCATGAACGTAGTGCAGTGTTGAGAATGGGGAGAAGTTGAGCCCTCAGTACTCGGGTTTTTTGAGGTTTCTAGAGGACAACCGTGATAGATAAGTTAGGCGGGGTAGCTCAACTAGGATGTCTTAAATGGATGCGTTAGGTGTGCACTATTAGAGGAGGGGTCAGGGGTATCTCATGGGAGTGCGATACCAATGATGATTCCTTCGAGTCAGACGTCTGCTGCAGCAGCTGTGGATGCTTGCAGGTAGACTATAGATGCTTCCATCCATGTAATCTAGATAGGAGATACTGTATAAACATTCGGGTTAATCACCCAATTTCACTTAGTTATTCTTTTACCGCCTTTTAGTGCGGCCTTTATATTTGGTAGTATGATGTTAAACCGAGTGTTCGGTGATTTTAATTCGTTTCAGTTCTTCTTGTAAATTGATGTGGATGTTTTAATTTGTATGGTTTGTTTAAAAATATTAGTTAAATAAAATTTTGACGTCAGCCTAATAGGTTATTAGTAATTAATTTGGTTTTCGACAGTGATGCTAAGTGATATGCCCCAAGTGTTACCTCGGCCCAGAGACACCAACCTCGACCGAGATGATGGCCGAGATATTGATTGACCCTTGATAAACCATGGGCCCACGATATCATCCATCGGCCAGACCAGGGTCTGCCCAGGCCGACACTACCATCTACACTTCCAATGGGCACTACGCGCATCACAGGCATCAACAGCATGCTCATATACTTGGGTATGGCAACCTCGGCCGAGTCTAGGTCGAGGTGACAGGGAGCCTTGGTAACCTTCTTCATGGAACCAGTCCAACCTCGGCTGGGGCCGAGGTCCAAAGAAGCCTTAGTAATCGTCAGCATGGAATCATTCCTACCTTGGCTGGGGCCGACCCCAGCACAATGTCTCGGCTGAGACCAGGCCGAGACTCCCTATGACACATCTCGAATTGAACGAATATCAAGCCTTTACAGGTCGGCCTCTCTTAGGCCGAGGTCATCCACCACCATGGCGGCTGAGCATCTGTTGAACATTTGGATAAGGCCACATGGGCATAAATCAGTTGTAACAAGATTATTCTCAACATATGGGGAGAATATTTCATCATCATTACTTACATGTGGCAGTGACAGATGGCACTCCCCCATTGGTGAGGCTACCACACACATGCATATTACATGCATGGGGGGTACATTACACCCCCTAGGCACTATATATAGGGATCATCCCCTACCTTGCAAAAGGATCCCAGTTATTAAACCCTAGCTGAGACTCTGTCTAAATTCACAGTAGAGAGAGAAAAAGCTTGAGAGATTGTATCCATGGCCATTAGTGCCTTCTTTCAGTGATATTATTCACACACACTCACAGTGGACGTAGGCCGGATTGGCTGAACCACTTATATACCGGAGTATTCTCCTCTTCTCGTCACCTCTTTCTCTTATCTCTTTGCATAGCTGTGCTGCCATTGTTGTTCTTATATTGAGCTTGGAAACACCTTACCTGGTGGTGCTGATTCCGGTATCATCATTTTGGTGCCGTCTTTGGGAACGAGAAGCTATCTCTTCCTTTTTTTCTGCTTAACCTCATCGGAGACTCTGGTGGTGAACCAGGAACCACCCCTTGCGTGGAGCTGTTTCACCATTCAAAGAGGTCCTTTGAGGTATTAAGCTCACTCACTACTCAAGCTCTATACAGTTAGCATATGGCACCAGACTTACCACCACCTCTTCCGCCGCCTCGGGGTGGAGGGGCTAGTTCCACTCAGGCTCCTCCCCAGTCCGAAATGGCGGAGGTAGCAGCAGCCTTGAAATCTTTTGCTGCAACACAATAAGCCATGAAGGAGAAATTTGTCCAGCTCAGTCAAACCATGATGATAAGGCCACCTGAAGTCTCACCGGACATGATAACTCCAGCGGCAGTTCAGCCTCATCCCGACGCCAGGGGACCACCCCAGGCGCCGATGAAGGACCAGCCTGCACCCCAATGGAGTAGGGACGTTACTGACCCTAGGGGCTTGCGCCTGGGGAGGCAGGGAAACCCTTGACCAGAGGACAAGTATGATGACCTAGGAGCTGAAGAGGCCCCAGAAGACTGCTGGGAGCCATATAAGGTGTCAGATAACACCATACGACCTCTTAGGCAGAGTCAGGGATGTGTCGGCCAAAGAAGAGAAGAGGCCCAACAAAGAGGGTCGACTTTTGACAGTTTGAGTAGAGGGTCAGCCTTCGAGAGGCTGGGCCCAGTTAATGACCTAAGATAGAGGTTATCGAGGTCAAGGAGCGCGGCAGGCTCCCAAAGAGAGAATAGGCAGGCTCGGCCAGACCAAGGCCGACCCTGTGAGAGGAGAGCCAATGAGCAGGAGGAGGTCAACAGCCAACGGGTCGTTTCTGGGGAACTCTCTGTCCATCGCAGGGAGGTGGCAGGGGATAACCTCGGCCAAGTTGATGACAGAAGACCCTGGAATGATTCAATCCAACGCCTTGATGAGAAGATAGGGGACCTCATAAAGAGCAGGGACCCATTACAGAGGGGCTACTCGGAGGGCTCCCCGTTTGTGGCTAGGATAGTGGGGTTTCCAACCCCAGCTAAGTTCAAGCCTCCTATAATGACTCCCAAATATGATGGCAGCACTAACCCTGTGCACCATATCGAGATGTATCAGTCGGCGGCAGATATTTACTCGATACCTGATGAGATGAAGTGCAGGGCCTTCTCGAGAACCTTGACAGGGGCAGCGCACAACTCGTTCACCTCTCTTCTGAAGAACTCGATCGAGAACTTCAAAGGCTTAGCTGAGCAGTTCATCCACAACTTCTGCTTTGGGGTAAGACCTCAAAAGAAGACTACCCACCTGTTGTATGTCAAACAGGCCAAGGGTGAAAGCCTAAGAGACTACATAGCAAGATTCAACAAAGAGAAGTTGGAGGTGGAAGACTATGAAGAGGGCATAGCTATGACTCCCCTTATAGGAGGCCTCCAAAAGGGGAAGCTACTGTGGAAACTGGCGGAAGATCCTCCCAGGTCTATGGCGGAGCTACTGGCAACCGCAAGGAAAGTGATGAATGCACAAGAGGCAATGGCCGCCAAATATGAGGAGGAGAACCGCGGTAGCGCTGGGAGGTCCCAAAGTAAGAAAGAGGGGAAGAAGAGGTCAGGTGATGAAAAATTCTCTCATTACACTCCTGTGACTGTGAGCTGTGAACACATCCTTAATGAGATTAAGACTGACCGGACTCTGAGGTGGCCAGAGAAGCTGAAGTCCCCACCACATAAGAGGAACAAAAATCTCTAGTGTGAGTTCCATCAGGATCACGGCCATGTCACAGATTGATGCTTCGCTTTAAAGGATGAGATTGAGAAGATGATGAAATCCGGGAAGCTGAGAAATTATGTGGATGGCAAGGCCCCAAAGGGTGGAAGGGAAGACCCTAAGAAGAGAAGAAATGACAGATGACTTGGTGATGTCCCGGCCAGAAGGGACGATGACTCAGATGGAGATGATGGAGATGACCCGGATCTCCCGCCAAAGCATGACAATACCCCGGTGAAGAGGGTCGGAATGATCTCCTTTGGTGTTAGCACCATATATGGGGGATTCGCATGAGGTGGCTCTGAGGTAGCCGATAGGAAGGCTCATGTAGCAGAGGCCAAGTCAGTGGCCAAGCCTGAGGTTGTGAATCTGACGTCTTCTGACGCATTGCAGAAGAGAAAGAAGGTAGACATGGACACCCTCGTGGTGGGGTTCTCCAGACTCGACTTCAAGGGCATCTTAGCCCCCCATGATGACCCTTTAGTCATAACAACAAGGGTGCATGGGTACGATGTAGGGAGAATCCTCATAGACTGGGGAAGCTCAGCAGATGTTATGTTCTGGCCTTATTTCAAGAGCTTGGGTCTTAGCAGGGCAAGGCTGGTGCCCTACCATCACCCATTGATAGGCTTTAGTGGCGAGAAGGTGCACCCCTTAGGCATGTATGAAATGGATGTACGGATGGGGGATGAGTGGCCTAAGAGGTTTACCAAGAAAATAAACTTTTTTGTTATGGACGAAAATGTCTTCTCGGCCTACAACCTCATCATCGGAAGAGTAGCCCTCAAAGAGTTTGAATATGTGCCGTCAACGGTCCATTAGATGCTAAAATTCCCGACTCCTTCTGGAGTAGGGGAAGTGCAAGGGGACCAGACCACGGCGCGGGAGTGTTACTTCAACTCAGCCGAAGAGAGAGAGGCCCATAAGAGAGCAATCGCCACTTAGAGCATTGACACTCTTGACCCGAGAGACGAAACAAAATTGAAGAAGGGCGAGGCCGCAGAAGAGGTAGAATCCATCGTCCTCAATGAGGACGAGCCGAAAAAAATCATCCAGGTCGGTAAGGCCCTAGAGCAAGGAATCAAAGAAGAGTTGATAAGCTTTCTCAGGAGGAGGCAGAGTGTATTCGTATGGAGTCACGCAGACATGCCTGGTATCGACCCTGAGGTCATGATCCACAAGCTCAATGTGGACAGAGATGCCAGGCCAATAAAGCAGAGATGAAGAGTCTACTCCCGAGAGAAGTATGAGGTCATCCAGGAAGAGGTGAAAAAGTTGGAAGATGCCGAGTTTATAAGAGAGGTTACCTATCCGGAGTGGCTCTCAAATGTAGTCATCGTGCCTAAGGCCAATGGAAAGTGGCGAATGTGTGTAGATTTCACAGACCTGAACAAGTATTTCCCGAAGGACAGCTATCCCTTACCTAGGATAGACCAGATGGTGGATGCAACGGCAGGGCACGAGCTCATGAGTTTCATGGATGCTTATTCAGGTTATAACCAAATCTTCATGGATGCCAAAGACCCTGAGAAGACAGCCTTCATTACTGACAAGGGGACGTACTGTTACAAGGTGATGCCCTTTGGTCTGAAAAATGCGGGGGCAACGTATCAACGTCTTGTCAATAAGATGTTCGAGGAGCAGATAGGTAAGACCATGGAGGTGTATGTGGATGATATGCTAAGAAGATCCTGAAAGCATGTACTCACGTAGCAGACCTTGAGAAGACTTTTGATGTCATGGACTCATACAGAATGAAGCTCAACCCAGCGAAGTGTGTCTTCGGGGTAGGAGATGGGAAGTTCCTGGGGTTCATCGTTAATCAGAGGGGGATTGAAGCAAACCCTGAGAAAATCAAGGCATTACTCGACATGAAGACTCCTAGGAGTATCAAGGATGTCCAGAGACTCACTAAAAGAGTGGCGGCCCTTAACAGGTTTGTTTCTAGGGCAACGAATAAGTGTCTTCCATTCTTTAAAATTCTAAGGAAGGCCTTCTAATGGGACGAAGAGTTTGAAAAAGCCTTTGATCAACTCAAGTCCTACTTGGGGTCTCCCTTATTGCTGTCCCGACCCATCGCGGGGGAAAGGTTATTTGTGTATCTGGCAGTCTCTGAGTCAGCCATTAGCGCGGCCACTATACGGGAAGAGGATGGGGTTCAGAGGCCTGTGTACTTCAACAGTAAGGCCCTGCAAGGGTCTGAACAAAATTATCCCCGGATGGAGAAGTTGGCTTATGCCCTAATACATGCCTTAAGGAAAATGAAGACTTACTTCCAAGCTCACTCCATGGTAGTCCTTACAGACTTCCCACTAAGACAGGTTCTGCACCAACCTGAGAAGTCCGGAAGATTGATGACCTGGGCCATTGAACTAGGAGAGTATGATCTTACCTACTAGCCCAGGACAGCCATCAAGGGGTAGGCCCTCGCAGACTTTGTTGTAGAGTTCACCTGGGAAGAGGCCCAGATAGAGAAAGGCTTAGATAACGACGAAGAGACGAACCGTAGTGTCTTCCGAGATTCGGAAGAGACTGTACCAAACGTCTTCCGACGCCGAGAAGAGGTTGTCCCATGCAAAACCCATAGCAGAGTAGAAGAGAATGAAGAGGATCGATACCTCTTCGAAAAGGGGGTTATGAGAGAAGGGGTCTTCTCATCAGATGCAGATGTATGGAGCCTCTTCGTTGATGGCTCTTCCTGTGACAGTGGAAGCGGCGCGGGGCTAATACTCTCGACCCCAGATGGCGCCAACATTGAATACCCCTTGAGATTCAACTTCCAAGCTTCAAACAACGAGTCTGAGTATGAGGCCATGGTAGCAGGACTCTTATTAGCAACAACTCTTCGAGTAAGGCGACTCCTACTCCATAGCGACTCAATGTTGGTTGTCAATCAAGTGCTGGGGGTGTACGAGGCCAGAGACGAAAGGATGGCCAAGTACTTAAAGAAGGTAAGAGGGTTGCTAGGGTACTTTGAAGAAGCAAATATGAAGAGAGTGCCTCGACTAAGCAACAATGACGGTGATGCATTGGCAAGGCTGGCCTCGGCAATGAAGACAGATTTGGGAAGGACCATTCCAATCGAGGTCTTAGGAAAAGCAAGCTTCGAGGAGGACGAGGTATGTAGTCCTTGTCATAATGTGAATCTAGGAGAATCATGGATCGATCCGCTCATCAGATACCTAAGAGAGGGGGAACTGCCTGAGTCCAAGCTGGAAAGGAGAAAGTTGAGATACAGGGCTGCAAAATTCTCATTGGTAGGAGATGTCTTGTATAAAAAGGGGTTTCTCTTGCCCTTCCTCAGATGTGTGCATCCCATGGAAGTACCCCGAGTCTTACAGGAGGTTCATGAGGGTTCTTGCTCTATCCACATTGGGGGAAGGCCCTTAGCCAAGAGGATCATCACTCAGGGATACTGGTGGCCTACCTTGTCTAAGGACGCTGCAGACTATGTGAAGAAGTGCGACAAATGTCAAAGGTTTGCCACTATCCCTCATCAACCCCATCAGCCTATGACGTCAATCTCTTCTCCATGGCCATTTGCGGTATGGGGAATTGACTTAGTAGGACCTTTGCCAAGAGCTGTCAACAACTATAGATTCTTGATAGTTGCTATTGACTACTTTTCAAAGGGGGTAGAGGCAGAACCGATGGTAACAATTACAGAGCAGAAGACCTTCCAGTTCATCTGGAAGAACATCATATGTAGATATGGCCTCCCAAACACGCTCATCTCGGATAATGGGACCCAGTTCAAGAACTCCTCCTTGGAGAAGTATTGCCAAAGTGTGGGGATTAAACAGTTCTTTTCATCTCCTGGTCGACCTCAGGCAAATGGCCAGACCGAGGTCACGAACATAACCATCTTGGATAGAATCAAGAAGAGGTTAAAAGACGCGAAGGGGTGATGGACAAAAGAGGTCTACGCAGTTTAGTGGGCCTATAGAACCACGGAAAGGACACCAACAGGGGAAACCCCATTTATGCTGGCACATGGCTCTGAGGCTGTCATACAAATGGAAGTAGGACTGCCAACTCATCGGATTCAGACCTACGACCCTGACAGCAATGGGGAAAGGAGGAGGCTAGACCTGGATCTTATTGAAGAGAGAAGAGAAGACGTAGAGGTCAGGAAAGCAGCCTACCAGCCGAGGGCAGCGAGATTCTACAACCAGAGGGTGAAGTCAAGACTCATTGCAGTGGAAGACCTAGTGTTAAAGAAGACCCTACAGAAGGCAAATAAGCAACACCCAAACTGGCATATCCCCTACAAAGTAACAAAAGAGGTTGTGCCCGGCACTTACAGACTAGAAAACCTAGAAGGAGAACCTTTCACTAAACCATGGAATGCTGACCACTTGAAGATATAGTACATATGATGTTGCATAGAATATGTAATTTGTAAATGTACCATCTTATTGAGAAGAGGTTATTAATAAAGATCAGTTTCCATGACAAGTTCTTGCTCCATTTATAGATCAGAGATATCACATGGGGATAATATCATAGGTGATGGCCTCAGACCCTCATAACATCACTCGGTGGTGACGAGGTCTGAGCTCAGACACCTTAGCAGATGACCTCAGACCCTTAACATCATTAATTTGGTGAATTTCATTATGAGGCTAACATCATAGGTGATGGCCTCAGACCCTCATAACATCACTCGGTGGTGACGAGGTCTGAGCTCAGACACCTTAGCAGATGACCTCAGACCCTTAACATCATTAATTTGGTGAATTTTATTATGAGGCTAACATCATAGGTAATGGCCTCAGACCCTCATAACATCACTCGGTGGTGACGAGGTCTGAGCTCAGATACATTCCTAGATGACCTCAGACCCTTAACATCATTAATTTGGTGAATTTGATTATGAGGCTAACATCATAGGTGATGGCCTCAGACCCTCATAACATCACTCGGTGGTGATGAGGTCTGAGCTCAGACACCTTCCTAGATGACCTCAGACCCTTAACATCATTAATTTGGTGAATTTTATTATGAGGCTAACATCATAGGTGATGGCCTCAGACCCTCATAACATCACTCGGTGGTGACGAGGTCTGAGCTCAGACACCTTCCTAGATGACCTCAGACCCTTAACATCATTAATTTGGTGAAAATTATTATGAGGCTAACATCATAGGTGATGACCTCAGACCCTCATAACATCACTCGGTGGTGACGAGATCTGAGCTTAGGCACCTTCCTAGATGACCTCAGACCGTTAACATCATTAATTTGGTGAAAATAACATCAGAAGTGATGACCTCAGACCCTCATAACATCACTCGGTGGTGACAAGGTCTGAGCTCAGACACCTTCCAAGATGACCTCTGACCCTCATAACATCACTCGGTGGTGACGAGATCTGAGGTCAGACACCTTCCTAGATGACCTCAGACCCTTAACATCATTAATTTGGTGGTTGTTTATGAGAACAACATATAAGGTAATGCATTCAGAGCCTAATAGCATTCAGAGATCATATAGCATTCAGAGGTATTCAGAGATCAAAATAAGGGAAGAGATTGGCATTCAGTAAGAGAAAGATTACAAATATTCATTACAAAATACTGATGTTACAAATTATAAATTACAATTCGTGAAAAGTTACAAGTTAAAAAGGACAAAGGGTCTGAGGGGGGAACATTAGTAGTCTCGACTGGGTTGACCTGATCAGCATTAGTCACCTCGGCCATGTCATCAGCAGGATCTACCCCTCCGAGCTCGGTCCCTCCAAAAGTCACAGTGTCAGCTGGAGCAGCGGCCTCGTCTTCAACCTCTTGAAGAGCCTTTGCAAACTGAGGGTCGGCAAAGCCGAGACCCACAAAATCAGAGGCCTTCAAAGTGCCGACCTCCTTCTCTCTGACCTCAGCGCATTTGGTAGTGGCTTTGATACCTCTTTCGAGGTATTCAAAGCCAAAACCCACGAACTCCTCTGAGCCTTTGTAGTTAGAAATTATTTTGTCCAAGGCATCTGCAAGGGAAGCCTTCACATCCGCGTTGACCTTCTGATTCAGAGCATCATCTTTGTCCTTCAGGGCCTTGGCATGCTTATTGACGAGCACAGAGATGTCCTTTTCCAAACCCTTGGCCTTATTTTCAGAGTTCTTGGCCTTATTTTCAGAGTTCTGCAGCTCTGACTTCAGACGGTCTATCTCAGCATTCAGGGCACTCTCAACCTTCTCAGCCTCCTGCCCCTTCTAGATGAGGGGAAATTTCCTCATAGCCCAGTTAGACAATTGATACATGGGAGTCACTCCCTACACATTTAATGAAGAGGTAAAGTGAGAGGAAAGTCAGATGTTGCACTTATAAAATTTTGACAAAAGAAACAAGTCATACCTGGACGGCTCTGTGAAGGCCGAACTCAACCATCACGGAGGTGTCCATGGCTCTATAGAAATGCTTGTCTGCCTCGGTCATTACAGAGGCGAGTTCGTCCATGGCCTGTCTGCTGTTGCCGACCACGCTGTCAGTTAACTTCAGCTGATCCAGACGAGCCGTCAGGATGTCAGTCAAAGAAATTGGGATCGCAGCTTCAGAAGTCTTCTTTTGTCTCGAGGTCTGCCTATGATCCTCAGAGGCCGGGACCTCAGGGGACCTCTTCTTTGAAGCCTGGGATTTGGATGTAGTGGGAGCTGGGGGAGGAGCGTTCAAACCAACCTTTTTTGCAAGCCTCGCCAAGCTCGGAGCTGCCATCTCCCACAGTTCGTCTGGGACACCTGGTGGTCGCTCTGCAAAAGTTAAAAGATAAGGGTTCGAGATCAGATATGAATGAGATCAGAGGTTAGACTTGAAAATAAAAATCCTTACCAAAGTCAACAAGGAGACTTCCACCCAGGCTCGTCCCCGAGAGATACTGGGGGGGTCAGTAGATGTTCAAACTTGACAAATAGACCATGTGCCCCTTGGTCTTGCAAGGCCTTCACCTTTTTGATATTCTGAGGACTTAGACCAGGATCGGCCCTTGCAGACATGGTGACCTTACCCCATCTGAGGGGTATCCTCGGCCCAAGAGTGGAAGAGGGAACAGATGAGCCGAATTCCCATGACCCTGAGGCGAAAAAATATCGGGGCTTCCAATTGTGATTTGAGGTCTGAGTCACCTGGAGCATCTTCTTCTCAGGCCTTCGAGCCACGAAATGATAGTATCTCGGATGGTTTTTGGCTGAGGTAGGGACGTAACAACCAGCAAAGACCTGAACTGGGAGGTCAGAGTGGTGGACTGCCCTCCAGAAGATGATGGCCCCTATAATGACTCTCCAAGCACTGGGAGAGAGCTGCGAGGGGGCCAAGTTGATGAAAGAAAGAATTGATCTGATGATGGGATGAATGGGTAGGTGAAACCCTAACTTAAACATCTGCTCATACAAGCAGATTTCTCCATCTCGACCATGATAGGCCCTCTCTTCCCTCAGAGGTCTCCTTAACTTGATGGAAGGACTAATGAAGTATAATTACCTAAAGCACATAAGATCCACCTCGGTGACTGTGCTTTCGAACTCGGATGCTTCAGAGATGTCAACATCACTTTCAGCATCCTCATCATCATCAAGCTTAACGTCGACTGGAGCAGACGTAGATGGGTGACTGGGGAATCTCTTAGCGAACTCGGCCCCTGTAATGGCCAACAGAGGGATGGCATAAAGAATGGGTAGCACAGCCACACTCGGCTCAACAAGTTCAACCTCTGAAGAAGAATCTGAGGTGCTTGAGCCATTTTGGGATGAAGCTCGGCTAGATACCTCGGCCTGATCAGGGTCCTGATCAGGCCGAGGTGTAAAATCCATGGCTTCTTGGAAAGAGTCCACAGACATGGGGTCTGAGGTGGAAGACTCAGACTCAGACATCGGCAATGGGTTAGCAGAGACCTCTGTCTGATAGAAATTCTCAGGGGGGTCAGGATATACCACCTTGAAAGGTGGGGGAAATATGGGTCTAATAAGAAACCCTTGTGACCTACGAGCTTCCTCTTGAGCTCTCTCTATTTGCCTAATGTTTTCTAGGGTCTTCTCTCTAAGAGAGGGGAAGTCCTCAAGAAGCTGGTATAAGGGCCTGAGCGTCAGAGGATGACCCTAAACTTAGAAAAACCTCCTAAAACTACAAACACGATTGACCTGTAGGGTAAAGGGATTTAAGGATCAAACTTAGAAGTTTGAAGCAAATCCAGTTCGTCGGAGACAATGAAGCTCGCCGGAAAACTCAAAAAGTCGCCGAAAATTGCAAACCAAATATCAGAAGCAGAGGAAATAAAAGGGAGAAAATACATGGAAATGGAATGAGGAGAGAGAGTGAAGAAAACTCGCAAGAAAACTATGTAGGAGAGCGCTGATCGAAGAAGCTTAGAGAGAGAGAAATCGCAAGAGCAATGTACGCACAAGAGAGGAAATGGAGAAGAAAGAGAAAAGGAAGGGTTTAAACCCTTAAGTACTTGGGCACACTTCCCAAGGCCCATCATTGCCTTGGGAAACCCAAGGGATAGCTGACAGCACACGCCAGTCAAGTTTGCACGCTCTAGCTTGGGACTGGTGTCATGCAGGTATTAGCTTGGGACGAACAGGCCTCGGAGGGGAAGTGATCCCCTAGCCACTTGCTCTCGCATATGACTAAGGGCTGGGGGGTGATTGATATGCCCCAAGTGTTACCTCGGCCCAGAGACACCAACCTCAACCGAGATGATGGCCGAGATATTGATTGACCCTAGATAAACCATGGGCCCACGATATCATCCCTCGGCCAGACCAGGGTCGGCCCAGGCCGACACTACCATCTACACTTCCAATGGGCACTGCACGCATCACAGGCATGAACAACATGCTCATATACCTGGGTATGGCAACCTCGGCAGAGTCTAGGCCGAGGTGACAGGGAGCCTTGGTAACCTTCAACATGGAACCAGTCCAACCTCGGCTGGGGCTGAGGTCGAAAGAAGCCTTAGTAATCGTCAGCATGGAATCATTCCTACCTCGACTGGGGCCGACCCAGCACAATGTCTCGGCTGAGACCAGGCCGAGACTCCCTATGACACATCTCGGATTGAACGAATATCAAGCCTTTACAGCTCGGCCACTCTTAGGCCGAGGTCATCCACCACCATGGCGACCGAGCATCTGTTGAAAATTTGGATAGGTCCATATGTGCACAAATCAGTTGTAACAAGATTATTCTCCACATGTGGGGAGAATATTTCATCATCATTACTTACATGTGGCAGTGACAGATGGCACTCCCCCATTAGTGAGTCTACCACACACATGCACATTACATGCATGGGGGGTACATTACACCCCCTAGGCACTATATATAGGGATCATCCCCTACCTTGCAAAAGGATCCCAGTTATTAAACCCTAGCTGAAACTCCGTCTAAATTCACAGTAGAGAGAGAGAAAGCTTGAGATATTGTATCCATGGCCATTAGTGCCTTCTTTCAGTGATATTATTCACACACACTCACAGTGGACGTAGGCCGAATTGGCTGAACCACTTATATACCGGAGTATTCTCCTCTTCTCCTCACCTCTTTCTCTTATCTCTTTGCATAGCTGTGCTGCCATTGTTGTTCTTATATTGAGCTTGGAAACACCTTACCTGGTGGTGCTGATTCCGGCATCATCACTAAGAATGAACCATATGCGACTTCTGTTTTAATTTGGTACATGAGTGATCGCTTGATATTTAATTAGGCGGGGTGTCACAGAAATATTGGGATGTTTTTATCGGTCCCAGTTATCAAATTAACCTTAAGGGAGGAACCCTTATCCTCCACCTCAAGCACGGGTAAAAAAGTTGAGCACCCTTCTCTTCTCAAAATTTTCGTCCTTATCTTCATATCATCAACCTTTTTTCCCATTTCCTTTATAAATTCAGTGGATCAATGAAAAATAGCATGCAACGCAAGTCGCTCATGAAAAACGTAATTAAATTAAACGTATTGTTATTATATAGATAGACCTAAAAAGCGAATCATTTTTAAAAAATAATAACTATAGATATTTTGGAGCTGTTTTTTTATGATTTTTAATCATTTCATGGAATTCATAAAAAAGCCATCCACTCAAAATGATTTTTTTTCTATTTTAAAAAAATCGGTCAAAATATGTCAGTCTTTAAGCAACCTAAACACTAACATATTTTGACTGATTTTTTTAAAATAGCAACACAATTCATTTTGAGTTATTTTTTTATGGATTTCTTGAAATGTTTAAAAATCATAGAAAAAAATCAAATCACAGATAGTTTTTTACTATTTTAAAAAAATCGTCCATTTTTCACGTCCCATAACTAGGGTCCCTTTTAGGGATTTCTATATTATAGTGTTCTACTTCACCCTAATCAATCTATTAATCCAGTGTGTTTAGACGGGTGTACTTGGGAGAAACAATTATCATACGATACAATAGTAATACTATATACTCATTTTGTAGACTTTTTTTGGAACTCAATGATGTGTCGACCATATATTGAGTGGTGTTTGTAATGGATATATATTGAGTGGTGTTTGTAATGGATATCCAGTGTGTGATTGGGATATTATTGAGTTTGAAAAAAAGTTCTACCAAATAGTTCTTTCCTATTATCAATCATAATGTATCATTGACAAGCAAAAGATGAATGGTTCTAAATTGTTTTGCACCGGTGCGGATAGAGGAGTCTCTTTTTATATGGATTTGGTTACTTTCTGCATCGGACCATAAAAGTATACAACATCAATATACTCAAACAAATGTGTGAGTATTTGTGTGTTATATATATTTGATTAGAGAGAGGTACCTTAGAGGGTTGGATTTGAATGGAAGATGCGAGGCTGGAGGAAAGATGTTTCATTTGCATTTTTTTATGTCTCTCCATTTTATTTTGCTCAAGTTTAGTTGAACTGCTGCCTCAGGGTATAATATATGTTGCACTCGCTGCAAAGAAAATACAGAAACTTATGGTATAAATGTGTGTGATAAAGATAGAGGCGCATGAGTTTCAATGTATTTAGGCACATATAGAAGAGAGTGTTTGAGTTTCAGCCGATTTTTCTAATTGCGGCGATGCCACATTTCCGAAATCATGCACCAAAGAATGACACGGCGGTGCATGCGAGATGTTACTGGAGCTGCAATTTAAACATGGTAGGGGCTTCAATTTTGTAATCAATACCCACCCTTTAATTATGATATGGGGTGCATTAAGAAAACTCCAACATTTACTCAAACTAGGTCTGTCAACGGGTCAGAGGTGGATTGAATTTAAAGAGATTCAGATCCATGTAATCGGGTCTTCATTGGGTTTGGGTCCGGGTCTTCATCGGGTCTATAACATTGGATCCACACCCGGATCCGTTTAGGGCTTCGGATCTCGGGTTCGAGTCGGGCCAAATATATACATTTATTTTATATTTATTTTATATTATCCCCCTTCTTTATTTTTTAATCTTAAATTAAAAATATTTTGTAATCTATTATAGAATATTATTAGTATAAATAAAACATATATTATTTATATTTATTATATACATAAATATATATATATTTTTATATATATTGCCTACATGTTATATTGATAAGATATATTTATAAATATATATATTTTTATATATATTGCCTACACGTTATATTGATAAGATATATTTATAAGTATATATAAATTTATAGTATACGTATATATATTTAAAATCTGGTCGGGTCTTCGGATCCGGGTTTTGTATAAGATCCAGACCCTGCTGGTTTAATAAATGGGTCTTCGGGTATTCGTGTCCAAAAATATATGCTCAGACCCTATTATACGGATCGGGTTTGGGTCGGGTCTTGATCCAGACCCGACCATGTGACCCCCCGCCTAATTAAATAACGGGTGATCAGTCATTCATTAAATTATAACCAAGGTGAACGGTTGGTTCATTCTTAGCATCACTGTCGCAAATCAACTTTTCAATTTAAACACCCTAAATAATTAAGCTAAGTGTCAAAACCAATTAAAACATTATTTCTATTTTTAATTGAAGTCCAATAATAAAATCTTTCATAATTCACCGTTTAAGAGTCACACAAATAACCAAACTGGAAAAGATCATCCAAATAATTTAAGCATTCAATTAACTAATTCCAACTTTAAAACCCCGAAGGAAAAACATACTGACAGTAAAAAATCCCAAAGTAAAAATACTAAAAGTAAATGAATCATAATCTCTAACAAAACCCACTGAATAAGGAAAAAGGGCGACACATGTCCAACTGGATAAAACAGAACTAAGAGTGGAGCAATAATGAGGTCGTCTAAGAAAAAGGCCTACAACTCCCACCTAAGCTGCAACACGTTCCTTCCAAAGAATTCTAAGCATGACGCCTCTGTGGCTGGGCACCTGTAGTATATATATGTATATGTACAAGAGAGAAGAGATAACAGGAAACGGGTCAGAGCCCAATTGTAAAACAGTTTAAAAATTTTAGTTTAGCAAGTATTTTAAATGCTTACCGGCTAATGCAATAATCATATTAGTGTGCGGCACTCTCTTGAGAAATTTCACACCTATCTTCTAATGTGCACACCTACCGCACTATTAATCCCCACAAGTTTAGTTTATCTTAAATTTCTCATAAGGTTTTATGCCGACGATTACTAGGGCTAAGATAATTAATTTTTGAAAGAAAAAATTTCACATAAATCTCATTTTATTATAAAGTCTTTCAGTATTGCCTCAAACATTGCAAACACTTATAAATTCGGAATATTTATTCATTACTTAATTACTTTTAGTCACAGTAGAAAGTTACCAATTTCAAGTCTATATACAAATTAATCACTCATATAATATATATATACTAACGACACCCCACATAAAATTTATGGTGCTGGCATACTCTGCTATCAAGTCTCCGTCACTCGTACTAAGGGAAATACTAGTTCAGAATCACTCTCGAACTGTATTAATACAAAACACATACAAATTGAGGCGAAACATAGTTCCAAGTCACTAAGAGGTCAGCACATACCCTCACGTCTCTTAGGACCATCTGACTATTGATCAGATAGTCTATACCAAGGATTCCTATATTCTAGGGTACAAGTTAATATCCCCCATAAAGGTCCCATCGAGATAAGACTGTCCCGGCACGATAACCTCAGTGATAGCAAGTAGCGCGGGCATGATTTTTACATGTATATAGTATATACACAAACACAGTCATATATATGTATACTACCATTCGAATTTCTAAATTAGGTACGCCCAGAACCCATACTATGATATTCGTTCTTAGTACATGTTACTAGATTATCCCGTATAACGGCTCGTCTCTTTTACTCTTAATTATACGTTATTCCATACATTCCTCATTTCACTCGTAATATTCTATTCCCCAATGTATAAATTCAGTAGGTACTCTCTTATTTTCTAATGTAGCTTTCTTATTGGTTTTACTCCTTTAATTACACGTTTCCATAATTTCTTATGAATAAATTACTCCCCGTTATCTTTAAATTCGCCATACTTTAAATGCCCCCTTTTTACTATGTCCTATTGATCCTCTTTATGTCCTAAAATGTTCTATTAATAAGGTTCAAAGGTTACTACTTATTTGAATCGAAATAACTATTTAAAGGAGAAATATGAATTTTCCAGGAGGGGTCGATCGATCGATGGAATGGGGTCGATCGATCGATCAAGCAGTTATGACGAAACTGCAGAAAATCTAATTACGGGAATCCTATTTTAACTCATCCAAATCATCATGTTACACTCCCAAACTCCCAAAAAATGATACTACAAGTGTTATATACCCAAATAAATAATTTTCTACGTAAAACATGTGAGTTTTTATCAAGTATAACAATTGACAAGGGAAAAATCTATATAAACCTCAAGAACCCTAATCTTTTCTTTAACTTAGTTCTTCCCATTATTTTTCCAGATTTTTTACTCCTAACTCAATGAAACTTCATGGTTTAACCTCTACATGTGAAATAGATTTCCAGAACATGATTATTACCTCTATAACATGTGAATTCTACTCTCCAATATATGCTTTCTTTCATTGAATTGGTTCTAATCAACCCTAGGCTAATATAATTGAAACATTAACTAAAATAAAGAAAGATAGATACTTGCATGGAAATATTTGTTTCTGATTTGTGGAAGAAATTGGTGTGGTTGTGTTCCTCGTCACGCGATTTACAATTTGGCGATGACGGCGGTGCAAATAGTGGAGTTCTTGGCCTAGAACTCCTTGGAAAGCTTCCCCTCTTCCTCTCCAATGGCCGTTCTTGGTTTTTGGTTATCCTAACCCTAGAAGACAACCCTTGATATCTGATAAAACCTTAAAAAATTCGTGGGTATCCATGCCCAAAAATACAAAATGTCTAAAACGCCCTCCCAGGATGCTCATTAGGCCTAAAAATGTACCGAGACCCAAACTACACCCCCAGTTACATTTTTTTAACTATCTCGATCCTTCCGGACACGTTGACGCACTCAAAATGATCATACGAGTGATTTATAATTTATTCACTTTTAATAATGCGAATTTAATCCCGACACGACACACGCGCGTCCCGATAAAATTTCCAAAATTATCAAATTATATTCTCATGATAATTTTATTAAATTTAATTACACATATTACTTTTCCCATAAAGTAATTTACAAAAAAATTCCAATAATTACTAGCTCTCATCACGCTAGTAAATATTGAAATGATTTTCGGATTAATATTAAATTAATACCTCAAATTAATTTTAATAAATCCCCAAATTTAAAAGTCATAAAAAGAAGGGGTATTACATACTTCCCCCCTAATAACGGAATTTCTCTCAAAATTCGAAACAATAAAGTATTCCTGGTAAGAATAACTCTGGGTATTTCTCACGCATGTCTGTCTCACGCTCCCAAGTGGATTCCTCCACATTATGATGCTCCGACTCGACGCGTACGAGTGGAACTACCTTTGACCTCAACCTCCTTTCGCCATGGTCTAGTATAGCCACTGGCCTCTCCTCGTAAGAGCTATCGGGTTGTAAGTCAATCTCCTCAATCGCGATGTGGGTGTGGGCCATGTCATCCCAAAGGTATCGTCTCAACGATGAAATGTGGAATACATCATGAATGCGGTGTAAATTCTCTGGCAGACCCAATCTGTATGCTTCCGGCCCAATCCTCTCGATAATGGGAAATGGTCCCACGTACCTTGGGACCAGTTTCCCTTTCTTCCCAAACCTCATCACTCCTTTCATAGGAGATACACGTAGTAATACTTGGTCCCCTACATTAAATTCTCGGAAAAACCATTTTGCATCGACGTAGCTTTTCTGTCTGTCCTTGGCTACCCGAATGCGACTCTTGATAAGTTCAATCCTTGCCGAGGTTTCCTGAATCACTTTTGGTCCTAGCAACGTGTTGTCCCCCACCTCTAGCCAACAAGTTGGGGAACGACAAGGCCTACCATACAGTGCCTAAAATGGATCCATGCCAATCGTGAAATGATAGGAGTTATTATAATCAAACTCCGCTAGTGGAAGATGTGGCTCCCATCCTCCTCCAAAATCAAGGACACACATGCATAGCATATCTTTCAACATCTGATTTGTATGATCTCTTTTTCCATCTGTCTGTGGGTGATAAGCTGAACTCAACCTCAACTCTGTACCCATGGCCTCTTGAAAGCTCTCCTAGAAACGCGACACGAAAATCTTGTCTCTATCTGACACAATATCCAGGGGCACCCCATGTAGTCTAACAATCTTAGCAATGAACAATTGAGCATACTATCCCGCGGTATAGTCTGTCTGTACTGGCAGAAAATGAGCCACCTTAGTCAAACGGTCCAAGATCACCCAGATGGAGTCGTGACCCCGCTGTGATGTAGGCAACCTAGTAATGAAGTCTATGAAAATACTCTCCCACTTCGACGTAGGTATCTCCAACGGCTGAATCAACCCCGACGATCTCTGGTGGTCTACCTTTACCATCTAGCAAGTAGAACACTTGGACACGAACTCGACAATGTCCTTCTTCATCCCACTCCACCAGTACTATCGCCTCATATCGTGGTACATCTTATCTCCCCCCGAATGCACCATAAATCTGGACCCGTGTGACTGTGTCATCATTGCATGACGTAAGTCTGTTCCTTCTGGGACCACTAATCTCCCATTAACCCACAAACCTCCATCAGAACCAATTGAATAAGACTCAGCACCCTCAGCTAAAAGCCGTACAATTTGCTCCTGGCAAAATAAGTCTGTTGTCTATGCCTGTATTACTCTCATAACAATATCAGGTGTCACTGTCATGACAGATATGAAAGAACGGGATATCACGTCTTGGTGACCCCACTCTTTCCACTTTGCTTTCCAAATGTTCGCTATGTCGCCTACCGATCTATGACTCAACGCATCAGTAACTATGTTAGCCTTTCACGGAAGATACTGTATGTCGAACTGATAGTCTTTCACAAACTCTAACCACCTATGCTGATGCATATTCAGCTCTCGCTGAGTGAACAGGTATTGCAGTGACTTGTGGTCTGTGAACAAGCGGAACTTCTCCCCAAGTAGATAATGTCTCCATATCCTCAATGCAAAGAAGATCGTTGCTAACTCTAGGTCATGAGTGGGGTAATTTCTCTCATGCGTTCTAGCTTACGGGAGGTAAAAGCTATAGCCTTCTTATCCTACTGAAGTACTCCCCTGAGTCCCCATAAGGAGGCGTCGGTGTAAACCTGGAACTTCACTCCCGGCTTGGGTAAAGCAAGAACTGGTGCCAAAATCAGCTTATCTTTCAGCTCATCAAAAGCCAATTGACAAGCATCGTCCCAATCATATGGTATCCCCTTGCGAGTCAGGTTTATTAATGGACCCGCTATTTTGGAGAACCCTCGGATGAATATCCTGTAGTACCCGACTAACCCCAAGAAACTACGCACTTCCGTCGGTGTCGTGGGTTGTCCCCACTCCTTCACTGCTGACACTTTACTTGGGTCAAATGCTATCCCCAATTCGGATACAACATGCCCCAAAAACTGCACCTCCCGTAACCAGAATAGGCACTTCTCGTTCTTAGCATACAGCTGATGCTCTCGTAGAGTCTAAAGAACCTACCTCAAGTGCTCAGCATGCTTTTCCTTAGTGTGTGAATATATCAAAATGTCATCTATGAAGACGATGACAAACTAATCTAATAACTCTCTCAACACTCGGTTCATCAAGTCCATGAATACGGCTAGAGAATTTGTGAGTCCAAACGGAATGACTCTGAATTCATAGGACCCATACCTCGTCAGGAAAGAAGTCTTCGAAACACCCTGCTCCCTAATCCGTAGCTGATGGTATCCTGATCTCAAATATATATTCGAAAAGAAAGTTGCTCCCCTCAGTTGGTCGAACAGATCATCGATTCTAGGTAATGGATATTTATTCCGTATCGTGACCTTGTTCAGCTCTCGGTAATCCACACATAACCTCAGTGAACCATCTCTCTTTTTTATAAACAAAACTAGAGTGCCCCAAGGTGAGGTACTCCGGCGAATGAAGCCCTGCCCTAACAGCTGTTCTATTTGATCTCGTAACTCCCTTATTTCTGCTGGAGCCATATGATACGGAGTGCGTGCTATCGGTCGAATATCCGATAATAAGTCTATGATAAAATCTATCTCTTGACTGGGGGGTAGGCCTGGTATCTCCTGAAACACATCAGAATACTCACAAACAACTGGGATCGAGTCTAAGGGAATCACGACCTACTTAGAGGTATCCTCCTCTATGTAATACAAATGGGCGGTAGAGCCTCCCTCTAGGCGAGGCATCGCCACTACAAACATCTCATGCCCCGAAATGGCAAAGATATTATTACCACCGAAACAATCTATCATAGCTCTATAGGCGGCGAGCCAATCCATGACAATAATAACATCGTGCTCATGCATCTCTAAGACTAACATGTCTACTTGCAAAATCAAGCTACCAATCTCTACTCCCACACCCCGACATATAAAGAAAATTAACGACCCATTCCCCAATGGTGAGTCTATGCATGTCACAGTGCTCTCTTCTGTGGCTAATAATCCTAAAGCCTTCGTAAAATGAGTAGCTATAAAATAGTGTGTCGCCCCAGTATCAAATAAAACCCGACCCATAGTGCCATCGATAGGAAACGTACCCTCAATCACAGGTGGTGCCTGCGGAGCTGCTGCCTGGTGGACGTTATACACACGTCCGTACTATAATAGTGGCTGCTGCACTGTAGCTGTCGGGATGGCTGGTAGGGCTGGTACCTGAGCTGGTGCTAGGCGGGTGGCTGGAAAGAGTGGCCTCTGTGAATCATTACGGGAACCCTGTTGCCCCCCTCAGGAAAATCCTGGCTCCTATAACCATTCTTGCCACATCTGAAACAGTGGCCCCTAAAATTACCTCCCTTCTGTCCCGGCTGACCACGGCCCTGTTGGCCGTTACCACCTCACCACTGGCCCTGATGGAAATGTTGTTGGCCCTGATGGCCTTGTTGATGTCCCTGCTGCTGACGGTGTTGGCCCTTCTAGCCCTTGCCTAAATTCCCCAAATCCCTTTCTGGATTCACCTGATCGAAATCGCTTGGCAGGGTCCCCCTGATGGGAACTCTGCTCAATATGACGAGTCTTTCCTTGAGATGTCGGTGCCCCACCAGTATTACTACCCCCTGTCCTGCCCTACTGGCCGGATTCTCCTGCTCGTTTACTTCCCTACAGATGGAAGTGGTGGTCCTGGCAGTGTAATAACACAACCTTAAGTACATCCGTGTAGGTACTCACTGACAGATTGCCTATGAGGTGCTGGCGGATCCTCCAGGACAACCCATCCACAAACAACAGTATCTTCTTACCCTTAGTGGGTGCCTCATCTAGAACTATAGTGAGAAGGCTAGTGAACTCCTCCTCATACTCAGCAACAGTCGTATTCTCTTATTTCAGATTTAGTAATTTCTTCCTCATCTAAGTCTGCACGGCAGATGGAAAGTATTTGTGGTCAAACCGTGACTAGAATGACTGAATAGTGATAATGCCCCTCTCCTCCAAGGTGGTGGTGGATTCCCACCACTGTAAAGAGGAACCCACTAGCTTAAAGGAAGCCAACAACTATTTCTTCATGTCCGTGCACTCGTACAAGTGCAGATGCCTCTGGATATCTTACTTTCATTGACTGGCTACAATGATATCCGAACTACCCGCGAACTCTAGGGGATGCGCCTTCTGGAAGGCATCCCTAACCCGCTCCCACGCAGATGTAATCTGTGCTGGTGCTGGCACCACTGCCTGAACTTGGGGTGGAGCCTGCTACACTACTGCTATTACGGCATTCACCGCCTGAGCAACGATAGCGGCTACCTCGATTGCATTCATCATACCCTGATCCGAAGTTGCTGGCTGCTCGGCTTGGGCACGTCTATCCTTGGGTGCGCGTCTTGGAGGCATCTGCAACGAGAAGGAAGTTTATTATTCTATAGTTATTAACAAATATCGAATAGTTGAAGATGTATGTGTAAATGAAAGAATACAACAATCCTAAAAATAAGGCTCTATATCAAGGATTCTAAGCTGAAAGATAAATAAGCCATACAGATCCTAAAGGACACTAGAACCTGATGCTCTGATACCACCTGTGACACCCCGCTTAATTAAATATGGGGTGATCAGTCCTTCATTAAATTATAACCAAGGTGAATGGTTGGTTCATTCTTAGCATCACTGTCACAAAATCAACTTTTCTATTTAAACACCCTAAATAATTAAGCTAAGTGTCAAAACAATTTACAACATTATTTTTATTTTTAATTTAAGTCCAATAATAAAATCCTTCATAATTCACCGTTTAAGAGTCACACAAATAACCAAACTGGAAAAGATCATCCAAGCATTTAAAGCATTCAATTAACTAATTCCAACTTTAAAACCACGAAGCAAAAACATACTGACAGTAGCAAATCCCAAAGTAAAAATACTAAAAGTAAATGAATCACAATTTCTGACAAAACCCATTGAATAAGGAAAAAGGGTGACACATGCCCAACTGGATAAAACAAAACTAAGAGTGGATTCAATAATGAGGTCGTCTAAGAAAAAGGCTTGCAACTCCCACCTAAGCTGCAGCACGTTCCTTCCAAAGAATCCTAGGCATGACGCCCCTGTGGCTGGGCACCTGTAGTGTGTGTGTGTGTATATATATATATATATATATATATATATATGTACAAGAGAGACGAGATAACAGGAAACGGGTCAGAGCCCAATTGTAAAACAGTTTAAAATTTTAGTCTAGCAAGTATTTAAAATTCTTACTGGCTAATGCAACAATCATATTAGTATGCGGCACTCTCTTGAGAAATTTCCCACATTTCTTCTAATGTGCACACCTACCGCACTATTAATCCCCACAAGTTTAGCTTATCTTAAATTTCTCATAAGGTTTTATGCTGATGATTACTAGGGCTAAGATAATTAATTTCTGAAAGCAAAGTTTTCACATAAATCTCATTTTATTATAAAGTCTTTCAGTATTGCCTAAAACATTGCAAACACTTATAAATTCGGAATATTTATTCATTACTTAATTACTTTTAGTCACAGTAGAAAGTTCCCAATTTCAAGTCTATATAAATATTAATCACTCATATTATATATATATATATATATATATATACACTAACGACACCCCACATAAAATTTATGGTGCTGGCATACTCTGCTATCAAGTCTTCGTCACTCGTATTAAGGGAAATACTAGTTCGGAATCACTCTCGAACTGTATTAATACAAAACACATACAAATTGAGGCGAAGCATAGTTCCAAGTCACTAAAAGGTCAACACATACCCTTACGTCTCTTAGGAACGTCTGACTATCGATCAGATAGCCTGTACCAAGGATTCCTATGTTCTAGGGTACAGTCCCATATCACCCATAAAGGTCCGATCGAGATAAGACTATCCCGATGCGATAACCTCAGTGATAGCATGTAGCGCGGACATGATTTTTACACGTATATAGTATATACACAAACAAAATCATATATATGTATACTACCATTCCCATTTGTAAATTAGGTATGCCCACGACCCATACTATGATATTCGTTCTTAGTACATGTTACTAAATTATCCCGTATAACGGCTCGTCTCTTTTATTCTTAATTATAGGTTATTCCATACATTCCTCATTTCACTCGTAATATTATATTCCCCAATGTATAAATTCAGTAGGTACTCTCTTATTTTCTAACGTAGCTTTCTTACGGGTCTTACTCCTTTAATTACACGTTTCCATAATTTCCTATGAATAAATTACTCCCCGTTAACTTTAAATTCGCCATACTTTAAATGCCCCCTTTTTACTAAGTCCTACTGATCCTCTTTATGTCCCAAAATGTTCTATTAATAAGGTCCAAAGGTTACTTCTCATTTGAAGCGAAATACCTATTTAAATGAGGAATATTAATTTTCCAGGAGGGTTCGATCGATCGATGGAATGGGGTCGATCGATCGATCAAGCTGTCATGACGAAATTGCATAAAATTCAGTTACGGGAATCCTATTCCGAACTCATCCAAATCATCATGTTCCACTCCCAAACACCCAACAAATGATACTACAAGTGTTATATACCCAAATAAATAAATTTCTACTTAAAACATGTGAGTTTTCATCAAATATAACAATTGACAAGGGCAAAATATATATAAACCTCAAGAACCCTAATCTTTTCTTTAACTTAGTTCTTCCCATTCTCTTTCCAGATTTTCTACTCCTAACTCAATGAAAATTCGTGGTTTAGCCTCTACATGTGAAATAGATTTCCAGAACATGATTATTACCTCTATAACATGTGAATTCTAGTCTCCAATATATGCTTTCTTTCATGTAATTGGTTCTAATCAACCCTAGGCTAATATAATTGAAGCATTAACTAAAATAAAGCAAGATAGATACTTCCCTAGAAATCTTTGTTTCTGATTTGTAGAAGAAATTGGTGTGGTTGTGTTCCTCATCGCGCGATCTACAATTTGGCGGTGACGGTGGTACAAACGATGGAGTTCTTGGCCTAGAAATCCTTAGAAAGCTTCTCCTCTTCCTCTCCAATTAACGTTCTTGGTTTTTGGTTATGCTAAACCTAGAAGACAACCCCTAACATCTGATAAAACCTTAGAAAATTCAAGGGTTTCCATGCCCAAAAATACAAAATGTCTAAAACACCCTCCCAGGATGCTCATTAGGCTAAAAACGCCCCAAGATCCAAACTACACCCCTGGGTACATTATTTTGACTATCTTGACCTTTCCGGACATGCTAACGCATTCAAAATGACCATGCATGTGACTTATAATTTATTCACTTTTAACATTGTGAATTAAATTCGACACGACACAGGCGCGTCCCGATAAAATTTCTAAAATTATCAAATTATATTCTCATGATGATTTTACTCAATTTAATTACACATCTTACTTTACCCATAAAGTAATTTACAATAAAATTCCAATAATTACTAACTCTCATCACGCTAGTAAATATTTGAATTATTTCCGAATTAATATTAAATTAATATCTCTAATTAATTTTAATAAATCCTCAAATTTAAAAGTCATAAAAATACGGGGTATTACAGGCCCATTAACAAGACTAAGTCAAATCCTAGATTTAAACGCCCTGGCATATATATATATATATATATATATATATAGGATCAAGTGTGGTCCCAATTTGGGGTCCCCGAATGATGTTCATTTTTTTAAAATAGTAAACAAATTATTTTTGGACTGATTTTTTTTATGGTTTTTAAACATTTCAGTAGGACCATAAAAAAATAATCAACTCAAAATGAATTTTTTTGCTATTTTAAAAAAATCGGTCAAACTGTGTGAGTTTTTAAACTGTTAAAAACTGACAAAGTTTGACCGATTTTTGTAAAATAGTAAAAACAATTATTTTGAGTTGATTTTTTACTATTTAAAAAAAATATTTTTTTACTACTTTACTATTTAAAAAAATATGTTTTTTACTATTTAAAAAAAAATCAGCCCAAAAATGTTTTTTACTGTATATATATATATATATATATATATATATATATATATATATATATATATATATATATATATATATATATATATATACAGTCCTGCTCTTGTGCGGATGAGTTCGCATTTTAAGAATGCGGACCGGACATGTGTCACATGGCGGTGAGCCCAAAAAAGAGAAAATGTGCCTATAATTTAGGCGATAATTTCTAGGCGCACTGTCAGGTGACACCTGTCCGCTCCGCACTCTTTAAATGCGGACTAGTACGTACATGAGCATTATATTTATATATATATATATATATATATATATATATATATATATATATATATATATATATATGTGTGTGTGTGTGTGTGTGTGTGTGTGTGTGTGTGTTTCATTAGATGCTTATCAAGATTACCCAATAAACAAATTGTAGAAATGTAATAACCCTTATTATGCATGTAAGGTTTGACCAGACACGATACGACGAATATATGGCATGCTTATAAATTAATACCTTTCTCTGCATCAAACCATATAATATAATTATTTAATAGCCTTATTTGAATTAAAACGAAACTTTTATAAACAACCACAGACAAGTAAGTCCAACATCCGTAGTATGAATGCATAAATGTATAAAAACCCATCATATAAATAATATCACAACTCAAATCGAAAGGAAATAAACTTCGAACTTATCCCTTTTTAGTAATCCAGAATGGAATAAAATAAAATAAATTTGAAGACAACCTAAGATAGAGTCAAGGAAGCGAAGTCTCCTTAATCGAAGCAATGGTAAGGGTGGTGTCACCACAATCCTACTATCCCTGCCTAGACACACCTGGGGGAGTAAACATTTATAATTTTGGGTTAGCACCCTAAAGTGTGAAAGAATTAAGTTACTAAATTTAATTATTCAAAAGTATAGTTAATTCATCATCGCTCACATACATAATATGTCTCACCCCTCATCTAAAAGCAGTGCTACACGTAACCACCAAGTCCCGATACAGATAATGCATAACTAATGACAATATAAGAATGCATTTAACAGGATAAGCATGCTGGAATAGAGTCCTTTACCATCAAGTTATTATTTCTCAAATTATCTCCAACATACTACCCATGAAATGTAATACCCCGCACTTTTATGGATATTTAAATTACATAAGTGGATGTAATTTGGTAATTAGAGGAGATCACTGTGAATAGTATTTTTGGAATTCATGAGTATAATTTGATAAAATTGAGAATTTAAAGTGAGTAGTAGATACTAGTTTGAAAGTGTCGGATTAATATTTATTTGGGTTATATTTTCTTACAGGACTAAGTATATTAGTTGGATTATTTTTATTACATGTCGCAGTTGGGTAAAGTGATGAAGGATAATATTTTATTTGGATAACACACGTATTGAGATGTATTGGGTTTAATTGGTTAATTGTAGTTAAGTGGCTCAAATGAAGATTTCGAGTCCACGGTTAGTTTCAGAATGGCCGAGATAGTTAGAATAGAGTATTCGGGGGGTAGTGTTTAGGTTCCTGGGACTTTTGGACTAGGAGGGACTCGCAATTGAGTAAACGAGTCATTTTTGGGTCTATAAGGGATAAACCCTTATTTTTCTCTTTATAAGGCAGGAGAGAGTGAGAGAAGGAAATAAAAGAGAGAAAAGAAAGAGTAAAAAAGGGAAGGAAGAGAGAACGAAACAAAGGGGATTCCGACCAAACTCTGTGGGATTTGACTCGAGGTCGTCGGATTTTATCCACGAGGTAAGTATTTACTTGCTTTATTTAATTTAGTGTATATCTCATATTATAGTTGGTAAACTATAAAATTTTGGGTTAGAACCCTTAAAATAAATTTGGGAAATTTGAGTATGAGTTTACTTATTGAGGTAGTGTAAACTTTGAATGACTTCTAGTGTTAAATACATGATAATAGAGTGTAGAAATTGTTAGAAATGGGAGAAAATGATAAACTAAGATTTTAATGGTTATAAGGTTTAAATCTAAGAGAAACGGCTTAATACCACAAATTAATGGACGAGTTAGTTAGAAATCAGTGTTGGGATGATTATATTGATGTTGGTTGAGATTAAAAACCACAAAAAAGGAGGTTGGGTTGATATTTGGGATTTTGGAGAAGATGAAATCGCCCAAACAGTGTCCCCCGAGTAGGGCAAATCGATTCGGGTCTAGACCAAATCGATTCTCATAAGGAAATATGTGGGACTGTCTCAGGTCAAATCGATTCAGATTTAGACCGAATCGATTCGCCTTTGAATACTTGCTTGCAAACCTTTTCCAAATCGATTCCGATTTGGATCGAATCGATTCGCTGGTCCGAATCGATTCGCATTTGGGGGCGAATCGATTCTCCTTTGTGGAATTGGAATGTTTTTTTCCTTTAAGTTTAGGGGAAGTTAAATTATATATTTGGGAATTATTCTAAGGGATTCTAACCGTAACATTAGGACTCCAAGATATGGAATTGAGGGAGTGTAAACCTTGGGTAAAGAAGAGTGAACCTTCGATTAGTTGAGTGTACAATCCGGGGTATGTACTTAACGAATGTTTAGGATGAGAAGCATTCGAGAGAAGTATTCAGCAAGTGCATTTAGATATATTTATGCGGTTAGAATAAATACTGGACGATTGCAATTGACTAAATCCTAGGATGTGATTAGGATGGAATTTAGGATATGGGCTAACGAGGATTAAGCGGCTATCCGATACGTCTATTGACGACTATTGTTATTGGTAATGCGATACCTATGGGACTAAAATAAGTCAATAGTATACTTATTTCAATATTACGAATTGGTATATTCGGGATTATATATAAATACTTAAAAGTTATTAAGGTACGAGATATATATTAAGTAAGAGAATACTTATGAGTTTAGTATTTTAGGTGTGCGAATACTTAAATATTATTACGAGTGAGAACATTCAGGGTTTTTGGCTATCGCTATAAGAGTCTGACAATTATAGCTTTCATAATTTGAGAAGTGATATAGATTATATATAGGATGTTGTTATAGTATATAAAATATGATATTAATAAACATATCTGTGTGTGATCGGTATATTTATACTTTAGAGGCTGGTTCCCCAGGCTTCCCCAGGCATAGGGTTGGACAACCAGATTATATATTTTCTCTAGTGTGATCCACGGAGGTTGCACAGTGTGTGTGAATCCCCTGACTTGAGGAGAAGGCAGAGTATATCCCTAGGTCATATCGTCCAGTATACGAGTGCGATGTATATATTCTACTTACAGGAGGGAACATGATCGCCTCCACTGTTGAGTATTTTTTTACCATAACCATGAGTGAGTGTGGCTTGGTATCGTGGTTGAGTGAGTCAACCCGGATTTGGATAGGCACTATGAGACTGCATCCTCGAGTTATAGCTCAATGGGATGGTTATTATACCTATGATTGTGATATGTATAATTATACTTGTTGCGTATAGTATATTGCTTGTATATGAAGACGAGTTATCATATAACATTAACTTGTGTGAAGAGAAAAAGGAATAAGGTTGTATTCTCATTCTGGGAGATTATATCCGGATTTAAATTGTGATTCGTATATTAAAGTGAGAACTATATATATACGAGATTTTATTTACTAAAGTGGAAATAATATTTTAAACTAGTGAAAGTTTTGGAATAATTAATGATATATATATATATATATATATATATATATATATATATAATCAAGGATTATATCAATTAAATCTTAAGTGATAGCTTACGGTATAACTTATATTATACCATGTCGGGTAAGTGATAGTTATGAGAAATTCAGAGATTGGATGAGAGAGATTAGTTAGGCGAGGTAGCTTAACTAGGTTGATTAAAAGGTATGCGATAGGTGTGCCCTATTAGAAGAGGGGTGAGGTGTATCTCATGAGAGAGCGATACCAATTTAAATATGAGATATTTCATATTTTTAAAATATGTCATTTATGCAATTGCAAAATATTTTCAAACTCGGGCTCTGACCCGTTTCTATATTTTCCCCTCTATTGCTATATATCTATATATCTATAAGGTGTCGAGGCAGAGGGACGCATGGATGATGATTCTTTCGAGTTAGATGTTCGCAGCAGTAGTTGTGGATGCATGCAGGTTCATTTTTAGATGCTTATATCCTTGAAATCTAGATATGAGGTATTGTAGAAACATTCGGGGCGATAGCCCAACTGTATTCATTTATTCTTTTACTGCCTTTTAGTGCGGCATTCGATTTGATTGTATTATGTTATCGAGTATTCGGTTATTTTATTTCATTTCAGTTTCGTGTATCTAACTGTGTGGATGTTTTATTTGAATCGTTTGGTTAAAAAGATTAGTTAATATAAAATTTTGATGCCAGCCTAATAGGTTATTAGTAATTAACTTGGTTTTCGACAGTGATTCTGAGAAAAAACCATATGAGACTCCTGTTTTAATTTGGTATATAATTGATCAAGTAGGTTTGTCTCGCTTTTGAACTAGGAAGGGGGTCATTGTTATTCCCTCGGGCATGTCGACCATGGAGGCCAAAGTGGGGAGAGCATCGGCTAGGTTATTCTTTTCTCGGGGAAGGTAATGGAAGGTGATATCTTGAAATTATGAGGCTAACTCTTCTAATTGGGCATGAAAGGGTTGAAGCTTTTCGTCCTTGACTTGCCACTTTCTGAGCACTTGACCGATGATGAGGGCAAAATCCCCGTAGACATCAAGGTGTTGAATACCCTTTTCGAGAGAGTCATGTTGTTG
The DNA here is from genome assembly GCA_949130495.1 of Sambucus nigra. Lineage (NCBI taxonomy): Eukaryota > Viridiplantae > Streptophyta > Magnoliopsida > Dipsacales > Adoxaceae > Sambucus > Sambucus nigra. The sequence continues at coordinate 2,693,499 of CASBWL010000030.1, forward strand.
GTGCAAGGGAAATCCAATTTTATGGCGATGGGAGTATGAGAGTCATCTAGGGTGACCAGAAGCATCCCAATGCCATATCCCTTTTTGTTGGCAGCTCCATCGAAGAACATTTTCCATTGGGGGCAGTCTTGAGTGGTGTAGAGGACATTTTCATCTGGGAATTCGGAGATCCAGACATCTGCTTCTTCTACGGGGTAATCCGCGAGGTAGTCAGAGATGGCTCTTCCTTTAACGGCTTTCTGTGTGACGTACACGATATCGAACTCGATTAGGAGCATCAACCATCGGGCCATTCGGCTGGACAAGGCGGGTTTTTTGAGCAGGTATTTGATGGGATCCATTCGGGATATAAGTTTGATGGGGAAGGCGAGCATGTAGTGTCGTAACTTTTGGGTGACCCAGACAAGCACGACGCATGATTTTTCTAAAGAAATGTAGTAGACCTCATACCCGGCCAATTTGCGACTGGCATAATAGATGGCTCTTTCTTTGTGGGAGTCCCCAAGGTACTGGGCTAGCAAAGCCCTAGCTGCAGTGTCAGTTATGGTTAGGTATAGGAGCAAAGGGAGACCAGGCTGTGGTGGCATGAGAATTAGAGGTTGGGTCAGGTATTGTTTGATTCGATCAAAAGCTTCTCGGCAGGCCTCATTCCAAACCTTGGTTGAATCTTTTCGGTGGAGTTTGAAGATTAGTTCACAGATGGAGGTTAGCTGGCTGATGAACCAGCTGATATATTATAATTTCCCTACGAAACCTCATACTTCCTTCTTTCTTTGGGGAGGTGGAATCTCAAGTATGGCCTTCATCTTGGTGGGATCTGCTTCTATCCCTTTCTCACAGACCATGAATCCTAAAAGTTTTCCCTTTGTAACGTCGAAGACACACTTCTGTGGATTAAGTCGCATCTGATACCGCTGCAGTCATTCGAAGAATTTTCGTAGAGTAGGAGCATGACCTTCTCTAGTTTTGGACTTGATAATCATATCATCCACGTAAACCTTGACTTCTTTGTGAATAAAATCGTGCAGGATGGTTGTGGCGGCCCTTTGGTAGGTAGCCTCAGCATTCTTGAGACCGAATGGCATAACGGTGTAGCAAAAGGTTCCCCATAGGGTGATGAATGTGGGTTTCTCTTGATGGTCGGGATGCATCTTGATTTGGTTGTATCCGGAAAACCCATCGACAAATGACTTGAGAGCATGACTGGATGTGTTGTCTACGATCATGTCGATATTGGGTAGCGGATAATCATCCTTCAGAGAGGCTTTATTTAAATCTCGGTAATCAACACACATTCGAACCTTTCCTCCTGATTTCGATACAGGTACAATGTTGGCTAGCCACATGGGATATTCTATTACTTGAATGAAACCCACGTTTAACTGTTTGATCACCTCTTCTTTGACCTTGAGCGACCATTCAGTGCGAAGTTTCCTCAATTTGTGTTTAACTGGCTTGGCATCTGGGAGAGTGTGGATCTCGTGCTGAGCTATTTCGGGATCAATACCAGGCATATCGTTGTAGGACCATGCGAAGACATCCACTAACTAATTCTTCAGGTTGTGCGCGCTCATGCTCGTCAAGGATGGCCCCTATCCTAATCTCACGCAGTTGGCTACTAGAACCGAGATTAATAACAACAGTCTCTTCTTCATTAACTTGAACGCGGTTATGTTGTTTATCATTAACCTTATTTAGATTAGTTAAGAATTGTTCTTTTGTAAAATCATCATCATCAAAAGTTTGATTAGAATCTACATAATTAATGTAAGGCACAACAAGATACTCAAAATCTTCGTTTATTTCATTGATACGAAAAACATCATTGAGAACCTCATCAAAAGAGGTATCGATTACAATTGATCAAGGATGGATAAGAGTAGAAGAAATAGGGTAAACATTGGGGTTAGGGGAGATTTCAAGAGGTAGAACTGGCGTAGCACGCCAGTTGAGGAGAGGTGTATTAGCATCTTTGATCAGACGGGATGGGTCCCTTGATGTAGTGCCTGAATGAACCATGGAGAGTGCCAGCCCCAGTGTCTGCAGGTTGAAGGAATCTTTGGGGTCACTTTCTTCAGTCTCTTCAGTATCTTTGATAAGTGGTTGTATGCGGTGCTGGAAACTTTCGCCCCATGGGCAGCTATCTTGGAAAAAGATCTCCATTCTAGGATTCATTTTCTTACCTGTGTGGTCGTACCAAGGTTTTGGAAAACCGCAAAAGGGGAAATCCTCTCCCTCTTTGATGAATCGTCCATTTAAGGAATCACCTGAGATAGTTAGGATACAGTTTAACCCACTTTTTGATCGAGTTTGGCGGATCATTCTGAGCTCTTGTTTTGATGGTTGATACCCCAAGCCGCATGGAGGGAAAGCTTTCTTTAGTTCGATGGGCTCAAGTATCCCCTGCTGCCTCTGTCCTAGACCCAGTCCGGGCATGAAGTGCATGTTTCTAAACGTCTGAATCACATTGACATTTCCATGAGGGTCATATTTTGGACAAACCCTTTATTTGAAACCGTCCCCTGCCGGGAGTAGGGATGTCTCAATTCGGAAACCTGATAGGAGCATATCATTTGACCCATGTTGTATCTCGATAATTAGACTGATGGTTCTTGCAGCCTTGACATTACCGTCATCACCCAAGATGGTGATGACTCTCCCGCCGGTGAAGAACTTCAATTTATGATGGAGTGAGGAAGACACACCCTTTATACTGTGGAGCCAAGGGCATCCGAGTAACAGGTTGAAACAAGCTGGAATGTCTATGACTTGGAATTCAACGACGGGGTTTATAGGTCCAACCACTATTGTAAGTTTTAAGGATCCCATCACCTCACGACGGGTATTATCGTAGGCACGCACAGCGGCGGAGGTTGGAGTGAGGTCGCTTTCTTTCAGGCCTAAACACTTGAAGGTTCTCAATGGGCAAACATTCAAGGCGGATCCGTTATCGATAAGAGAGAGTGGCACGGCCCTTCCTATAACTTCGACGGAAATATTGAGTGCGTGATTGTGATTTGGCCCAATCCTGGGGATTTCTTCTATAGAAAATGATAGCATTCAGGTGGAGGTCAAGGATCCGACCAGGTTGACCGCCTCTTCTGGCGTGGTAGAAGGAGGAACTACAGGTCCAGCGAGTAATTTGATTAAAGAATCTCTGTGCAGCTGGGAAGACATGAAAAGCCCCTATAGGGTGATGTTAGCTTGAGTTTTCTTGAGTTGATCAAGGATATTTCTTTCCTCAATGGTCATCTCTGGCATAGGAAGGTTTTCAACGCCCTTCCCCTTGTCATTTACTGGTAGTGAGTTGGGAACTTGGTAATGTCTCCCAGATCTGGTCATGTGATTTACTGAAGAAAGGAAATACTTAAACCCAATTTCCTCATCAATCTCAGGTTGTTCTTCCACCTTATCTATTTCTCCGAGGAGTTCTTCAAATGATATCATCCCACATAAGTCAGCTACTGGGCCAGCTCTTTCTGAAATCGGTTTTTCGCTTGAATCTTCGAATTCTTCCCCCCATCCGGTGGCAACAATTCTGTTTTCCCCTGTAAAATCAATGCATTCCATGACTTCAATGGCTTCTTCATATAAGTTTTCCCATTCTGTGGGGATGTGTAAGGGTGAAGGGACGAGGTACCCTTGTAGCTTCAAAGCGCCAAGTAACTCGGTGATACTGCAAATGTTGTTAGTTTGCCTGAATGCTTTCGCCATGATTCGGATAACATCATCTAAGCTGACTTCATCGATTGGTACCACCCATCTATCTGATTCTCGGGCCCATTTTCGTGCTTATAAAAACAATGTACTGAACCTATGGCAGTCGATAATCATCTGTGAGGGCAATTTCAGCCCGAACTCTAGGAGTTGATTCAAATCATCTGATAATTCCATACTTCTAATTTCAGAACAGGTCCGGACAGCGATGCACGCTCTGGTGAAGAGTGACAGTGCCTGATTAGCGGGGTTAGTAGGGTGTAGGAGGAAATATGGGTTAATTGGAAGAGGTTTAAGAGGGTATAGGGGTGTGATTTGAGTTGATGGATCGAAATTCGAGTTTTCTTCCAAGAAGATGGCATTGGTGTGGTTTGGGAGGGGGTTATGAGTAGTGTTTGGCTTAGGATTGGCTGGTGGGTCGATGGTACCCCGGTCAATGAGATCTTGGATTATGTTTCGAAGGTGGAAGCATTGGTCGGTGGTATGGCCAGCTATTTGGTGAAAGGCGCAATGAGCATCAGTCTTGAAATTTTTGGGAAGTGGATTGGGTAATGGACATGGATCCAGGGGCTTTATACGATTTCGGCTTAACAAGGCTTGGTAAACTTTGTAGAGGGGAGCATGAAGCTCAGTGTATTCCCTTCGGACGGGAGTAGGGCGGCTTTCTGGTGCCCATGACGTGGTTGGTTGAGAGATGTTGTTGATGGTTAAGACCGTAGCATTGACAGGCTTATCCTATTTTCTGGGGGTAAAATGTCCGGACCCCTTTTTCAGTTCAACTTCTATTTTGTCAAGACCTTCCTCGATTTCTACCCCTACTTTTCTGAGAGCTCGAAAATAAGGGTAGTACTGTCCTCCCATGGTCGTTCGGACATGGGGCAAGAAATTCTTCTTCACTATGTTGACTTGTTCTTCTTCAGATGGTCGATTAGTCATGGTAGCTGCTTTTTCCCTCCATCGGGCTATGAAGTTACTGACTGATTCTCCAGAGTTTTATTTGAGCAGCTCTAAATCCAAATGGGTGACCTTGACCTCTTCGTTGTATTTGTATTGCGACATGAATTCTCGGGCTACATCCTCCCAGCTACGGATTCTGGATTCCTCAAGAGATAAAAACCATCGGAGAGCACTGTCTTTCAATGTTTGCTGAAACAATTGGGCCATCACCTCTTTAGAAGCCCCTAATAGGGTCATGGAATGATGATAACTGCCAAGATGGGCAATAGGGGGACCACTCCCTCCAAACTTCTCGACATTTGGCATCTTGAACTTCTCGGGTAACCTTGCTTTAGGATAAGGAGACATATGGGTGTAGTCCATGTAATTTCTGGAGATCCTAACTTGGTCGAACATCTTGGTGAGAATCTTAAGATCTTCTTTGACTTTGTTCAACTCCTTATCCTTTGGATAAGCAACCACAAGCAAGTTAGCCATAGGCTGGGCAATATTTGGCATTGGAAGCTAGGCAGGCAGCGACCCATTAGCAGGAGGGGCACGCGGAGCGTGCTGATATTCTTCCGGGACCCAGATGGGCTCGAGTGGACCCATGGCATGAGGGAACAGGGCCTCGGGCTCGTGAGGAATAGGACCTTGGTTGCGTTGCATTTCTCGGACCTCACCTTGGAGGTTGTCAATCTTGGCCACGAGCTGAGCTAGGACTGTCGGTAAATCTGGTTGTATGACTGGTGCTTGATCTGCATTCTCCATGGAGGATTGATGGATTCCGGATTTGGAAGAAGTAGTAGAGGAATGGATGAAACTCCAGGGTGATTTGACTAAAGACCTAAGCCAATAGGGAGCCAAGCCAAGGGCGTGCGATCATCTTGAGAAGGCACAGGATGAGATTTATTTATTTATTTGAAAATAGGGAGAAATGTTTTTGGATTTTTGATAAAGAAGGAATAAATGTTTTTGGATTTTTGATAAAGAAGGGAGAAATGTTTTTGGATTTTGGGAACTCAGCATGATTATTATGATTATTATATTCTCACTTGTATTTAATTCTCCTAAATGCAATGCCGGACGGGACCCGAGCCTGGTAAATTAGGGGTCTTAATATATGCAAAGTTATGTTTGGACTTGTAACCAGGCTCGCGGACAGAGTCCCTTTTTAAAAATGCGAGAAAGTTTGGCGAAAGATCGACCCGGAATTTCGGCAGAGTTTCGGGTTGAAACCGGCAATCTAAAGTGCGTGTCCTAGGTTTGACACCTATATGCGGGTATGCAGTTGGTTGGGTGAATCGGCATGGGTTCCCCCCTTTGGCATGGCTTCCACGATATACGTCTTGCTCTTGTGGGCAATCGGTACGTGTGGACAAGCCATTTGATATACCTGAGTGTACGTTAATTGCCTTACCATATACCTCGTGGGGACGGTACGTGTGAGAGAGAATTTGATATACTCGGCGTACGTGAATGAAATTCCCTGCGATATACCTCCCGTCATGACTTCGGTCAGGCGATACGATGCGGGGGGACCGTTCGATATAAGTTGAAGGTACTTGGCCAATGGAAGGTGAGAGTCATATCGCTTAGGCTGACTGTGACCTACCGGACCAGCGCCCATCATGAAGTGACCCTTCAGTTACTGGGTAAAATTTGTTCAATAATAATGCTCTTTGGTGATATCGTGTGAATCATGCATGATTCTCTTATTAGTATCTTATGATGAGAATGCCTTTCTTGATTATGCCAAAACAGGGAGCCAAGTACAAGTACCCCAAAAGTTACACCAAGTATGGATGGGTGATGCGTGCAACATGGGGATATACATGTGATCCTAGGTTCACGTGGTGTGAAGTGTACATGGAGAATTTTCTACAAGTGTGTGAACATAAGCATAAGCGTGGGATACATAGGGAACATGCAGATATGGGGAAAAACATAAACAAATATAGCATTCATGTAAATAGAGTCAAGCCCACAAAATAAATAGAGTCCCGAGCAGAGTCGCCACTGTGGGCATCCCCCGATCCCCGCCGCGGAGGGAGGAAGGATCCTTCGGATCCCGCGCATCCCCTCTCGGGAGAGCGCTTCGATCGGCGTCGAGTTTATGAGGTGTGAAGAATGTAGAGAGATTCAGAGTCGCCAGTTTATTTTACTCAAAACAGACAAAAGAAAAAGGGGAAGCCACCCCAAAGGATGGCATCCAAAGATATACTGGTGCGTGCGAAACCAAAATGATTCGGAAAGGGTTCGGAGGCTTAGTTACGAAGTGGGAAGGTGTTAGGAACCCATTCCGCCCTTTCGGTCTCTCATGAATATTTGCTATTTTCCTTTATGTTTTCCCCCGTGAGATGTGTGCATGTGTATATATATATAATGGAGGTAGGAATCTTCGACTTGTATCATGGAAAAGATAAAGAGATTCATCCGTAGGAAGATATAAGAGTAATACTAGAAAAATAAGATTTACGCGATTACCCCTACGTTGATCGTTATAAGGGAACGATAACGCATATGAGGTAATGCGTCACTAAGAACAAATATATGTATAATATAAGAAAAATGGATTTAGAGAAGATAGAAAATGAGAGAAAAAGTGAGAGAAACGACTCGAGTCTCGGGTTTTACACCGAGACGCCTACGTAGCCTATAAAGGCATCAAAGTCCACGTAGTTCGCAAGTAAAATGAGGAGTGGGGTTTAACCCATAAATCCAAATGGAGAAATCTCTTATTTGTAACTGTGTGTGTGTGTATGTGTGTAGAAAAGGTGTTTTAGTTGTGAGAAAAGTGTGGAAAAAGTGTGAGAATCCCTATTTGGAATTTATGAGCAAACCCTCTTTTTCTCGCTTTTTTGGTTTTTATTTATATGAAAATAAGAGATGTACAATAATACTAGGTAAAAAGTATATTAGGATGTGTGAGATGAGATGATAAAAGTGCTAAGTAATAAAAAACAAGTTATTGAGAATTTAAGAGAATTCATATAAACAAGTTGGACCTTCTTGAAGATCTTGAGCTTGATCTTGGATGTTGGAGAGTAGCCATTGCACTTGGATGATGATGGAGAGTGGTTAATTCCCCAAGTTTGATGAAGAGGATGATGAAAAGTGGAAGTAAAAAGGGGATTTGGAAGTTAAAATCACGCTGCCTTCAAGAGAGGTTTCTAGGATTCGTTTAGAGAGATTTCTATCAGATCTGGGCTCCCCTTTCAAATGAGGCCAAGGCCTCCTTTTATACCCCAGGGGACTGCCGATCGGCAGGTTCTGGGACCTGCCGTTTTGTAGTGTGTTTCAGGCTTTTTCGGAAAATTAGCCGCCGAGGGCAAACCGTTGGTCAGAATTGTGCACGGGGCATACCGTTGGAAAGGTAATTCAGATACCTTCGAAAGTCCTTTGGACCTCTCTCTAGTTTAGGAGTTGACTTTGGATCAAATCTGGCTCGGAAGCATTTGTCAGTCCATTGGACGGGGAATCGTGTGGACGCAAACGGATCGTTCGTCCGCATGGTAAGTCCGAATTGCATACGGGGCATACCATTGGAAAGGTTAGGAGATGTACTTTGACATTCCAAAAAGTTTGACCCAGTTTGGAGAGCTGACTTTGGTCAACCAGGCCCGGGAAGCGCGCGGTGGCTTCCCGGAGTCAAACGGATCGTTCGTCCGCATGGAAAGTCAGAATTGCGAACGGGACGGACCGTTGGAAAGGGTATTCAGTGCCCTTCAAAGATTCATTCAGACTTGGTCCAGTTGAAGAGTTGACTTAGGTCAAACAGAGCCCGGGAGCGCCCGGTGGCCTCTGGGTCAGGTTTCGGATGCAAACGGCGCGTTCGTCCTCATGGTAAGTCGAAATTGCGCACGGGGTGGACCGTTGGAAAGGGTATTCAGTGACCTTCGAAGATTCCTTGAGTCTCATTCGAGACGGGGAGTTTGACTTTTGGGTCAAACTGAGTCAGGGGGTACCCGATGGCTTCCAGGTCAGTACTCGGGACGTTACCTGGGTTTACAGTGATGAGTAGAGGTACTAGGGACCTAAGGAGAGTTAGGGGGTAACGGAATGAGGTGTCTACAGGAATGTCTACCAGAAATGTCCTCAACCACTCGACCTCTTCACCTGCTTTGTCTAAAGCTATGAATTCAGAGTCCATTGTTGATCTCGCAATGCATGTCGGTTTTGAGTATTTCCAGGATACGGCAGCCCCGCCTAATGTGAATACATATCCACTTGTAGATTTGGATTCCTCTAAGTCTGAAACCCAATTAGCATCAGTATAACCTTCAATCACAACAGGATATGATACATAATACAAACCATAATCCAAAGTAAATTTCAAGTATCTCAAAACTCTAATAAGTACATTCCAGTGATCATTATTAGGATTACAAGTATATCTACTCAATCTCCCTACTACATATGCAATATCAGGTCTGGTGCAGTTCAAAATGTACATTAGGCTCCTAATAATTCTTGAATATTCAAGTTGTGACACATGTTCTCCTTTTTTTTCTTTTTGTTTACTATTTGGATCATAAGGAGTTCTAACAGGAGCAGATTCATATTGATTGAATTTCCTTAACTAGATTTCTATATAATGTGATTGTGATAATTTGATTCCCGCAGAATCTTCTATTATTTCAATTCCCAAAATGAAATCTGCAACTCCTAAGTCTTTCGTATCAAATTGTTCACATAACATCTTCTTAGTGGTTTTTATAATACTCATATGTGATCCAAATATTAACATATCATCAACATATAGGCAAACCATCACACTAGCATCTCTATGGCACATAAATACACACATTTATCAGATTTATTTATTTTAAATCCATCATTAATCATTACTTGATCAAATTTTTCATGCCACTGTTTAGGGGCTTGTTTTAGTCCATATAAAGATTTAACTAGCATGCAAACATTGTTTTCTAATCCTTTTACAACAAATCCTTCCGGTTGATCCATATAAATTTCCTCTTCAAATTTCCCATTTAAAAAGGAAGTTTTAACATCCATTTGATGAATTTCCAGTTTATAGATGGATGCGAGGGAAATTAGAATTCTAATAGATGTAATTTGCGTAACCGAAGAATAAGTGTCAAAGAAATCGATTCCCTCCTTTTGTTTACATCCTTTGGCTACTAACCTAGCCTTATATCTTTCTATGGATCATTCAAGTTTCATTTTTCTTTTAAAAATCCATTTACACCCAATGGTTTTACAACCTGGTGGCAAGCTAGACGAATCCCAAGTGTGATTTTGCATAATATATTCTATTTCATTATTAAAACCCTCTTTCCAAAATGGAGCTTCGGGAGAGATATGACCATCGTCATAAGATTGAGTATCCCCCCTAGACAAAAAGTAAATATAATCAGGACCAAATGATTTATCTATTTTACATCTTTTACATTTCCTAACTTCCTGTATTTCCATTTCATTATCTTGCCTGCTACTAGATGCCATATAAATGTTCGAAGGAACATCCTCAAGTCTAGTAGTGAGATTACGTGGAAAAAAATGTTCAAAAATTCTGCATCACGAGATTCAATAATAGTATTTGTAGATGCACTATCTACATCTGATTTAAGCACAAGAAACCTATATGCACTACTGTTTTAAGCATTTCCTATAAATACACAATCAACAGTTTTAGGTCTGAGTTTAGTTCATTTAGGTGGAGGCATGACTACTCTAGCTAAACACCCCCAGACTTTTAAGTATTTATACGAAGGCTTTCTTCCTTTCCACAATTCATAAGGAGATTCATCAGATTTTTTAGAGCAAATTTAGTTTAAAATATAATAGGCTGAAAGTACCGCTTTACCCCATAAATTGTGAGGATGACCCGAGTTATTTAACATAGCATTTACATATCCTTTAGCGTTTGATTTTTACGTTCCGCCACACCCTTTTTTTGTGGACAATATGGTGCCATAGTTCGATGTATTATGCTATGTATTTTACCAAAATCATTAAAAGGCTCAGAATATTCTCCTTCTCTATCTCATCTCACAATTTTAATTTTTTGATTTAGTTGATTTTCAACTTTCGTTTTATATAGTTTGAATTTCTCAAGTGCTTCATGCTTAGATCTCAAAATATACACATAATAAAATTTCGTGTTATCATCTAGAAAGGTGATAAAATATTTTTTCCCACCCCTTGTTTGCATTCCTTTTATGTCACATAAATCGGTATGAATTAATCCCAAAATTTCAGTAGAGCGTTGTATACTTTGAAAAGGTTTTCTTTTGAATTTTGACTCAACACATATTTCACATTTGTGTTTGACATTTGCAGGCAGTTTAGGAATATATCCTAAATTCATTAATCTTCTAAGTGAAGCAAAATTAACATGTCCAAGTCTACTATGCCATTAATATAAGGAATCAGAGAGATAAACAGAAGAATTAACTACATTAAAAACAGAGTCAAATGTTACATTTAATTTGAATAATCCCACACACATGTAACCCTTTCCCACAAAAAACCCATTTTTAGATAAAACAAACTGATCAGATTCAAATACCATTTTAAAACGCATTTTAAAACCATTCTAATCCCTTTACAACAAATCCTTCCAGTTGATCCATATAAATTTCCTCTTCTCATTCCCCATTTAAAAGCAGTTTTAACATCTATTTGATGAATTTCCAGTTTATAGATGGATGTGAGGGAAATTAGAATTCTAATAGAAGTAATTCACGTAACCGGAGAATAAGTGTCAAAGAAATCAGTTCCCTCCTTTTGTTTATATCCTTTGGCTACTAACCTAGCCTTATATTTTTCTATTGATCCATCAGGTTTCATTTTTCTTTTCAAAATCCATTTACACCCAATATTTTACAACCTGGTGGCAAGCTAACCAAATACCAAGTGTGATTTTTCATAATAGATTCCATTTCACTATTAACAGCCTCTTTCCAAAATTGAGCTTCGGGAGATAAGAGCATAATGATAAGATTAAGGATCCCCCTCAGACAAAAAATGAAATATAATCAGGCCTGAGAGATTTATCTATTTTACGTCTTTTACTTTTCATAAGTTCATTTATTTCCACTTCATTCTCTTGCCTGCTACTAGATGGAATATAAATGTTTGAAGGAGCATCCTCAAGTCTAGTAAGGGGATTATGTGGAAAAATATGTTCAAAAAATTCTGCATCATGAGATTCAATAATAGTATTTGTAGATACACTATCTACATCTAATTTAAACACAAGGAACTTATATGCACTACTGTTTTGAGCGTTTCCTATAAATAGACAATCAACAGTTTTAGGTCCGAGTTTAGTTCGTTTAGGTGGAGGCATGACTACTTTATCCAAACACCCCCACACTTTTAAGTATTTATATGAGGATTTCTTCCTTTCCACAATTCACAAGGAGATTTTGCAGATTTCTTAGGGGGAATTTTGTTTAAAATACAACAGGCTGAAAGTACCACTTCACCCCATAAATTGTGAGTAAGACCCGAGATGTTTAACATAGCATTTACTATATCCTTTAACGTTTGATTTTTACGTTCCACAACACCATTTTTTTGTGGACAATATGGTGCCGTAGTTTTATGTATTATGCCATGTATTCTACAAAAATGATTAAAAGGCTCAAGATATTCTCCTCCTCTATCTCATCTCACAATTTTAATTTTTTGATTTAGTTGATTTTCAACTTCTGTTTTATATAGTTTGAATTTCTCAAGTGCTTCATCCTTAGATCTCAAAAGATACACAAAACAGAATTTCGTGTGATCATCTATAAAGGTGATAAAATATTTTTTTCCCACCCCTTGTTTGAATTCCTTTTAAGTCACACAAATCAGTATGAATTAATCCTAAAATCTCACTAGAGCGTTGTATACATTGAAAAGGTTTTCTTTTGAATTTTGATTCAACACATATTTCACATTTGTGTTCGACATTTGCAGGCAGTTTAGGAATATATCCTAAATTCATTAATCTTCTAAGTGAAGCAACATTAACATATCCAAGTCTACTAAGCCATAAATATAAGGAATTAGAGAGATAAGCAGAAGAATTAACTACATTAAAAATAGAGTAAACGGTTACATTTAATTTCAGTAATCCCTCACACATGTAACCCTTTCCCACAAACACCCTATTTTTAGATAAAACAAACTAATCAGATTCAAATACCACTTTAAACCCCTTTTTACTCAACAACAAGCCTGGGACCAAATTTTTTCTAATGTCGGGCACGTGCAATACCTCATTCAATGTCAGGACTTTTCCATAAATGAATTTTAAACCCACCTTCCCTTTTCCAGCAACAACCGCTACTAAAGAATTTCCCTTGTAGAGCTTTTCATCACTTCCCACCCCTCTTAGTGGGAAAAAACACTCCTATCTCCACAGATGTTTTGGGTGGCCCGAGTGTCCACCCACCAGTCCTTCATGTTGTTAACCTGGCATGCCTCTAAAATAACAGTAAAAAAATCATCAGTTTCAACAATTGAAGCTTGTGCACCCCGATTAGGTTTTTTGAAATTCTCATTGTTTTTCCTTTTGAAGCAGTCTTGGGCTCGATGTCTAGGTTTACCACAAAGAAAATAGTCTCCCCGAATTTATTAATCCGACCTTTAGGTTTCGTAGCATTATTTGGTGCTTTACCTTTTCCCTTAAATTTATGTTGGTACTTATTTGGCTTAAACTGATTTTTGGTCCCCCACTACTTTCAGCAATGTTTGCTTTGGCAGACATAGCCGTTGCAACATCTCTTTTTTCCTTAATGCAATTATCCTCTTTAATTCTAAGTCAAACAGTGAGATCTTCTATAATCATATCTTTACGTTTATGTTTAAGTCCATTTCTAACTTCTTTCCAGGAAGGTGGAAGTTTCTCAATAACAGATGCGAGTTGAAAACCCTCACTAATTGACATACCGTCAGCATGAATTTCATGAATAATGACTTGAAGTTCTTCTAATTATGACAAAACAGATTTTTTGTCAACCATTTTAAAATCCAGAAAACGACTAACAGCAAATTTCTTACTTCCAGCATCTTCCGTTTTATATTTCTTATCTAACATCAAACATAAATCTCTAGGACTGGGGACATAAAAATAAATATCATACAGTGCGTCATCCAAATTGTTCAGAATATGATTTTTGCACATAAAATCAGGTTTTTTCCAAAGTTGATTAACATTTGTTTTTTGCAGCTTCGGTCTCTTCAGAATTATGTTCCTTAACTTCTAACGTGTGATCGAGTTCCAACAGGTTCAGATTAAATTGTATTTTTTGTTGCCAACGTTTAAAATTCAAACCAACAAATATTTCAGGCCTAGCAGAGGCAATAGCAGCAGGATCAAATTTTCCCATTATACGAATATAAAATAATATTTATGTCTTAGATTGTTATGTGAGTATACGGGAAAACCAAAAGATAATAATAAATAGGAACGACTTATCTGGATGCTAAGGTGTGTGTTGGACACACAGTCCTAAGACAGAAATATCTCTTGCACATTAATTAGTGATACTTCGATCCTCAAATAGCTGTCCCCAGGATTCAACAGCACGATTCATCCGATTGAAGCACTTAATGGATGACTTTAAAATCACAAAAAGTTATGCCCAGAATTGGAGTATGAAGAATGACGTTTTTTAGAGAGATATATAGAGAGAAAAGTAATTAGAAACTAATCTAGATCTCCCTTATATAAAGGGATGTAGAAACCACCCACTCCCCCAAACGTGGATGGCCACTTCTCCCACTAAACCACTCCCAACGGCTAATTAAAAGAACGTGTTTTAATTTTAATCATAAAAAAAAATTAATTAATTAAATAAAATGATTTTTAATATTAATTAAAAATGAATTAAATAAAATTATTTAAAGACGAAATTAAAATTAACTTATTATTATGACCCAAGACCCAAGTCCCAAGTCTTGATATATAATATAATTATTATATATCTATTTAGATATAAATACCCCAAATCCTCTTAAATGCCCTCAGTGGGACTTGAACACATGACCTCCCTTAAATGGGACACAAAAGTTACCACTAGGCTACAAGGTCTTATTGTGAGTATATCATTCACACCAATAGTTATACACACACACAAAACATTACACGTGTGTCCGTTGCCACTAACGCGGACCGATTAAAAGGTAGAAATTAAAATTAATGGATTGTTAGATGTTTTTTTGTTATTGTTCATTAAAATGTTCATTTTTAGGTTCATTTCTAAACCTCTCTCTCTCTCTCTCTCTCTCTCTCTATATATATATATATATATATATATATATATATATATATATATATATATATATATATATATATATATATATTGTGTGTGTATGCGAGTGTGTGTAGTAACTAGTTCAACTAGTTGGGGAAAGTTTCGAATACCTCTTAATTGTTTCCTATGCATGGAAGCATGTGGTGTCTTTTAAAGGAAGAGGAGAATGGTAAAAGTTCCATTAGTATATTGAAAATCTCGAAACCTTAGCTAGACTTGAAAACTATAAACAATTTTTCTTGCAAATATCATAAACCAAACAGTTGTTATTATCGAGAACGAATGGCAATCATACCAAAAACCTTACAATAGTAAAATGGATAAAAACATCTTAAACTTGAATAAACGCTCTCAACTGCATCCATAACGTGAGATAATTATTATTCAGACATATATCTCGATCACCAAAAACTCTCTATTGATCTTGTAAGATTTGATTATTCTTGAAATAGTAAAATTAAATAAATCAAAACGATCTACCCCAAGGGCATATCTACGTGGGAGGTTGTTGGGGCAAGTGCCCCACCCCAAATCTCAAATTCAAAAATTTTACCGCTACAAAATTGTAAATTTAGAGTTGTACCCCACCCCAAAAAAGAAAAAAAAATCAAAATTCTACCACTAAAAATTTTTTAACCCTAAAAAAAAATTTGGGGGTTCCCGCCCCCGAACCCCCGGCAATAATTTTTGCCCCACCCGAAATAAATTCCTAGATCCGCCCCTGCTACCCACTAAGTTGTAAAAAAAGGGAAAAGAAAAATTTTGTTAAAAAAAACATTCAAGTCAGAAACTGTAATGTGTAAAAAGCAAAGTTCATACACTATCCATTGCCCAAAAAAATTGTTGACCGCCATTAGAGCTCCTTTAATTCTGATTTTAAAAAGAAAATTATATTCATGATTGTTGATACCAAATTTAGTCTGTTGACATGGACCAATCACTTGAAGACACGTTGTAGACACCTCATTCTGTTACCCCCTAACTCTCCTCAGGTCCCTAGTACCTCCACTCATCACCGCAAACCTAGGTCATGTCCCGAGCACTGACCTGGAAGCCATCGGGCACTTCCCGGCTCGGTTTGACCAAAAGTCAAACTCTTCATCTCGACCAAGACTCAATGAATCTTCGAAGGTCACTGAATAACCTTTCCAACGGTCCGTCCCGTGTGCGATTCTGACTTACCATGCAGACGAACGAACCGTTTGCGTTCGAAACCCGACCTAGAGTCAACTCTTTAGCTTGATCGAGGCTGAATGAATCTTCGAAGGTCACTGAATACCCTTTCCAACGGTCCACCCCGTGCGCGATTCCAACTTTCCATGCGGACGAACGATCCGTTTGACTTTGGGAAGCCACCAAGCGCTTCCCGGGCCCAGTTGACCAAAGTCAACTCTCCAAACCGGGTCAAACTCTTTGTAATGTCTAAGTACATCTCCTAACCTTTCTAACAGTTCTCCCCATGCGCGATTCGGACTTACCATGAGACGAACGACCCATTTGCGTCTGAACGATTCCCTGTCCAGCGGACCGACAAACGCTTCCGAGCCACATTTGACCCAAAGTCAACTCCCGAACTCGGGAGCGATCCAAAGGACTTTCTAAGGTCTCTGAAATACCTTTCCCATGGTATGCCCCGTGCGCGATTCTGACCAGCACTTTGCCCTCGACAGCCAATTTTTTGAAAAAGCCTGAAGCGCACTGCCAAATGGCAGGTCCCAGACCCTGCCTATCGGCACCTGCCGATAGGTAGTGCCATGGAAATGCTGATCGGCAGACCCCTGGGCCAATAAAATGAGGCCTTGGCCTCTTTTTCAAGGGGAGCTCAGATCAGAAGGAAATCACTCTCAGCAACTCCCATAAACCTCTCTCGAAGGCAGCGTGATTATAACTTCCAAATCCGTTTTTCACTTCCACTTTTCATCATACCTTTCATCAAACTTGATGAATTAACCACTCCCTACCATCATCCAAGTGCAAGTGCTGCATTTCAACATTCAAGATCAAGCTCAAAGTCTCCAAGAAGGTCCATCTTTCTCACCTTTCTCTTCAAATCTTCTTAATTTTGCAATAACCTGTTTCATTACTTAGAGAACTTTTATTATCTTATTTCACATATCCTAATATACTTTTTATCTAGTACTATTGCACATCTCCTATTTTCATCTATATAAAACCCAAAAAATAAGAAAAATAGGGTTTGCTCATAAATTCCAAATAGGGATTCTCACACTTTTTCCACACTTCTTTCACAACTAAAAATACTTTTTCTACACACATACACTCACTTACAAATAAGATATTTCTCCATTTGGATTTATGGGATAAACCCCACCCCTCGTTTGTATGCGAACTACGTGGACTTTAATTCCTTTATAGGCTACATAGGCGTCTCGGGGTAAAACCCGAGACTCGAATCCTTGTATCACTTTTTCTCTTATTTTCTATCTTCTCTTTATTTCATTTTCTATTATATTCTATACACTTGTTCTTAGTAACGTATTACTCCATACGCATTATCGTTCCCTTATAACGATCAACGTAGGGGTAATCGCGGCAATCTTATTTTCTACATTAATCTCACATTCCTACAGACGACTCGCTTTATCTTCTCCATGATACAAGTCGAGGATTCCTACCTCCATTATATATATACACATGCACACATATCACGGGGGGAAACATAAAGGAAAATAGCAAATATTCATGAGAGACCGAAAGGGCGAAATGGGTGCCTAAAACCTTCCCATTTCGTAACTAAGCCTCCGAACCCTTCTCGAATAATTTTAGTTTCACACGCATAAGTATGTCTTTGGACGCCATCCTTCGGGGTGGCTTCCCCTTTTTCTTTAGTCTGTTTTGAGTAAAATAGACTGGCGACTCTGAATCTCTCTACATTTTCACACATCACAAAATCGACGCCGGCCGAAGCACTCTGTTGGGGATGGCCACAATGGCGACTCTGTTGGGGATGGCTACAGTGGCGACTCTGTTGGGGATGATATATATTTTGAGGGATTGACTCTATTTACATGGATGCCATATTTGTTTATGTTTCCCCCCATATCTGCCTATCCCCCTTTCTCACATGTGTATCCCATGCTTATGCTTATATTCACACACTTGTAGAAAATTCTCCATGTACACTTCACACCACGTGCACCTAGGATCACATGTATATCCCCATGTTGCACGCATCACCCATCCATACTTGGGGTACCTTTTGAGGTACTTGTACTTTGCTCCCTGTTTGGCATAATCAAGAAAGGCATTCTCATCATAAGATACTAATAAGAGAATCATGCATGATTCACACGATATCACCAAAGAGCATTTCTATTGACCAAATTTGACCCAGTAATTGGAGGGTCACTTTGTGACGAGCGCTGGTCCGGCAGGTCACAGTTAGCCTAAGCGATATGACTCTCACCTTCTATTGGCCAAGTACTTTTGACATATATCGAACGGTTCCCCCGCATCATACCGCTTGACCGAAGTCATGATGGGAGGTAAATCGCAGGGAATTCGTTCACATACATCGATTATATCGAATTCACTCTCACACATACCATCCCCACGAGGTATATGGTTAGGCAATTCACATACACTCAGGTACATCAAATGGCTTATACACACGTACCGATTGCCTGCAAGAGCAAGACGTATATCGTGAAAGCCACGTCGAAGGGGGGAACCCATGCCGATTCACCCAACCAACTGCATACCCGTATATAGGTGTCAAACCTAGGACACACACTTTAGATTGCCGGTTTCAACCCGAAACTCTGCTGAAATTTCGGGTCGGCTTGTCGCCCAATTTTCGCACATTCTTTAAAACGGGACCCTGTCCGCTAGCCTGGTTACAAGTCGAAACATAGCTTTGCATATATTAAGACCCCCACTTTTCCAGGCTCGGGTCCCATCCGACATTGCATTTAGGATAATTAAATACAAGTGAGAACATAATAATCATAATAATCATGATGAGTTCCGTCTCCAAAAACATTTCTCCCTTCTTTATCAAAAAATCCAAAAACTTTTCTCCCTTTTTATCAAAAATCCAAAAATAGTTTCTCCCCTTTTTCTCAAAAATAAATGTCATCCTACGCCTTCTAAGGTCGATCGCACTCCCTTGGCCTGGATCCTTATTGGCTTCGATCTTCAGCCAAATCACCCCGGAGTTTCATCCGCTCCTCTACCACTTATTCTGAGTCCAGAATCCATCTATCTTCCATGGAGAATACATATCAAGAACCAGTCATACAATCGTATCTGCCGACAGTCCTGGCTCAGCTCGTGGCCAAAATTGACAACCTCCAAGCCGAGTTCTGAGAAATGCAATGAAACCAAGTTCCTATTCCTCAAGATCCCGAGGCCCTGTTCCCCCGTGCTATGGGTCCACCCGAGCCTATCTGGGTCCCGAAAGAATATCAACACGCTCCACGTGCCCCTCCTGCCAATGGGCCACCGCCTGCCCAACTTCCAATGCCAAACATTGCCCAGCCTATGGCTAACCTGCCTATGGTAACTAATCTAAAAGAGGAGGAGTTGAACAAGGTCAAAAAAGATCTTAAGATGCTCACTAAGAACTTTGATCAAGTCAGGATCTCTAGGAATTACATGGACTACACCCACATGTCTCCTTATCCTAAAGCGAGGTTACCCGAGAAGTTTAAGATGCCAAATATCGAGAGGTTCAGGGGGAGTGGTCCCCCAATTGTTCATCTTCGCAGTTATCACCGTTCCATGACTCTCCTAGTGGCTTTAGAAGAAGTAATGGCCCAACTGTTTCAACAAACTTTGAAGGATAGTGCCCTCCGATGGTTTTTATCTCCTGAGGAATCTAGAATCCATAGCTGGGAGGATGTAGCCCGAGAATTCATGTCGCAGTACAAATACAATGAAGAGCTCGAGGTCACCCTCTATGATTTAGAGATGCTCAAACAAAACTCTAGAGAATCAGTTAGTAACTTCATAGCCCGATGGAGGGAAAAAGCAGCTACCATGAACAATCGGCCATCTAAGGAAGAACAAGTCAACATAGCGAAGAAGAATTTCTTGCCCCATGTCCGAGCAACCATGGGAGGACAGTACTACCCCCATTTTCGAGCTCTCGGAGAAGCAGGAGTAGAAATCGAGGAAGGTCTTGCCAAAACTGATGTTGAACCGAAGAAGGTGTCCGGACAGTTCACCCCCAGAAAATATGACAAGCCTGTGAGCGCCGCAGTCTCAACCATCAACAACATCTCTCAACCAACCACATCATAGGCACCAGAAAGTCGCCCTACCCCCGTCCGTAGGGAATACACTGAGCTTCATGCTCCCCTCTCCAAGGTCAACCAAGCCCTGTTAATCCGAAACCTTATACAACTCCTGGATCCACGTCCATTAACCAATCCACTTCCCAGATATTTCAAGACTGATGCTCATTGAGCCTTTCACCAAACTACCGGCCATACCACCGACCAATGCTTCCACCTTCGAAACATAATCCAAGATCTCATCGACCGGGGTACCATCGCCCCACCTGCCAATCTTAAGCCAAACACTACTCACAATCCACTCCCAAATCACACAAATGCCATCTTCTTGGAAGAAAACCCGGATTTCGATCCATCATCCCAAATCACACCCCTATACCCTCCTAAACATCTTTAACTTTGCCCATATTTCCTCCTTCACCCTATTATCACCGCTGATCAGTCACTGTCACTCCTTACCAGAGCGTGCATCACTGTTCGGAACCATTCTGAAAGTGGAAGTATGGAATTTTCAGAGGTATTAAATTAACTCCTAGAGTTCGGGCTGAAATTGCCCTCACAGATGATTATCGATTGCCAGAGGTTCAGTGCGCTATTTTTGGAAGCGCGAAAATGGGCCCGAGAATTAGATAGTTGGGTGATACCAACCAATGAAGTCAGCTTAAATGATGTTGTCCAGATCATGGCGAAAGCATTCAGGCAAACCAATAACATCTGCAGTATCACCGAGTTATTTGGTGCTTTGATGCTACAAGGGAACCTGGTCCCTTCACCCTTACACATCCCCACAAAATGGGAGGACCTATATGAGGAAGACGTTGAAGTCGTGGAATGCATTGACTTCACAGGGTAAAACATAATTATTGCCACCGGATGGGGGGAAGAATTCGAAAATTCAAATGAAGAACAAGCTTTAGGAAGAACTGGCCCAATAACCAACTTATGTGGGATAATATCATTTGAAGAAATCCTCAGAGAAATAAATAGGGTGGTAGAGCAGCCTGAGATCGATGAAGAAATGGGATTCATATTTTTCTCTTCTTCGGTAAATCACATGACCAGATCTGGGAGACATTACCAGATTTCAAGCTCACTACCAGCAAATGACAAGGGGAAGGGCGTTGAAAACCTTCGTATGCCAGAAATGACCATCGAGGAGAGAAAGATCCTCGATCAACTGAAGAAAACTCAAGCTAACATCACTCTATGGGGGCTTTTTATGTCTTCACAGTTACACATAAATGCTTTAATCAAGTTGCTCATAGGACCCATAGTTCCTCCTTCTACCACACCAGAAGAAGTAGTAAATTTGCTCAGATCCTTGACCTCCACCCGAATGCTGTCATTTTTTGAAGAGGAAATCCCCAGAATTGGGCCGAATCATAATCATGCACTCAACATCTCCATCGAAGTTATGGGGAAGGTTGTACCGCTTTCTCTTGTCGATAACGGATCAGCCTTGAATGTCTTCCCACTGAGAACCTTCAAATGTCTAGGTCTGAAAGAAATTAACCTCGCTCCAACTTCCGCTTCCGTGCGTGCCTACGATAATACCCATCGGGAGGTGATGGGATCCATAAAACTTGCAATAGGGGTTGGACCTATAAAACCCGTCGTCGAATTCTAAGTCATCGATATCCCGACCTATTTCAACCTATTGCTCGGACGACCCTGACCCCACAGCATAAAGGGTGTCTCTTCCTCACTCCATCAGAAATTGAAGTTCTTCGTCGACGGGCGAGTCATCACCATTTTGGGCGACGACGAAAATACCGAGGGTTCAAGCACCAGTAGTCCAATTCTTGAGATACATCATGGACAAAATGATATGTTCCTATCAGGATTCCGAGTTGATCCATCCCTACTCTTGGCAGGGGAAGGTTTCAAAGAAAGGGTTTGTCCAGAATATGACCCTCATGGCAATGTCAATGTGATTCAGATGTTCAGAAACATGCACTTCGTGCCCGAACTGGGGCTAGGACAAAGGCAGCAGGTAATACTTGTGCCTATCGAACTAAAGAAAGATTTCCCTCCTTATGGCTTGGGGTATCAACCATCAGAACAAGAGCTCATAATGATCCGCAGACTCGAGCAAAGAGAGGGTTAGACTGCGTCCGAACTATCTCAGGAGATTCCTTAAATGGACGATTCATCAAAGAGGGCGAGGACTTCCCCTTTTGTGGTTTTCCAGAACCATGGTACGACCACGCAAACAAGAAGATAAAGCCTGGAATGGAGATCTTTTTCCAAAATAGCTACCCATGGGCCGAAAGTTTCCCACACTGCGTACAACAGCACATAAAAAATTTCAAAGAGACTGAGGAAAGTGATTCCGAAGATTCCTTCAACTTACACACACTTGGGCTGGCACTCTTCATGGTTCATTCAGGCACTACATTAATAGACCCATCCCGTCTGATTAAAGCTGCTGATACACCTCTCCTCAACTGGCATGCTGCGCCAGTTCTACCTCTTGAAATCTCCCCTAACCCCAATGTTCACCCTATTTCTTCTACTGTTGTCTATCCTTGCTCAAATGTAATCGAGACCTCTTTTGATGAGGTTCTCAATGCTGTTTTTCCTATCAATGAAATAAACGAAGATTTTGAGTATCTTGCTATGCCATACATTAACTGCTTAGATTCTAATCAAACTTTCGATGATGATGATTTTGCAAATGAACAATTCTTAACTGATCTAAATAAGGTTAATAATAAACAACATAACCGCGTTCAAGTTAATGAAGAAGAGATTGTTGTTATTAATCTCGGTTCTAGTAGCTAACTGCACGAGATTAGGATAGGGGCCATCCTTGATGAGCATGAGCGCGCACAACTCAAAGAATTAATAAGAGAGTTCGTGGATGTCTTCGCATGGTCCTACGACGATATGCCCTGTATTGATCTTAAAATAGCTCAGCATGAGATCCCCACTTTCCCAGATTATAAGTCGATTAAACAAAAGTTGAGAAAGCTCCACATCGAATGGTCGCTCAAGGTCAAAGAAGAGGTGGTCAAACAGTTGAACGTAGGTTTCATTCGAGTGATCGAATATCCCACGTGGCTAGCCAATATTGTACCTGTATCGAAATCGGGAGGGAAGGTTCGAATGTGTGTGGATTACCGAGATTTAAACAAAGCTTCTTCGAAGGATGATTATCCGTTACCCAACATCGACATGATCGTGGACAACACAACCAGTCATGCTCTAAAGTCATTCGTCGACGGGTTTTCCGGATACAACCAGATCAAGATGCACCCCGACCACCAAGAAAAAATCACGTTCATCACCCCATGGGGAACCTTTTACTACACCGTTATGCCATTCGGTCTCAAAAATGCTGGGGCAACCTACCAGAGGACCGCTACAACCATCTTGCATGATCTTATTCACAATGAGGTCGAAGTCTATGTGGATGATATGATTATCAAGTCCAAAACTAGATAAGGTCATGCTTCTGCTCTCTAAAAGTTCTTCGAACGACTGCGTCAGTATTAGATGAGACTCAACCCACAGAAGTGCATCTTTGGCGTTACAAAGGGAAAACTCTTAGGATTCATGGTCATTAGGAAGGGGATAGAAGCAGATCCCACCAAGCTGAAAGACATACTTGAGATGACACCTCCCCGAACAGAGAAAGAAGTCTGAGGTTTTCTTGGGAAATTATAATATATCAGCCGGATCATCAGCCAGCTAACCTCCACCTGCGACCCTATCTTCAAGCTCCTACGAAAGGATTCAACCAAGGTTTGGAACGAGGCCTACCAAGAAGCTTTTGACCGAATCAAACAATATCTGACCCAACATCCAGTTCTCATTCCACTACAGCCTGGTCTCCCTTTGCTCCTATACCTAACCATTACCGACACCTTGAAGACTCCCGTAAAGAAAGAGACATCTGTTATGCCAGTCGCAAATTGGTCGGGTACGAGGTCAACTACACTGCTTTGGAAAAGGCATGTGTCACACTTGCCTGGGTCACCTAAAAGTTGCGACACTACATGCTCGCCTTCCCCATTAAACTTGTATCCTGAATGGATCCCATCAAATACATGCTTAAAAAACTCGCCTTATCCAGCCGAATGGCCCGATGGTTGATGCTCCTAATCGAGTTCGATGTCGTGTACGTCACACAGAAAGGCATTAAAAGAAGAGGCGTCTCTGACTACCTCGCTAATTACCCTGTAGAAGAAACAGATGTCTAGATCTTTGAATTCCTAAATGAAAATGTCCTCTGCACCACTCTAGACTGCCTTCGATGGAAAATTCTCTTCGATGGCGCTGCCAACAAAAAGGGATATGGCATTGGGATAATTTTGGTCACCCCAGATGACTCCCACACTCCTATCGCCATAAAATTGGATTTCCCTTGCACCAACAACATGACAGAATACGAGGAATGCACAGTGTGCCTCAAGGTCACTTTCAAGAAAAGTATTCAATACCTTGATGTATATGGGGATTCTGCCCTCATCATCGGTCAAGTGCTTAGAAAGTGGAAAGTCAAGGACGAAAAGCTCCAACCCTTTCATCCCCAATTAGAAGAGTTAGCCTCCCAATTCCAAGATATCACCTTCCATTACCTACCCCGAGCAAAGAATAACCTAGTGGATGCTCTCGCTACCTTGGCCTCCATGGTCGACATGTTCGAGGGAATAGAAATGACCCCTTTCCTAGTTCAAAATCAAGACAAACCAACCCATTGCTACCACATTGAGCTCATCACCACAGAAGATCCTGAGTTGGTCAACTACTGGAACTATGATATTTTGTGCCTCCTCAGGTATGGTAGGTATCCCGAGGGTTCCAACAAGAATGACCGAGCTACCCTCCGAAGGCTGGTCGCCCAGTACATCATCTGTCATAAAGCACTACTTAAGAGGAATTTCGATGGAACTCATTTGCACTATATCGCAGGGGCTGACATTGAAAAGATAATGCAGAAGATCCACAGCGGGGAATGCGGGCCCCACATGAGAGATCACATGCGTGCCAAGAAGATCATCCGACAGGGCTACAACTGGACCACCATGGCCCAGGATTGCACCGCCTATGTTTGGAGATGCCCTAAATGCCAATAGTTCTCCAATCTCCAACATCTCCCTCCGTGGGAATTATACAACATGACTTCTCCCTGGCCGTTCTCCACCTGGGGTATCGACATCATAGGGAAGGTTACGCCAAAGGCGTCAAATGGGCATGAGTTCATCCTAGTTGGAATTGATTACTTCACCAAATGGGTCGAAGTTGAGTCATACCAGTATTAAATGCCAGGAAGGTGGCCAAATTCATCAAGAAAAATATCATCTGCCGATATGGGGTCCCGCATGAGCTAGTGTCAGATAACGATTTGCACTTCGAGGCAGAAGTCACAGATGTAGTCAACGAGTATGGGATTCAGGGACACAAATCTTATCCCTACCAACCTCAGACCAATGGTGCAGTTGAAGCCGCGAACAAAAACCTCAAGGCCATCATCAACAAGATGACCGAAAGTTATAGGGATTGGGCCGACGAGATCCTGTATGCCCTCTGGGGATATCGAACATTAATCCGAACCTCACCTAGGGCTACCCCTTACTCCCTGGTCTACGGCATGGAGGCAGTCCTACCTGTGGAGCTGGAAATAACCTCGCTACGCATCATGCTCAAAAGAAAGGTTAGTGAAGAAGACTGGTGCCAAAGCCGTCTTGATGAGCTAGCCCTCTTAGATGAAAGAAGATTAAAATCCCTTTATCACATACAGGGATACCATCGCCGAATAGCGCAATCAGTCAATAAGAGAGTCAAATACCGCGGTGTTCGGGAGGGGGATTTAGCCCTCAAGGAGATAATAGAACCCATCTGGGACCCCAGAGGAAAATTCAAGCCCAATTGAAGCGGCCCTTACATTGTGAAGAAAATCTTGTTTGGCGATGCTGTCATGCTCACTGACTTGGATGGTGAAGAGATGGCTCGTCCAGTCAATCTGGATCGCCTCAAGAAGTTCTACCCCTAGTTCGAAATCTCGACGCGCTACGACTCTTCTCATCCCCCTTCTATTCTTAAAAAAAAATCTTCATTTCCCTCTACCCAGAACTACGTGGGCCTTATCCTCTACAAAAAATCACTTTTAAACTAAAAAATTTCAAAAATCCCAGAGGTACATAGGCAGCTCATACATCCCACATGAGCACGACCCCTTATTTTTCACAAAAATATATTCTTTTCTTATCTCCGAGAACGACAGTTCCTTCTAAACATCTACTTGAACAAAAGGATTATGTGTGCCGTAGCGATCAATATAGATAATTCAAAATACAAAATTCATCAAAAGGCACAACTGGATGATCAGAAACTTTTTTATTTCATTAATGGGAAATTACAGTACGGATTACATAAGAAAAAGGAACGGATAACTCCCTTCCCCCTATTACTATAAAAAGCTAGATAAAATCCCCCACATCTGTTACACAAATAAAATCCCCATGAGTCCTACCCACAGCTACCAGAAGAGCCTGCACCCTCATCATCTACATCCTGAGGACCCCAAGTTTCCCTTGCCTGAATATAATTCACAAACATTCCATGGATCGATGACCCTTAACCATCTTCGAAAAGACCACAACACCCCCTTCCATGGAGTCAGATAAAATAAACCACCTTTGACCAGTTTCTACTGCTAACATCTTGCTGACTACTTTCCTCCACAACCACTTCATATAATCTTTGGGGACATGGAAAACCTTACCGACAACTGAGAGGGACGGGTCGATGGACGCCGATTTTCCCATAGAGATCCAAGCAACAGACGCAGGTGCTCAGTCAAATTTTCTACTCGAAAGAAATTTTAGGTTCGAGGGGGCACGACCTGCGCCCAGCCAAATTGGCACAGAAGCCGCCAAGGGAAATGAAAAGAGGTTTGTCTGAGACCAACCAGGCGCACATATGAATACTCTCGTAGCTCCAGAACTGGCTGCAACTGTCCCCACTAAGGCACTGACCAATACAGCCCACGAGCCCCATGCTCCACAAACCAATTCTCCCAGTTCTCAACATGCAGGCCAACACGGATGAAGTAGTGCAAAAAGAAGTTGGGTACGACCGACAAGGGATACTCTAGAGGAGTCGCCAAACAGAATCTTTCAGACAACCACATGAACAGCATCACAGGGCTACCCCTCAAAAAGTCAGAACGACATTCTCTCCAGGCATCCAAGCCATTCAAAGTCTCCGCCAATATCACCGCCGCAGGATTGCGATGGTATGACATCCATGAAGTAATGGCTGCAAGTTGAGGGTCCACTTGCACCCCCCGGTCACCAGCAACAATTTTGAAACCAGGCCCAGAACAACGGCTCCAGCATAGCCAGCATCACCTACTTCCCGCAAATGCACGGACTGCAGCACCACCGGGAGGGAGATCATTCCTCCAGCAACCAGTGACCTGGCCGCCAAAGGCGAGATATGAAAAAGCCCGGCCAAAAAATCCCTAGGAGAGCGGAAAAATTTGAGTAAAGTTGCAGCAACACTGGGATTCACATGCAGTATGGAAGAAAATTCCTCATAGGTAGGACAAACTTCTTCCAACCCAAAGCGAAAAACATGGTCTTCGGGGTACCAGAATTGTACCGCCGCTATCAGTATATTCCACTCAAAAGGTCGATTGCGCCACAAGGAGACTGGACGCATGTTGAAGGTATCACAGTCAACATTATAAGAGCACATAACTTCCAAGGCTTCGAGGTAATTGGCAAACTCAATGCTACCAGGGAGAGCCATCTGGCAAGACTAAGAAATAGTAGGCAAGTGGATAAGGATGTAAAGGTGTGATGAGAACACTCCACCCTTATCCCTTTTTATACTTAAAAATCCTCATAAAAGACATAATCCTTGTAGAAATCGGAGGGAATCCTACCCCACAAGGTACTAAAGGCTGAAGAGGATACCAATCAAAGCTTTTAATTGATAGGACTGGACTGAACTGCCGATAGGCAGGCCAGGGAGCTTACCGATCGGTAACCCCCCATTTTTGGAAATTTCCTCCTTTCCTCATTTGTCAAATCAGAAAACTCAATGAAAATAAATTGATATTCTCAAAAGAATTTCAAGAATCATGTTTTCTCCTTATAGGATTCCCCTTTTTAAATAAAAAAAACTTTCCTTCAAAAAAATCCAAAAATATTCCCTTTTACGGTCTCAGAGCAAAGTAAAAAGCGCATGTGCATGCATTCATTCATCATTAAAATAAAAGATAGTGAAAAAATTACATTGCATCGTATATATCTATTTTCTGTGTTACATTATTTTTCAGGAAATAAAGAAAAAGCTAAAAACAACCGGACTCAGCCCGAACCCACACACACTCTCTCTCTCAAGAGCTTCCACCCCTGCGATGCGCTCTCTTTCCCCTACGACGAGATGACGCGCCTCCACTACTCGAGCCAGATTCTTCCTCGGATTAGGCTGACGGCATCAAGCAAGAAGGAACAGGGATAGCATCCCGAATGTGGGCAGTCTCGGATGATATCCAGTCTCTGATGTCTCTCAACTAAGTGGTCGACACCCGGATTTGCTGCAAGGAAAAGGCAGAATCAGTATCAAGCAAAAGAAATCAAAAAGAGGAAAAGGACCGAAAGGTTTACCACAGGATGAAGGACCTCCTCTGTCAAACCCATCTCTTCCGAATCCATCGCAAGAGGACGGTGCAGCATCTGCACTATCCCTCCATCAGCCCACTGGATGTTGTACGAAGGAGTGTGCAACCGTAAAAAAGGGACCTCTGAGGTCGCCGCTGCTGCAGGTGCCGACGGACCACCACTGTGGGAAGACCCCATCGCCCGACTCGAACCCGCATGAGGTAAAGGCAAGGCATCATGTATGTTGGACGCCATCAACCAGATCATCACAAAGTCCATGTAGTCATACAGCGCAGCCATATCAGTGTACAAAGCGTAGGATTCGCCGATCATCGCCGCGATCCTCTCATCCTACAACAACTGTCGCTCTCGCCTCATTGACGTAGGAGTCTGCGCGGGTGGCACCACCACCTCCTCCCCAGTAATTTGGCAAACCACCCTCTCCCCGAGATACCAGGAATGGCCAAACTCATGCACCAACAAACGCCTCATCTGCGCGTTCACCCCAGTCATCCCTGTATCCTGAATGGCTGTCCCCCAAGGATAAAAGGCCACCTAAAAATCCCCAAGCAGGCATGAGTCAATACAAGAGCAGAAGGTGTAAAATCCAAGACTGAAAAGGAAAGGACCTTACCCGACCACTGGTCAGGTCATTCAAGACCTGACGCACCGCCTCCAGGGAGAGAGATACCTTCAACTACCGGTTGGCCTTACGCCATCGATACAGTCGGCAGAAGTCCCCAATAGTGTCATCCTTCAAAGCAATCAGCGGGGTATTGCACCCAATCACCTCATAGAACCACGTCTGAATTCAAAAGAAAAAAGAGATGCATAAGGAAAATGCGAATGCATGAAAGGAAAATGCGAACGCATGAAATGAAAATGCGCAAAGTAGAGAATACCTCAAGGAGATAGGTGGCTCCAGTAAAAGTCTGCCGGCAGCACCGGCTGAATGCATCCAAAGAAGAGTAAAGGGTTGCCAAGGTCAAACTCCCCCAATCGTATAAAGGGATGTTCGAAAACATCCTCAAGTATGGCAGAAACCACCAATGGACGACGTCGCCGCTCGACACCACCATGAAACCTCCCAGCACCAACAAGATGAATAACCGGGCCATCTGCCTCACTTGCAGCCCGTCCTCCACATCAACCACCCTGCTCAGCAAAACACCCTTCAGCAAGGACATCCGAATGGAATCTCCAGAAACTATCCTCCTCACATCACCAAGTGTCGCATGCACCACCTCCGGCCTCACCCGCAGGTTGCGATCCACCTCTATCTTCTCCCTGTCATAATCCATCCCCAACAATTTCTGCACATCTATGGGAATCACCATCATCTCCCCGAAGCCAAAATGGAAAGTGTGGGTAGTGTCCCACCACCTCTCCTCCAAAGCACACAAGATTGCTGTCTAACGAGGCGTCTCATCCAATGCAGCCGCCAACCTCCCAAAACCCGTTGATGATACCATCCAGAACACCACGGGTGGAAGAATCTCCCAAACATCCTTAAGCCTCATCGTCCCGTGAGCACGCATGTTCCTCAAGGAAATATCATACTGGCAAAAGGAAAAATCTCATCAAAAGTCAAGAAAGAATAAAAACTCACCCAAAAAGAAAGGAATGCCAACGGTCAGGTTACTAACATAACCGCGATGAATCACCCTCGAAGAGCGATGATGCGATGGCTCCCGCAGCAAGGTCCGCTCATCCGTAACCGGCTCCAATGCATCAAAAGCATTCTCATTCCCCAAAGCAAAGGGCACCATGTCCCTCCAATCCACATTCGCCCAGTCATCATTGGTCAACCACTCCCTGTGGACGGTGGTGCTCACAAAGGCGGCCATTTCTTGAAGATCAGAGCGTTAGAACAAATCGCAGAGAGAAGGCAAGAAGCTGTGAAAAATGAAGGGGATTCGCCCCCTTTATATAGGATGCCAAGCGCCATGACGATCGGCACCTCACCCTTCCATACCGATCGGCACTAACTCCTCACCTTCCCGAGTCAGTCCAAAAGTCCGTGACACTGCCGAATGGCACCCCTCAGTCTATGTCGGCCGGCACCCCCTTAAAATTTCGTATAGAAATTCTTGAAAAATGCCAGAAAACCCTGAAAAATCCTCATAAAATTCCTAAAAATCCCAAGAAGGAATTAGAACGTTTTCATCAAGAAAATTTTGCACTCCTTCAGGCGAAACCTCTTTTTCCCCAACGAAACCCTCAAAACGACCTCTGGAACAATGCGCCCGAACCACCTAATTACCTACTCGGCAGAGTGTACAACCTCAAATAAATTATCTCCCTAACAATCAGCTCCTCCGATTAAATCAAGGACACAAAGCCTCCCCAGCCATCGGATACCCAGTGCGAAACAATATCACATGGTATTTTCCCCAGATGAATTTAGAAGAGTCCCTCGCGCTAGGTGATCTCTCACAAAGGACAATCCAAATCTTCCCCAGCTCATTCATCCTTCCCCAGCGGAACCTCACATCCAATTCTTATCCCCAGCGGAACCTCAAATCCAATTCGTACCCCCAGTGGAACTCTTTTCTTTTCCCAAGGAAATGAATCACTCTTAGGTCAGAATTGACCTCGGTCTTGGATCGTCACCTGAGTTAGGTCAGAACTGACCTCGGCCCTCGGTCATCACCACTCTTAGGTTAGAATTGACCTCTGTCCTCGGTTGTCACCACTCTTGGGTCAAAATTGACCCCGGTCTTGAATCGTCACCTGAGTAAGGTCAGAATTAACCTCGGTCCTCGGTCGTCACCACTCTTGGGTTAGAATTGGCTCCGATCTTAGATCGTCACCTGAGTTAGGTCAGAATTGACCTTGGTCCTCGATCATCACCACTTTTGGGTCAGAATTGACCCCGATCCTGTATCATCACCTAAGTTAGGTTAGAATTGACCTCAGTCCTCGGTCGTCACCACTCTTGGGTCAGAATTGGCCCCGGTCTTGCATCATCACCTGAGTTAGGTCAGAATTGACCTCGGTCCTCGGGCGTCACCACTCTTGGGTCAGAATTGGCCTCGGTCTTAGATAGTCACCTGAGTTAGGTTAGAATTGACCTCGATCCTCGATCGTCACCACTCTTGGGTCAGAATTGACCTCGGTCTTAGACTGTCACCTGAGTTAGGTCAGAATTAACCTCGGTCCTCGGTCGTCACCACTCTTGGGTCAGAATTTACCCCGGTATTGGATAGTCACCTGAGTTAGGTCAGAATTGACCTCGATCCTCGGTCATCACCACTCTCAGGTTCTCATAACTGACCTCGACCCTCTGAATTGGTCATCCTCATTTCTTAGGTCCTCAGAATCGACCTCGACTCTCTGATTTGGTCATCCCCAGCACGCTCCTTAAGGTCCTCAGAATCGACCTCGACCCTCTGAATCGGTCATACTCTCTCAGAAGCATCATGCGGTGTCTAATCGATGGCTATCATTTGTTCCAAACTCACCCAACGAGGGGCTCTGTAGACACCTCATTCTGTTACCCCTAACTCTCCTCAGGTCCCTAGTACCTCCACTCATCACCGCAAACCTAGGTCATGTCCCGAGCACTAACCTGGAAGCCATCGGGCACTCCTCAGCTCGGTTTGACCAAAAGTCAAACTCTTCATCTCGACCGAGACTTAATGAATCTTTGAAGGTCACTAAATACCCTTTCCAACGGTCCATCCCGTGAGCGATTCTGGCTTACCATGCGGACGAACGATCCGTTTGCGTCCAAAACCCGACCAAGAGGCCACCGGGAGCTCCCGGGCCCTGTTTAACCTAACTCAAATCTTTAGCTTGATCTAGGATGAATGAATATTCGAAGGGCACTGAATACCCTTTCCAACGGTCCAGTCTGTGCGTGATTCTGACTTTCCATGCGGACGAACGATTCGTTTGACTCTGGGAATCCACTGAGCGCTTCTCAAGCTCGGTTGACCAAAGTCAACTCTCCAAACTGGGTCAAACTCTTTGGAATATCAAAGTACATCTCCTAACCTTTCTAATGGTCTGCCCCATCCGCGATTCGGACTTACCATGAGGACGAACAATCCATTTGCGTCCGAACGATTCCCCGTCCAGCGGACCGACAAATGCTTCTGAGCAACATTTGACCCAAAGTCAACTCCCGAACTTGGGAGCGGTCCAAAGGACTTTCGAAGGTCTCTAAAATACCTTTCCATGGTATGCCCCGTGCATGATTTTGACCAGCAGTTTTCCCTCGGCGGCCAATTTTCCGAAAAAGCCTGAAGCGCACTACCAAATGGCAGGTCCCAGACCCTGCCTATCGGCAGCTACTGATAGGTAGTGCCATGGCAATGCCGATCGGTAGACCCCTGGGCCTATGAAAGGATGCCTTGGACTCATTTTCAAGGGGAGCTCAGATCAGAAGGAAATCACTCTCAGCAAGTCCCAGAAACCTCTCTCGAAGGCAGCGTGATTTCAACTTCCAAATCCATTTTTCACTTCTACTTTTCATCATACATTTCATCAAACTTGATGAATTAACCACTCTCCACCATCATCCAAGTGCAAGGGCTGCATTTCAACATTGAAGATCAAGCTCAAAGTCTCCAAGAAGGTCCATCTTTCTCACCTTTCTCTTCAAATCTTCTTAAATTTGCAATAACCTGTTTAATTACTTAAAGTACTTTTATTATCTTATTTCACATATCCTAACATACTTTTTATCCAGTACTATTGCACATCTCCTATTTTCGTATAAATAAAACCCAAAAAACAAGAAAAGGAGGGTTTGCTCATAAATTCCAAATAGGGATTCTCACACTTTTTCCACACTTCTCTCACAACTAAAAACACTTTTTCTACACACACACACAAACACTTACAAATAAGAGATTTATCCATTTGGATTTATGGGATAAACCCCACCCCTCATTTGTATGTGAACTACGTGGACTTTGATGCCTTTATAGGCTATGTAGGCGTCTCGAGGTAAAACCCGAGACTCGAGTCCTTGTCTCACTTTTTCTCTTATTTTTTATCTTCTCTTTATTTTATTTTCTATTATATTCTATACACTTGTTCTTAGAAACGTATTACTCCATACGCATTATCATTCCCTTATAACGATCAACGTAGAGGTAATCGCGTAAATCTTATTTTCAACATTAATCTCACATTCCTACGGACGACTTGCTTTATCTTTTCCATGATACAAGTCTAGGATTCTTACCTCCATTCTATATATACACATGCACACATATCACGAGGAAAACATAAAGGAAAATAGCAAATATTCATGAGAGACCGAAAGGGCGGAGTGGGTGCCTAACACCTTCCCATTTCGTAACTAAACCTCCGAACCCTTCTCAAATCATTTTAGTTTCGCACGCATCAGTATGTCTTTGGACGCCATCCTTCGGGGTGGATTACCCTTTTTCTTTTATGTGTTTTGAGTAAAATAGACTGGCGACTCTGAATCTCTCTACATTTTCACACCACACAAAATCAACGTCGACCGAAGCGCTCTCCCAAGAGGGGACGCGCGGGACCCCAAGGATCCTTTTCCCTCCATGGCGGGGATTGGGGATGGCCACACACGTATCAACCTACGTGGCAATTATAAATACTTTAGACGAGCAACTCAGGTGCTCTGAGCAACTTATGTGTACTGAGAAACATAAGTAGTCCGAGCTACTTAACGTGTAGAGCATCCAAATAAAGAGAATCAAAAGACAACTACGCATTAAATGCGCATTTATATCGTACAAATGTATATGTTTACTAGATAACATCGCATTATCCTTTCATATGTACAACCGCAAGGCTATAAATACATTGTAACCTCCTCATAAGGGGGGACTTTAGATCTCTTGAAAAACCTATTATCGAGATTCAAGGCAAACAGCCAGCAATACAAAATAGTGGACGTAGGCCATTTTCATAAGACTGAACCACTTTAAAAATCTTTTATCTTGTTTATTCATTTTTTATCTGTGATTAATTAATTAGATATAATCTCGGTTTTTACATCAATAGATTGGCGCCGTCTGTGAGAAACGACTATACTTAGCGTTTTTCACCAAAACAAATCATCTTCTATGGCTGAGAATCCGAAATCCAGTAATCGAAACACTCGGGATCCTCCAAACCCTTCTACTCCCCCAAATATTCAAGATCTGACTGGCATAATGGCTAATTTAGCCTGAGGCCAAACGACCATGCAAGAAATCATGCGTCAACTTATACAGACTGTTCAAGGAGGAGTGCCGGCCCAATCAGGACAACGAAGTGTTCAGAGAAATACCCATTTTCCATCTTTGAGAACTAGAAGATCGTTATTCCTGGAGGTCTCTCAATCTAGACGTACTTACTCATATCATACTGAAAGATCTAGTGATCCTTCGTATCAACCAGGCCAAACTTCATCAGTACGAGCTACTGATTCCCACCGAAATGTCACTCTCACTCAATAAAGGACTAGTGATGTAGAAAGGTTGAGTAGAGTTTCTCCTTTTAATCATTTGGGCCCTAGGAGGAATAGAAGTCCCCCTAGGATTACATCGAGCAACTCTCCATGACCATCTGATCCAAGAGAAGACTCTACCTAATCACACCCAACTGCCCGTAATGAAAGATCCTAAGAGGAAAACTCAACGCGATCAGTTGCCCAAACAAATAGGCCCGAGGTGGGAAATGATGCATGGAAAGGCTCTATTCAAAGGTTGGAGGAAAGATTAGGGGAAATGGCTAAGGCCAAGAATCGTCTACAAAGAACTTTTGTCCAAGGGACACCATTTGTATAGGAAATTGTGGATTTTCCTACACCATCAAAATTCAAAGCTCCTATGGTGACACCTAAATACGATGGAAAAACTGATCATGTCCTCTATATAGAACAATACTAAGCTACTGCTGATATCTATGCGGTTCCAGAAAAGATGAGATGTAGGGCATTTTTAGGAACTCTCACCGGGTTAGCCCAGATATGGTACAACAACCTTCCTCGGGGGAAGATCGCGACTTTCTTACAACTGGAAGAGCTCTTTATATAGAATTTCTATTTTGGAGGGAAACCAGTCAAACGAGTAGCACACTTACTGAGTGTTAGACAGAAGCCAGAAGAAAGTACTAGGTATTACATCACTCGTTTCAATAACGAGAAGCTTGAGGCAATTAATTACGAGGAGAAAATAACAATTACTACTTTGGTGAGTGGACAGTTATCGGATAAGTTATGCTATACTTTAGCAAAAGATCTGCCTAGGACCATGGAAGAACTAATGGCAAAGGCAGCCAAAATCATGAATGCTGAGGAAGCCATGGATGCGAAGAAGAATACAGACCTTAAGGAGACCAAGGTTGAAGCTGGTAAAATTGAGAAAAAGGATCAGAAGAATAATGATGGTAACAGGCAGTCAAAAGGTAAGCAAGCGCTGGAGCAGATGAGGAAGCATGGAAATTATATTCCCTTGAAGGTAGACATAAATCATATTCTGGAGGAGATCAAGAATAGCAAGGAGTTAGCCTGGCCAGGTAAAATGAAGGCAGATCCTGACAAAAGGGACAAGTCCAAATATTGCGAATTCCACAAAGACCATGGTCATACGACCAAACGTTGCATAGCTCCCCATAATGAAATTGAAGCACTCATCAGGCGAGGAAAATTGGCTAAGTATGTTGATCGTCAAAATGATGGAAAAACCAACAACCGAGGAAGGAAAAGATCTAAGTCTCCTTGTCGAGCAAAAAAAGATAACAAGAGAGACCACGAAGATGATCCAAAAGATGACCCCGATCTCCCCAAAAGACCAAGACAGCCAGAACGTGAGGTATTTTCCATCCATTTTGGGTCATTTGAATGAAATGTCATTACAGGTGGAGATGCAGGAGGTGGAGATCTGACTGCGGAGAGAAAAGCCTACCTCAATGAGGCTCAAGCTTGCTCGTACATACAACGAATAAACTTGGCTGAAGATGATCGCTCGAGGAAGGTGAATAAGGACAAACTGGTAATCGGCTTCTCTAAGAACGACCTGGTAGGTGTACTATATCCTCATGATGACCCATTGGTAATCAAGATGAGAATGAAGGAGGTGGTGATTTCACGGGTACTGGTGGATAATGGTAGCTCTGCAAACATCATGTTCTACCCATGCTTTGATAGTTTGAACCTGAAGTTAGCCTAGTTGGAGCCCTATCATAGGACCATCCTCGGTTTTACTGGATAAAAGATTTTTCCACTTGGGACGATTAAGCTGGATATGCTTATCGGTACATGGCCTGCTTATCGAACAGAAAGAGTACATTTTTTTGTAATGGATAAAAATGTCCAATCAGCTTACAATATCATCATGGGAAGGGTAGGTCTGAAGAAGTTCGAAGAAGTACCATCTACTGTGCATCAATGTTTAAAATTCCGAACCAACTTTGGAGTGGGAATGGTGAAAGGAGACGAGAAAGTAGCTCGGGAATGCTACTATTCATCTGCCGAACATGAGGAGAGCGAAGAATCCATGAAGAAGACTACTAGTTATTAAGTGGACGAAATAGGAGATGCAAAGATTGAAACATTAGACCTAAAAGACGAGTCTCAGCTCGTGAAGGGCCAGGTCATGGAATCTACTGAAAAGATCATTCTGGATGAGGTGCACCCAGAACGAACAACCCAAATTGGTGCGTCATTGAATGAATCGATAAAAAATGAACTGATAGCATTTCTAAGGTGTAAAAAATAGACTTTTGCATGGAGTCATGAAGACATTCCAGTGATAGACCCGAGTTTCCTATGCCACGAGCTCAACGTGAACAAGGAGATCAAGCCGGTGAAGTAGCGAAGAAGGGTGTTCAGCCCTGAAAAGAATCAAGCTATACAGGATGATGTAGAGAAACTACAAAAAGCCTTTTTTATTGAGGACGTTAAATATCCTGATTGGCTAGCAAATGTGGTGATGGTCAAGAAGAAAAATAATAAGTGGAGGATGTGTGTGAACTTCACTGATCTTAATAAGGCAAGCCCAAAGTATCATTTTCCTTTGCCCCGAATCGATCAATTGGTGGATGCTACCTCGGGGCATGAATTGTTGAGTTTCATGGATGCTTATTCTGGTTACAACCAGATTAAAATGAAGCCTGAGGATAGGGAAAGTACCTCTTTTATCACCCCAAGGGGAACTTATTACTATAATATTATGCCTTTCGAACTTAAAAATGCAGGAGCAACATATTAGCGGCTAATGAATAAGGTGTTCATAGAGCAAATCAGTCATAACGTGGAGGTTTATGTCGACGATATGGTGACGAAGGGAAAAAAAGCTGTTGATCATCTAGTTAACCTAGGTCACACCTTTGATCAACTAGAGAAATATCAAATGAAGTTGAATCCCACCAAATGCATATTTGGGGTGCGAGAAGGTACGTTTCTCGGATATATTATTAACCAACGAGGTATTGAGGCGAACCCTGAGAATATCAAAGCCCTATTATAAATACGATCTCCAACTATGAAGAAAGAAATATAAAGTCTCACAGGTCGAGTTTCATCACTAAATAGATTTGTCTCACGAGCAACAGATAGATGCCTCCCATTCTTCAAAACACTTCAAAATTTTTTTTAGTGGAATGATGAATGCGAGGAGGCCTTTCAAGAGTTAAAAAAATATCTAGGGACACCTCCATTGTTATCTAGACCAGTGATGGGAGAAAGACTATACATGTATCTGGAAGTTTCAAAGAATGCAGTCAGCTCGGCATTGATAAGAGTGGAGGACGGAGTACAAAAATCGATTTATTACACCAGCAAAGCTTTTGGAGGAGCAGAGACCAGATATCCAAGGTTGGAGAAGTTGGCACTGGCACTAATTGAAGCGAGTAAAAGGATGAAGCCATACTTCTAAGCCCATACTATTGTGGTGTATACTGATACGCCATTAAGTCAAGCTCATCATAAACCGGAGAAATTAGAAAGATTAATGTACTGGGAAATATAACTTGGTGAATATGACATAGTTTATGAGCCTAGATCGTCGCTTAAGGGGAAGGCAGTAGCGGATTTTATCGCAGAGTTTACTCACTCTGATACCTCCGAAGAGCAGGTGTTTAATACAGACCAACTCGTGGATGTTACGGGATCATCAAAATTAACCCCTGACCAACTTCCATCTGTGGATGATCAAGAGAAGATAATCAATGAGCAGCGAGAAGAGGCGGGGAAGGAAAAAAAGAACCATCAAATATTCCACCAAGGAACTCTGTCTGATCAAGAGTTTGATAATCAAGTACCTCTATGGAATCTATATGTGGATGACTCTTCGTACACTATAGGTAGTGGAGCATGAATTGTTTTAAGAAGTCCTGATGAGATCAATATAGAATATGCTCTACGTTTTCAGTTTAATGCCTCCAATAACGAAGTTGAATATGAGGATATGATCGTGGGGCTATATTTAGCCAAAACTATGAAGGTAGAGCAGGTCGTGGTGTTCAGTGATTCACAATTAATCGTAAATCACATTCTCAGATTGCATGCAGCGATGGGAGAACTAATAGTCAAGTATCATGCAAAAGCTATGGAGGTTATCTCGACTTTTACCACAGTTCAGTTGATCAGAATACCGAGATTGAAGAATGCAAGAGCTGATGCCCTAGCTCGGCTAGCGTCAGCAACATGCACCGAGCTACGAAGAATAATCCCAATAGAAATCCTGGCTAGTCGGAGCATAGATGAAGATTTGATGATGAATTTCATAACCCTCAATTTGGGACTATCTTGGATGGACCCCATTAGGGCCTATATTGAGGAGGGGGCTTTGTCGACTAATAAACTCAAAGCCAAGAAACTGAAGTTTAAAGCTGCTCGTTATGTATTAACTAGTGGCATTTTGTATAGAAGAAGAATTATAGCAACACTCCAAAGATGTGTCCATCCCTCCAAAGTTAAGGACTTGATTGAAGAGGTTCACAAAGGGTCCTGCGGAGTTTATGTAGCAGGTCGGGCGCTTTTTCAGAGAATAACGACACAAGGATATTATTGGCCAACGATGAGAGTTGATTGCGCTGCTTATGCTAAGAAGTGCGATAAATGCCAACATTTATCTTCCATCCAAAGAACTCCCCATGCATTGTTAACACCCATCACGTCCCCTTGGCCATTCGCCATGTGGGGGATAAACTTTGTCGGGCCACTTTCAACGACCAAAGGAAGATTCAAATACCTTGTGATTGCAGTGGATTATTTTACCAAATGAGTAGAAGCTGAACCTCTCATTAATATGATATATGACAAGGTCTATCAGTTTAGTTAGAAGAGTATTATTTGCAAATATGGTCTCCCACACGCATTCATTACTGACCATGGAACCCAGTTTGACAACGAGAAATTTGCTGCATATTATCATCAATCCAACGTATTGAAAATCCATTCCGTGCCAGGCCATCGCCAGAGCAATGTGCAAACTGAAGTAACGAATAGAACCCTACTGAATGGTTTGAAAAAATGGTTGGATGATGCAAAGGGAAATTGGATCAATGAGCTACACTTTGTGTTATGGGCTTATCGCACTACACCCCAAATATCAACTAGGGAATCTCCATACATGTTGATATTTGGGAGTGAGGCTGTCATACCTGCTGAATTGGGTCTACCCACACATAGGGTGATTAACTTCAATTCTTCTGTAAGCGATTTGATGAGACGATTATACCTGGATATGCTCGAAGAAGTTAGGGAAGAAGCAGCAATCAGGAATGTTTCATACCAACAACGAACAACCTTGTTCTATAACAAAAGGGTGATACAATGCGATTTTAAAGAAGGGAATTATGTGCTGAAGAAAGTGATCTAAAATCACAACAAACTGGAGGCCAACTGGCATGGACCTTATAGAGTAACTGAGGTTGTTCATCCAGGGACATACATAATTGAAACTTTGGAGGGAGAATAATTCAAAAACGCATCGAATGCAGAGCATCTGTGCAAGTACTATTAATAGTTAAAATTCCTATGTAACACAGTTCTTTCAATATGAATAAAATGATGTTTCCTCCTTTGCTATTTTTTTCCCAGAGTATTAGTAATACACACTACACAAGCATACATCCAGAGCAGCAGCCACCAACTCCGGTTGGTCAGCAACTCATTACCACCAACTCTGGTTGGTCGACAACTTATTACCACCAATTTCGGTTGGTCGGTAACTCATTACCACCAACTCTGGATGGTCATCATCTCATTACCACCAACTCCGATTGGTCGGTAACTCATTACCACCAACTCCAGTTGGTCGGAAACTCATTACTACCAACTCCGGTTGGTCGGCAAGTCATTACCAACAATCCTAATTTGTCGGCAACTCATTACCACCAACTCCGGTTGGTCGGTAACTCAATAACCGTCAACTCCGATTGGTTGGTACCAAACTAGGCAAGAAGATGGATGACCTTTCGGGGCATCCACTGCCTAGGCAACAAGGTAATCCAGACGAGATTACTATAACTAAGAAGGAACATGGGATGAAAATCATTCCATTGCTTAGGCCCAAAGAGTGACAAATCAATATAATTAAACAACAAATGGGACAAGCTTCAAAACAAAACAGGATATATATATATATTCACCAATGAACAAACGAGGACAATCTATAAATTGTTTCGAAGAAAATGAAATGGCAAAAGACTAAGAATCTCTTCATTAAATCCAAGCAAGTTACATATGATGGGAAGTTTGATTCATTACATAAAAATATCATATTCTTTGGGTTTCTTTCCCTCTGCTCTTGAAATAGGTTCCACCCCAGCTGGAGGATCATATAACGCATAAGGAGAATTATAAAGTTTAGATCTCGTAGCATTCTAACATTCATTATGGATGGTCAATCAAGCAAGTGTTCTGGATGAGATATCTCAAAATTTGAATGAAGGTTGTAGTCAACGAGATACTTGGAAATCAGAATCTGAGGAATAGCACAGGCTGGAATCCAATTAAGTTCAATATTGAAGGGAGGTACTGGTAAATCAAGAACTCCAGGATCGTAATAATCCCACAAGAAATGACCTTGATCCAGTTTCAGAACACATAAGGCATTCAACCACCCTTACTTATATCCTTCATTGTTCGACTGCTGCAGACGAGCATCAAGGTGATACAAAGCTTCATTATATCCAGCCATCCAAAATTCCCTGGGCTGGTGAAACTGATAAGTTAATCTCTCAAGTTGCTCATGGAGCTTCTTCACCAGAATTTATTTACTTTCCATAGTAGAACTCTGAATAGAGAGTTGGTCGGTGAAACTCAGAATCTTCTTAGACATGTCTGCCAAAGCTTGATTCTTCTCCATCAATTGAACATCTTGATTCTCTAAGGACAATTGAGTTCTCAATTCTTCAATAGTAACCCGACCAGCCCGTGCACATCCAGGAGAAGAAGATCTTGCTCTGCCACGAGCAGGTGTAGCAGATCCTGCTCATTTCAAAGTTTCTAACTCATCCCTTAAGTTAGCATTTTCTACTTCTAAAAATGAAAAACCATCTT
The DNA here is from genome assembly GCA_949130495.1 of Sambucus nigra. Classification (NCBI taxonomy): domain Eukaryota; kingdom Viridiplantae; phylum Streptophyta; class Magnoliopsida; order Dipsacales; family Adoxaceae; genus Sambucus; species Sambucus nigra. The sequence goes on from CASBWL010000030.1 coordinate 2,735,797, forward strand.
CATTTATGGGGACCAAAGCTTTCGAAGAAGAAGAAGTAGTAGATTTGAGTTATTTTATTTCCTCGTGTAAAACGATGTTCTCCTGCTCCAACAGCTTGGAAATATGTTTGTGCTCTTAAATTTTAAGCTTTAACACACTCTTTTTTTCTCATGAGCAGAAATGAACTTGTCATATCCCTTATCAGCACTCAATTAATTGTACTTCTTCTCATATCCTTAATGTAAAAGTGTAGTAGATTCTTTGTACTGCTGTTAAAGTTCCTCGATCGTTTCTTGAAGATCTTCAATCATCTCGTAGTAGGCCACATTGTTGGCCACATCACGATCAAGTAGGAACTTCAAGTACTAATAAGCATCAATGGCTCGCTCAGAAGCATCTGATTCGAGGATATTAATGATTTGAGCCTCAGTAAAATCTGCATGACCAGCATTGAAATAGTCATTTCATTTCTTCATCAACTATGTATCATGAGCTGATAAAAGTTCCATCCTGACCATAAACTAGCAAAGAGAAAATGAAAAATAAAATCAACCATAATGTAAACAGAGCAGGTAAGAGAGAAACCGCAAATAGAGTAAGTAAGGGAGAAATCCCAAACGAATAACAAAAGTTTAAATCGTATTCATCATGATAGAGGAAAACATAATTCAAGGTTACATTCAATAAAATAGTAAAATAAAAGACCCGAACAACTTTACACCTTATCCTTATTTCCTACGACTTCTTCGGATGGTTTGGATGAGGGGGTTGGTTGCTCGGAGAGCAATGGCAGGTGCTCGGCAGATGTACTGTCTTATTGAACTTTCTTGGAAGGTTGGAAAACAGAAAAAATAGGGACTTGCTCTCCTATTATCATGGAGGATTCATCTGAAGTAGCTTTATCTTCTTTTTCTTCTCCAGGAGAGGGAGGAGGGCCATGAGTATGCTCCCGAAACAACTTAGAATTTTCAGCAACCTTTAATTTCTTCAAGGATTCCACCCATTCATCCCTAAAATATTTAACACTGACATAATCCATTTGAGAAGACATAACAGCCAGGTCCTTGTTCCAACCCTTGTCCCAACCAGCATTAAAGGATTTTTTGACAACAACCTTCCTTTTAGCTTTTTTCGAGGAGGTCCTTTCTCTAAGGAGCTCATCGGCAAACTTCAGTTTTTCTTCTAACTCTATCTTATGTTGCACAGCATCTTGGATCTTGACGACATTTTCCTCGGCAGACTTAAGCTTGACTTCAAGCTCGGTATTATGTTGTTCGACCTCCTCTAATTTCTTCTCTAGCACTTTGGAGGCAGTCACATCTTGATCTCGGTTTGCTTCAATAGACTTAAATTTCTTCTCCCAAGCATATGTGTCTTCCTCGTACTTCAAACAAGATTCCCTTAAAGATTGAGTTAGTCTAGCAAAAGCTTCTTCTACCCCACCCGAGGAGCTGGAAGCCCTGATGGCTCTATCCTTCTTCAAAATACTATTGAAGCAAGTCACAAGCTGAAAAAAGGAAGAATTTTAAGTCAATATATGAATATAGTAATAGAAATAAAGGACTCAGACTAAAGATACTTACTGAAGTAATGTGTTGAGCAGTTAATGTAGTAAGTCTCTCACGAGAAAAGGTGTCTTCAACACCTTGGAATTCTAGGGTTTTATTCTATTTATAAAAAAAACTCTCCTAATTTAACTTTTACCCCAAATATGTTTACATGCCTACTTTTCTATTTTCTTTTTAAATCTGTGGGACTCAAGCCCCCACTCACCCATAAGTAGCTTCGTCCCTGCTCCTAACAATATGCCTATGAACATACCCATTTTTTTTAAACCTTAGTTTCTCTTTATTTCTTAATCAAACCTTAGTCAAACTTTTGGCTGGAGTTTTCTATTGATGTCTTGATAAAAGAAGTTCTTAAAAGCTTCAATGTGGGCCACTTGAAGCCGGAGAGAAAAAAACACGGATCCATCCCCATTATTTGATGGAAAAATTATAGAGTCACCATCAGAAGCAAGTGATGCTCGACACATATAAACCTCTTCTCCCCATCCAAAATCCAACCTATCTAGTGGTAAATTCAACCAACTTGTAACCCAAAAATTTGGATTTCCATAAAAACGCCCTTGGTCATTCATAAGGTCATGAAGATCTTGGCATTGGGATAGGTCCTTTTGATTATTGTAAAAATCTAGAGCTGAATGAACAAAATTATTTGTTACGTTCTAAACTGCTTCTCTTATTTTACTTGCACCGTAGCCTAGTGGCTTGGACACCCAAGTCCCCTGAGAGCCCAATTGCTCTCATAAATACAACTGCATTCCCAAAGTAATTTATCGGCAATGGAGGTTCAATGCAATTGCATATATTGATGTAAAGTGCTAACGCGGTTGGCGGCTCACTTTTGTGCCCACACGCTTTACACGCGGTTCTCCATATGTGTGCAGTTAGGGCCTCATACCGCATGTAAGGTCGGTGGGTACAACCTTCATTAGCTTTCTTCTTTAGCGTCTCTACTTAGTCTTTTATTAGTTTCACCTTAGACAATGTAGTTTCCATTTTACGCTTAATTTGAGACCAAGTAGGCGGTAGCGGGATAGGATACTGAAAGGTGCACTTGCCATTTAGTGAGGTGAACCTTTTAGTATTTAATAATGATTTCCTATCCAGGAAAGGTTCATTGATCCACTCGCCTCTTTCCAGTTTGGCCCACTCATTTACAAAGTAAAACATGCTTATCCCTTCCACAACAGTGTGTGATAGTGTAATTCCGAGGCTAATCTCCCCTCAACTAAACTCGGTGAGTTGGATGAGAAACAAAGGTAGTCATTCAAATGGGGTCCTCGCGTAGTCTATAGGCGGTACAAGGGACACGGTGAGAAATCTATAAGTTGGTCAAGTTTTGCATCCGATTCGGCTTCGGTGAACTCTGCACCCATCTCGTTGCAATTGAGTTCCAGGCGTTCGCCACCGATCCAACGTAACCGACCGGCTAAGGGGTAAAAATGAAACAGTGCTTGTCTTAGAGAATTTTTTAGGATTTTGATAATGGTATCTGTAATTTTTGGAGACTAGAAAAAAGATAATAGTTATACAACTCACTATTTATTTCATTTACCACGATATGACTTTATACAAGAGCAGTACAACTGTTTCTACAAGCGGTTACTTATAAGTAGGAACAGTACTAGTGTGATACATAAGTCGTGACATTAGTTGAGTCTTGAATATAGGACGTGAGCAGGTGTATGAGGAGTGGCTTATAACTGTACGTGATCAGGTGTGTGAGTAGTGGGTGTAACTGTTGTGAATGGTGGCTGACTTGTTCAGTTTGAACATAACTGTTATCATTCCCCCTCAAGCTTGGTGTGGGAGATTTCCAAACACCAAGATTGGATCGAAGAATTTGAAATGGACCCACTGTTAAAGGCTTGGTAAAGAGATCAGCGAGTTGAGATTTCGAGGGAACAAATTGAGTGATCAATTTTCATTGAGCAACTTTTTCCCGGACAAAGTGGTAATCTAACTCCACATGTTTGGTGCGAGCATGCAACACGGGGTTAACTGTCATATACAAAGCACTAATGTAATCACAGAGTAAGATGGGTGGAGAAACTGAGCAAATACCTATAAATGAGATTAGGAAGGACATGGGGTGGACGACTGATCTGTTAAGGGTGATGGTACACTGACAGGTGAAAGAGGTTGAGGGTCATTGGGTATTAAGGGTAGGTCTAGGACAAAAGGGGGTGTACGGTTTAAATCAGGTACAGGTATTTTTTTTTTTTTTTGGTTACAATTGGAAACAGAAATCAGGAGGTACAGGGATTTGAACATGAGATGGGTCAAGTGTCCAGGCAGTTGGAAAGTGACTAGAGGGTGAGGACGTTGGTCCTTGATTTTGGCAGTTAGTGTAGGTCTAAAGTGAGGTGGAGTATGGTATGGTTCTGTAGAGGCAGGGGTGGAGACAAAAAAATATTCATATGTGGTGAAATCACTAGGGGTGTCACAACCATTTATATATCTGTCTGGATTGACATAAGGCAGCACATTCTCATACATGCCTAGATATATACACACGTCGTATTGATGGATTATAACACATGTAGCCTTTATGAAGTGAGATGTATCCAAGGAATACACATGGATAAGACTTAGGAGTGAATTTGTGATGAGTTTTTGTCTTGATATATGGGAAGCACCTGCATCCAAATACTTTGAGTGTGACATACCTCCTTATTGAAAAGTATTGAAAGGGGAGTGTCCTTCTTATGTTTAGAAGAGGGAAGCATGTTTATGAGGTATACAGCAGTCAAGAAAGCATCAACCCATAATAATAGAGGATTTTTTTCATACAATATGTATGTGTTTTCGCTCTGCAGCACCATTTTGTTCCGAAGTATTTGGGCATGATATGTTACGAAGTATACCACATTTTTGTAAGTGGTCAATTAACTCATTACTAGAATATTCTCCTCCACCATCACATTGAAAGTCTTGATTTTTTTTAAAATTGAGCTTCTACCATTTTTTGAAACTGGAGAAATGCTGCATAAAAATCTGACTTTTATTTGAAAGGATATAGCCATGTATACCTAGTGCAATCATCAATGAATATAACATAGTATTTCATATGTTGAGAAGAATTAATTGGTTTCGGACCCCATAAACCAGAATGAATCTTTTCAAGTGGCTCATGAGAAATTTTTGAATTTAAATTAAAAGGCAACCTACAGCTTTTTCCCATTTGGGAACTAACACAAACATTTGGTCTTTTGTTCCAATTGCTCACATATAAGCACTTGCTTTTATCTAACAACTTCAAAGCTTCATTACTAGGATGACCTAATCTCATGTGCCAAACATTATCATTTCCTTTATCTTCATGTTCTGATGTTAAGGCCTTCCAGCTTGTGATCATCTAGAGTATACAGGGATCCCTTTTTAGTTCCTTTGACCAGCACCTTCTTGGTCTTTTTGTCCTTAACAATGAAATCATTATCAGTAAATTCAAGAGTACACTCATTTTCCTTTGCAATTTGAGAAACAAAAACAAGGGATTTATTTAACTTAGGTACTATGAGCACATCCTTTAGTCTAAGCCCGTTTACTTCTTTGTGACCAATGTGTGTGATGTCTAGTTGTGATCCATCTCCTATAGTAACCTTGTTGTTTCCATGATAAGGTTGTAAATGATAAAGATTACTTGGAGTATTTCTCATGTGAGAGGATGCATCTGAGTCCATGTACAAGTTATTGTCCATAAGAAAGTGAGGAGTGGATGCTACCATATCTTGTGGAGGTTCTCCTTATGGCTGAATTGAGAAGTCCCACCTGTAGAAATAGGTAAAAGATTTGTGCTTATTTGAACCACATATTTGGCATTCCCCCTGAATTACACTTGTCTCTCCTCTCGCCTGATTTTGGTGTCCATTTGCTACAGCAAAATCAATATTATTAAATGCGCTTTGAACAGTTGATGCAGTTCCTCCAAGTTGAAAATTTTGGCCATATGCATGACCTGCTCTAGGTTGATAATTCTGGCCATATCGTCCACCTTGACAATTATTTTGATAGGTGCCAGTAGGCCTGAACCCTCGACCTCGAGAGTTAAAGTTTCCCCCGAAGTTGCTTCTTCCTTGAAAGTGTCTTCCACGTCCCCTCGTATAACCTTGAAAAGGTGCTCGCCGAGCAACGAAGGCCATAGTGTGATCAAGTTGAGCAGGTTGTTATTGTGTATTACTCATTAATGAACTTTCCTTTTCTTCTCGCATATTAAAACCTCTTAGGGTAGAAATCAGTTGTCCAAGGCTAGGATAAGGTGGTTTTCCGATCATAATTGTTCAGAATGTCCAAGGCTAGGATAAGGTTGTTTTCCGATCATAATTGTTCAGAATGTTTTGTATTTGTCACCTAGACCTTGGACAAAACTGATCACTTTTGAATCTTCATCAAGAGGTCTGTTAATAGCTGTTAAGCCATCACAGATCTCTTTAAACTCTTTTACATAATCATCAATTCGTTTACCTTCAATTGTAACAACGCCCAATTGTTCTTTCAACGCAAACTCCTTATCCTTTAAGCTTAAAGATATTGTTCTTCAAGTGTTTCCCATGTCTCCTTTGAATGTTTCATACAACAATCAAATACATTGATTCCTCGATCATGGTTCCAGCAATCCAACTCCTTAGCAGTGCATCTTTTTTTCTCTAATCTTCATTTGCTAAGTTATCTTTCTCATTTGCCAGTTGTGTAGTGATTTATCAAAAATCAGATAAGTCACTTTCATTGACTATATCAATTGTAGCATTTGGGTCCTCCAAACTAGATAGTTGGAAGGTTTTAGTTTTAGAGAACATATGGCAATCAAATGATGGAGTGAACTCATGGAAAGAGTGAATGATCTTGTTTCCATTGAAACTTGGTGCTCTGATACCATGTAATTTTTGGAGAAAAAAAAAAGAATAGTTATGCAACTCACTGTTTATTTCATTTACCTCGATATAACTTTATACAAGAGCACAACAACTGTTTCTACAAGTGGTTCCTTATAAGTGAAATCTGAAATGTAGTGGTAAAAAATACTGAAATATTTTTGCTGGAAAGCATAACTAATGGTGCCTACAAAATAACTCTCAATTTAGTATGATAATAAGTAAGTACCGTTTACTGGATTAAGAATGCACCTTTTAGTATGATAATAAGTAAGTAAGCACCAATTTAGTAGGGCACCTAAAACCAATAAAATTTAATATTGGTCATTTTATTGAAAAACTAATCACATGGCAAGTTTCTTTTTTATTTTACTTTATTGATACACAGGAACAAATTATAAGTTACAGTGGGTATTCACATCTTATGAGCAATTTATCTGATGACAAGTTGCTTTTTCTCTAGTTTTAGGACATCATGAAAGATTTAAAAATAGAGTAGAGTGATATTGCGTTGTATTTCAATGCGATCCCACCATTATCGTTATATATATTCGGGGTGTGCAAGATCCAAATTAAATCAATGAAACCGACCGATTCAATCAAAACCAATCCAATCCAATTAAAAAACCGATCTCAATTTGATCGGATTGGATTTGATTTGTCAAAAATCGACTTTGATTGGATCTGTTTCGGTTTTGTATATGTAAGAACCGATCCAAACCGACTATATATAAAATATGTTAAAAAAACATGTGTCCTAATTTTATTGGTTATAATATTTTATTACTTTGTAGTCTTATATACCTAATCAATTATATTAGATCAAATGACCAATATTAAATTTATTGTATTAAATTTTATGGATTGGATTGAATATACTGTAATGGATTAGATCCAAAACCAAACTAATTTTTATTTAATAATGTTTAAGATAGAGGAATCAAAATTGATTAAAAAACCGATCCAATCCGACCATAATTGGATTGGATCTGATTAGATTATGACTTTAGTTCAGATTGGATTGGATTCTGAAAGTGAAAAACTGATTTGGATTGGATTGGATTGGATTCGGTTCTACACCCCTAATATATATGTGATTTTTTTTTATGTATAAGTGAATTTTTTTAATGACTAGATTTGTATATACTATAAAATAATTTATATATATATATATATATATATATATATTAAGGGTGATGAATTTTAATGTCAAAAATTATGTCTTGGACTTGGACTATAGTGGACAAATCTTATTGACTGGGGACTAAATTTTAAGCATCCTTTTTTCCCCCTAAGATCCAATTACAAAGCATATAAATCTTTGTGCTTCGTAATATTAAGTAGGAAAAAATAGTTAAAAGAAGAACAAAAAAATTCCCTATAGAAAAGGAAGAAGAAACGTAAAAGAATTCATATTCAAGGAAATCCAAATAGGTTAGTGGATTTATCTACTAGTCACGTGAGTTACAAGAGGTGCCTCTATACTTACTTTTATTTATTTTTGTAATAATTAACCCTTAAACAATGTTAGGTTTACCCGGTTGGCCTTTTCCTTAACTACACAAATAATCTAATGGATTTATTTTGTGTGGCCCCCATACTCAAGCCCTCACATGTGTGTGCGTGTGTGTGTGTGTGTGTGAGAGAGAGAGAGAGAGAGAGAGAGAGAGAGAGAGAAAGGGATGTATAAAAAAACTATCAATTTATTATGGTAATAACTAATTACCGTTGAGTAAATGAAGTTTATGTTTTATTCAAAGATGAGCCACAGGCCAGTTAGCTCTTCTTTTTTTTTTGTATGTTTGTCTTGTTATATATACACCAAAATCTGTGACAACCCGCCATCCGAAATAGGGGGTGGCCAACCCGATACTCCAAAATAACGGAATCATGGATGGAATCATTCTCAGCATCACAATAAAAGAAGAAGTATACGGGATAACCACTCCTTATTTCAGAAAAATGGGTTGCTAAAAATTTTGGTTTTAAAGTTAAAGAAAAGAATTTAAACAACCCAACTAAAAAAATGAAAGTGGAAACCCAGATGAAATTTTATTACATACACACAAATGTACAATAAGGGACCGAATATGCTGTCGGTCACAGATTCGTACAATAAAATTAAACAAATTCATTAATCACATAATACATTACATTAATCAAGTACAAAAGCTTGGGCCTCTCGCCCGAGTAAAAAGACCTGATCCTGTCTAGAGTGCAAGAATGACAACGTCTATTTTCAAAAGCCCCGTAATACCCGCAAAGCATCACGGCTCGCCAAAGACATCGGGATCGGAATTCAAATCAGGCATCCTTGCGGCGGAGTACCTGAGCGGATACAAGATGCAAGCACAACAGGAAATATAAACGGGTCAGGGCCCGATTCTATATGACTACCAGATGAATAAAAAGTATGACAGTTATGAATGATAAATCATGATTAAAGAGAAATAAGAAGCTACCTACACAATTTAAAACATAAGCTAAGCAGGAACAATAAAATAAGTAACGTTAATCTAAAATCTTCATCGTATGTACCAATTATCTCATATATCTTTTCCTTAACAGGAGTATATATATAATCACAATCTTTTGCTCTTTATGGCAATTTTATCTCAATTTTACCTTTTGTAAAAATCCTTTCCTTATCAGGAAAATAATCATTTTCAAATGCTCTTTGTGGAATTTATATGTGCTCTTTATGGCACTTCAGTATGCTCTTTATGGCATATAATCCATCAAGTCCCACTTGATGATGAATAGTTATATTTATATACATATAACGATTCTAAGACCGCCCGTCCGCATTTCCCCACTGTGCGCCCCCCTAAATGACCATCAACTTCCAGGGCCTATCATAAGACAACCTGGGCACCTATAACGCAAAACGTCGGGAAGCGACCATGTGCCTGTGGGGTAGTCAAGACCACACCCGGAATCTCCTACCCATCGCAGAAAAATATATATCAACAAATGCTCACATGGCCTAGGACTATATCCACCCTGCATTCATTAGTCAGGGGGCTTCACCTCACGCGCGAACTTCCCTTATGATGTCATTTAGAGAGGTTTGTTCAACCATTTTATTTACCATTTTCAAAATCAAGTAAATTATCATTTACCATATTCATGATTAAGTAAATTATCATTTACCATCACCATTACCATAACCATCTCATTTCCATTTACACATGTTTTTCTTTTTATTTGAAACCATACTTGTTTACATTATTGTAGATAATTCACCTTATCATCCGGAGCCATACGATAGCTTATATTGTAACTACAACCTCAAAGGAGTAAATAAACTCTTCATTATCTCCAAACATTTTAGGGTGTTATTTTAAAACCCCAAGATTATCATCCTTCAAATGAATGAATGAACTTTCAATTTATTCTCCAAACACACCTTTATGGTGTTATTAAGAACCATCAAGGTTAACATAGCTCAATTGAGCTTCTAAAATATCCCAACATTCTTTTGGGGTGATAATATAAACCATCAAAACTACTATAGCTCAATTACCTTCTAAAGTCTCCCAAACATAACACTACATCTCCTAGTTTTATAGTAATTAACTAGAAGAAAAGAATTCCCTATCATCAATAGGCATAACCCCGAAAAAGTTCCCACATATCCCATTCCTAATGTAGGGTAGACAACTAACTCATCTTATACTTTAGGACTCTAAGTTTACTTCATTAAAGAAGGTTCCTAGGTCTTATCCCTAAAGAAAAAGGGTAAAAATTGAGTTATAAAAACAACTCAAAAACAGCAGGAAAACGAATCAATTCGCCCTAGGGCCGAATTGATTCGCCCCAACGAATCGATCTGCCCAAAAAGAGAATTGGTTCGGACAACAAAATCAACTTTCTGCAATTGGCCGAATCGATTCGGCCTTGACCCGAATCGATTCGGGTTCTGTAGACCTACGAATTTCCCTTACTGAATCGATTCACCCTAAGGGCCGAATCGATTTGGACCTGCAAATTTGCCAAAAATGGCTACGAAGGGTTATGAACCCTAATTTTCCCAAACTTCAATCTCTTCCATTTTTATCCACAACCAACAACATACATCTAACCCAAATCAACCTACATGGTTATTAACTACTATTATACACAATTTCATCACCAAAACCCAAGATTAGGGTTAAATCACCACAAATTCTATTTTTGTTCCATAAATGAAAATACACAACTATCACACAATTTAATCATCTTAAATCATATATTAGCAAGTAGAAAACTTTCCTTAATGTGGATATCTTAGATTTCTTTGTGGAAGAAGCAATCCTCATTCTTCAATCTCCAATCTCTCTCTCAATTTCTCCATTTCTATTCCTCTCTCTTTCTCTCCTTTTCTCTCTAAGTGTAAGACATATAATAGGGAAATGAGATAAGGGGCAAAACTTAAATCGTGACTTAAGTCTAAAGTCTCCAACTTAAGTGGTTAATACCACATTAAAATGACTCCCAATACGCGTTTAAGTTAAAACTAGGTAAAAGTGCCTGAAACCCAAAAATACAATATGGCACTTATTTTGATTGTCTCAGACATTTCGAGACTAACTACACCCTCTAAACTGGCATCCGACAATTTTATAATTTATTTCTAGTTACAATTCCATTTTAACCATAATATCATTTAAAATGCATGACACTATAAAACATAAAACCTGATGATATTTACTTTCACATATAGTAAATATGCATCAATCTAGTAAATATTAACTTCTAACTCATTAAATTAATATTTACTCCAGTTCCAACATTTTATGTAATTACCTCATGCGGTAGGTTGTTACAAAATCAAGATCCAAAAAGGTGTTGATATATTTTAACCAGTTTGTCAGGGTAGATTAAAATGATACTGCAAATTGTACTTGACAAAACTTTTAATTTTTCAGTTGTTCTTTAAATAATTGTGATATGTGATCCCCTAACAACTGCATGGAAATATATTAGCGTTATAGAGCAAAGTTGTTTTTTCTACTATGGTGTTTTAGTCATGAAAATTTTATTAAATATTACTTGAAAGCGAGTTTCATTAGCCATGATAATTTGGATAATTGGTGTCTCTATAATTCATGAGAATAGTAGTTTGTCTCCATTTATTTTCGAATGTCTCATTGACTCTTTCGGTATTTCTATTTTTTTCCCGATTAACTACATGCTATATTTTTTTCTTTGATTTAGGGAATGATTAAAATATTTAAAAATATAGTACAATGATATTGTGTTGTACTTCAATGTGGTGTATGCATTGTAATATATACATGATTTGGTTATGATGTCATTTGTAATGTTTACGTATTTTTTTATAATGTTTCCATGAATTCTTTTAATGTATTTGGTTTGTGTATCCTACAACCTAAAGCCTACGCCTTTGTTCCGAAAATTTTTAATTGGACCACCGTGGAAATTTTTTAGTGACTAGTGACTAAATTTTAAACCTCCCTTATTTTTACCGGGAGGAACATACGGGACTCGTGTCACATCTGGCCACGCCTATTCTGTATTCTTAATGTCGTTGAGCATGGATAGTCAGTTCTCTCTAAGTATAATACGGTTATTATGTCTTTCTTTTATAATGAAGACAACAAAATAACACCTCGCGTGCGTGTTGAGGATTTATTTTATGGGTCATGCAGATATGTCACATGTTGCCTTCTACACAAATTATTATTTCTTAGTATAGTTTGAAAGTGTTCCATTATTGTTAGTGTTATCATACAGTTTGGTAAAGTTGCTTGGATTGCAGAAGTTTATATCAATAAAAATACGAATATTTTAGTTTATATGGATCTTATTTTCACAACATAATTAATACTCGGTTTGATAGTTGTGCAACAACATTGGTGGGTATGGGGGTGGTAATTTTTGTGGAAGAAGAGAGATAAATCCCACTTCTTCTCAATAATTGACATTATTTATAATTTTTTTGCATAGTAAAGGAAAACTAATATTGGAGATGAGGACTGGAAATGATCAAATATAAATCATCTCTATAACAAAACTGGCCTCTATTTTTCCATTTGAAATTTTATCCAAATTAGATATCAACTTTTTTGTTTGATTATACTTGTGTAAAAGTGTAGAAACGGTGAATTTAATTAGGTTAAATAAAAAACTATGTAGGCTGAAAATTATTCTTAGGGAAGGGATATAAAATGCAATATTACTCACTTTTAGCAAAATTTCTTTGGGAGTGTGCAACTAACCCACACCAAAAGAAAAATTATTTTTTAAAAGTAAACAATATGGTTCCAAAACAAACACAGACAACATCTTCCAGCTATAATTATAACTAAATTGAATGATCTTGTGGTGGAATATGAATTAACATGAGAAAGTATTAATTACTTTAAGAGAAATACTTTGAGTCCCAAGAAACTTTTCCAAAATTATCCCCCAAACAACAATTAGTATTGTTCATTATAATATAAGTCCTGCTAGAGAACAACAGTTTAATATTTTTTGAGGAATAATTTGAGGGAGTTTTGGGGACTCATAGCAATGCTCTTACATTAATAGTTGCATGGCAAGCCGATTGAGAAAAGTTGGAATGGTAGGCCCTTCAAATAAAATTTAGAATTATCGCACGACACCATGATATTAGTTAATGGGTTTAAAATCATAAGTGTCGATTAATATTGAATTAAAATGATGGAGTCGTTATGTCGGTTTAAGTTTGTAATAATTAGGGTTGTTTAGAATTTGGATCCTATTAATTTCTAGATATTGACTTGGGCTCCCAAAATTTGTACTTCTTGGAATTTGAGACCCATAATGACTTTTTGTGATAGAAAAGTGTCATAAATGTATTTGATAAAATGCTTTGTGACATTTTTTGCATCATTTTTTTAGCCAAACTCCTAAAAATTGAAATTACAAGAGTTGGATTCAAGAACAAAGAATTAGTGGGGGTCAAACTCCAAATAACCCTAAAAATTACTAAACTCGATTAGATTTGTTCGTATGCATTAAAACATGTTAACCTTTCTTTGGGAACCTATCTTATATACATTTTATTATATTTTTAAATTTGGGAAATTAACGTTTTTGTTGTAGGGAACTATTACTATGAACATTGTGAATTTAGGACGTAGGGATTAATTATGTTCCATTTTTGGAGAATTTTAAAAACTATCATATTAGATGGTTTAATTTTTCACAAAGACTTTTAGGTTTTGATTTGCAAATAATGCGTGAACATGCTGATTTTAGATATGTTACATAATTAATTTTTTTTTACTAAATTTGTAATTGAATCGTCTTATATTGATTTTACAAATCTTCTAAAAATGAGATATATAAAAATTGAAGAGTTTTCTAAAAATTAGATACATAGAAATGAAGTGGTAATGATAAATTTTAAGTTTTAAAATGCTTAAAGAAATAACATTTCCAACAACTCGTCTGTTTTCTTTAATTAACAAATTAGTAGTTCGTTTATTGGGTTAGTGACTAACTTAACGGGTCATCCAAATCAAACCTAAATCGATCCATTATTAAACGAGTGTTAATGATGTGGATCATGTGACCCACTAACAGTAATAGTTTATCTTTGGATTTATTCTTTTGAAACTATTTATGAAGGAATCGTTTTTGAGTTGAGGAAATTTGGACAAAAACCTCGTAGCGCATTGCACAACACACCATATATAATAATTCACATGTCAATTGGTTACTTCTATAGACCTTGAAAACACTAGTTTTCACCATATGTTAGCATTTAATGAAATCCTTAACAAACAGTCAAAGCATGGTTCGTTTTTACCCCTTCTGTTAGCGCTAACTACCAACAAGAGAAATTATCGGAGCTCAAGTAACTCACAACTAGATCAAGCTTTAGTGATAAGGCTTATCTCATTAGTTTGAAATTCAAATGTAATTGTTATATTTTGAATCTCTTGCAGTCCTCTAAGGACTCTTGTACCCCTATAAATATTGTGGAATTGTAACTTATTGAAGTGAAGAAAAGAAAATACCATTCTATCTCAAAATATCATTGTTCTCTATATTTCTTCAATGTATCAGAGATACAAGGTTCAATGGCATCAAGTGATAATGATTACAAAAATACTTTGGTGCTGTAAGGACATAAATTTCCAATTGAGTCCCTGTATTGTTTTGACTTAATTCCATGATCAAAACTGTGTTTGTAATATGTCATAGGGAGATTTTTATTTTGTCACAATCCCACTTGGTCTATGATGTATTGAATAAAATTGAAGATGTTGCGACAAAGCTTCAAAGAATTAAATCATGCCGATGTTTAATGGGTGCAAGTTTAATCGTCTTCAAAGTTAATTGCATTTCGAGTTCACTCATGTATGAATGCATATAATTAATGGTGCTCGGAATTATTTTATAAAATATAAGGATGTATTTTTATAAAGAAAAATATTTTAAAATGTTTTTAAAAGTGTTTTAAGTGTTTACATTACGTTTTATTCTGATATACTCGAAATAGAGTTTGACTTATTTGGATCTCCTATAAAAGGGAAGTTTTGAGATAAAAGTCAAAAAGTCAAAAAGTCAAATTGCCATGTCAGCTCGTTCAAACGATATAGGGATCTCACTCGAACGAGATGCCAAAGTCGCGCGAACGACATGGACTTGTCGTTCTAACGACACGTTTTTCGAGGCGGGGCTTATTGTTATTTAAAGCAGGTTTCTATCAGAGTTTCGTAAGTGCGCAACTGAAAAAAATAGAATACATTCCAGTACGTTGTGACACCCCGCCCAATTAAATATCGGGTGATCAGCCCTTTATAAAATTTATAACAGAATGTTTGGTTGGTTCATTCTTAGCCTCACTGTCGAAAAACTTAAATCCAATTAATTACCTAACATTTAATTAAGCTAATGTCAAAACATTTTCTAATTAAACTTGAAACCAATTAATTCATTTAATAAACTCTAAACATGTAAATATAAACCGTACAACAGAATTAAATGCTGACTGAATCAAATACTGAATAGATAAGACTGGATGAAATCTTCCAGTTTATAATTACAAACCATACTCAAACCAACTGAGAAGAACTAAAAAGGAAATTGAGTATATCTCTGCTAATGAGAATGGACGACACATGCTTTAACTGAGATATCTGAACTAGGAACTGAATGAAATGAGAGAAGCGTCTAATCTCAAATAACCCGCAACTTCCACGATAGCTGCAGCTCGGCAAACCATCCAAGTATCTATAACCGGCATCCCTGTGGCTAGGCACCTGTACTAATATATATATATATATATATATATATATATATATATATATATATATATATATAGTAAAAGAGAACAGATATGCAAGAAACGGGCCAGAGCCTGAAGTGTAAAAATATTTGTTTTAGCAAGTATTTAAAACTCCATTAAAGCAAGTATTATATGCATGTTAGTTCGAACTCTCACATGAGATTATCACCTCTCGACTAGTGTGCACGCCTAACTTAGATCTACTCCAACCTAGCCATGTGACACTTCTAACTAGGTGATAGGCTTATCCATATAATTACCCCTCATAGTAGTGTTTCACTCAACATTTATCATTTTAAATAAGTGTTATCAAACTAAAGTCAAGTATTTACTATTTACGTTACTGAAGATTTCACTATCTTAATACTCTAATATCATCTCCTTTTAGATATACCAAAAGTATACATATATATATATCTCTCACTATAATATATGTATTAGCCAAATCTTAATATCCTGCAAACATCACATTGTAAGTATAACACAAGAATATATATATATATATAATCACCACTATACATATATATACTAACACAACACCCCAAGGCTATACCTGTACTGCATTGCATACTCTGCTATCATGTCCCGGTACATCTCGTACTCAAATAAGGACTATCGGTTCGGAAGTCTCCCATGAAATATATAAACAAATCACACATATTGGAGGGGAACATATTACACATACATATGGGTCACGCACATACCTATGCTCCCATAGTCAGCGACTTACCAAAACACAAGTAAGTCTTCACAATCCTATGTTCTGAGATGCAAGTCCAAAATCCCCTCAGGATAAGACTGTCTCTACACCACCTCCAGTGATAGCAAGCAGCTAGGTATGTCATACACATAATACTAGCACGTAATAGGTATTCACACAACCCATCCAATTAAACGGTATATACACAATCAAATGTCATATTCCATATGTAGTACTATTATCACAAAATACTATCCACGTATTTTAATTTACGATATTCCTTCTCTCGTAATATATTTCTAAGGATAATATGTCACTCAAAAATCCTTAATACAAAATCGTAATAAATCCACAATTAACCACTAATTTTTATTCTTATAAGTTCCATTTTTTCGGAACTAATTTCGTAAGTATTTTTCACTTAATACTCTCGACGCATTTACAATTACGATTTATCTCTCTCTCTCTCTCGTAATCTCCAACGTAATCTCACCGTCGCGAATATTTGAATCATTACACCTAAATAACTCCCAATAATTCTGAACATAATATGCATAACTTCAAATTAAACCCAGATTTGTTCATAAAAAACATCCCAATTTTGTAGGCATCATTCGTTCTACGTATGGTATTCAAATCCTTATCAAATCAGCCCTAATTATTGATATAGTTTTCCAATTTCACCCAAATTAAATTTCATCACAAGGTTTATTAACCTAAACTAACATGAACATAATTATCGCTAAAGAAAGCAAGCAATAAAAACTTGCCTCGATTTCTAAGGTCTGGTCCGTTGATGTTGTTGGTATGGATGCGTTTCTCGCATTACGATCTACACGATGGTGGTGGTGGTTGTGCAAGGTGGTGAAAATGGCTTCTCCTCCTTTGGAATTTTCTCTTCCTCACCCACTGTGTCTCTCTCTTGATTTTGGTTTTTCCTAACCCTAATTATCTCCAATTAGCTGATGTTATATTCCTCTAATTTTTGTCCATTTAATTCCTTCAAAAATCCAAATTACAAAACTACGCCTACCGGGTGCCGGCTTGGCCTAAAAATGTTCCGGAGTCCAAATAAAATACCCGGGTAGAGTTTTCTTACTATCTCGACCATTCCGGACTCAACGGTGCACTCGAAATGATCATACGAGTTACTTAAAATAAATTTACCTTTATTTTCCACTTAATTAGTCCTGACACGACTCACACGCACATTCCGACTTAATATATCAAACTGTCGTATTTCTCTATCACAACAAGTTATATAAAATCGCCATTCCATATTAATTATTCTCGTAACAATATTAATAGTTACTAACTTCTCGTCATGCTAGTAAACATTCAAATTTAAATCCGGATTAATAATTAATTGTCACATTTTAATTTAATTAATCCCATAATAATAATAAATCACACAACTATTTAAGTCTTCGAAAATACGAGGTTTTACATACTCCCCCCCCCCCCCCATAATGGAATTTCGCTACGAAGTATTAAATCACACAACTATTTAACCTCACGTCGCATGTAATCTAAGCAGTACCTCTATACATTACATTACCAAATACCCTTAATAATGAACACCTCACTGATTAATTACTCTCCAAGCCTTACCATTTAAGTTTCACCACTTAACTTATATATAGTCACTATTTAGCCTTCTACTACTCGCACTAGTAGGTCAATTGATTTTTAGATGTATACAAATTTATCTTACACATAATCTGTACTATAAATGTTAACACATGTTCGCCATACTATCTCCGCAAAGGACTATGAAACCTAAGCATGTACGCTATCGGCTCAGACTTAACAATAATAGGAAAAGATCCCACATCACTCGGTACCAATTTCCTCATTCCAACATGCAACAATGCAACTCCCAACCATGTCCACTCTAGTTGACTGGCCCTAAAATTCCTCTGAACCTAGTAGATTATTTTCCTCCCTTCTACCCAATAAGCACCAAGATAACAAGGATTTATATATATAACGCGTCGAATGGAACTCTACCTATAATAAGTTGAGGGGAGTCTCCTTACACTAACTCCACCAGTGGAAGATATTACACTAAACCGTCCCATAATTGGAAATACAACATACCTTGCAATGTGCTACTAAAACTCTCAGATTTATCGCCCGCCTGCGAGTGTGTTAGGCCGAATATGTTCTCATCTTGATATTCATGGCCTCCCGGAAACTCTTTGTAATACCCCGTACTTTTGGCTATATTTATTTTTGGGATTAATTAATTAAATACGTACTAATTGGAAATTAATCCGGGTTATAAATACTAACGAGATGTGAGTTGGTATTTGATTATGTGCATATATGAGCATATATGAATTGGGAATTATAAAAGTTGTCGTGAGGATTATATACGGCATTTTAGAAATTTTGTTGAGACGCGTGGGACCGCCGCGTCACGGTGTAATATTTTTATAATAAAAGTGAATTTAAAATCTATAATCCGTATGGTCGTTTTGAGTACGCCAACGCGTCCGGAAGGGTCGAGATAGTCAGAAAACACTAGCCGGGGGTATAGTTTGGGTCCCGGGGTATTTTTAGGCCATACCGGTAACTTAAAGGGTAGTTTGGTAATTTTACATTTTGAGGAATTAAAAGTGACGAAAATTGGTTAATTAAATCTGATGTGGATTTGACCCACTAAGCCCATAACCAACCCATATTAACCAAGAAGGCTACGTAGGTTATCATTAGGTTTTCTAAGTTCCCCAAATCAAACCCTAGCCACCTTAAGCCACCATTGGAGAAGGAGCTTACAGAGAGGAAATTCTGCAGAAAACTTCATCAAACCCACACCAAAATCAGAAATCAAACCAAGGCAAGTGACTTTATTCCATTTAAATTTAGAGAATGTCTTTTCCATGTTAGAAATTGAAGAATTTTGATTGTTCTTGAAAGATTGAATGAAAACCCATGTAGTTGGAGTTTAGAACTTGAAAATTTTGAAGAGAATTGCATGTAGAATGATAGGTAGATGATTTCTCTCATAATAATTGTGATTAGAAGAAATATAAATGAATTAAATTCTGGGATTTGATGATGATATAAAGTTAGGGTTCATGTTCTTGAGTAATTGGGAAAAAGTGTAGAAATTGGTAAATTTAATTGATGTTAGGGTGGATTGATCCCTTAAAAACATGTTAGGATGTGACTATATATGTTTAGTATTGATTATAGACCTTTAAACGATTGTTGGGACTTAGTTTAGAAGATTTGAGGTGTTAAAATGGATGAAAAACGAATTGGGAAAAAATCTGGGCCGAAACTGGTCAGTCGTTAGAAGCAGTCCCCAGGTCGTTCGAACGAACTCGTTCGAACGAGCTTCTAACGAGTTGACCAATCGTTTCTAACGAGTAGGGATTTCGTTCGATATCTCGTTCGAACGAGATATCGTTAGAAGGGACAGTTCATTCGAACGAACTGGGATCTCGTTCAAACAGTCTCGTTCGAACGAGACTTCTAACGAGCTGACAGTCAAAACTCGTTCAAACAGTCTCGTTCGAACGAGACTTCTAATGAGCTGGCAGTTTGGGCCATTTTGGACTGTTTTGATTTTTGGAGTTCCATAAACTTATTCGAGGTTATAGATATCATTCCGTAGATGTAGTAATGATAGAATTGGGACATTTGGGTATTTATGAGAAGGCATTTACATACGAGAGTTGTATTACATGGACGGTTTGAGTTGAGACGTGAGTGTCTACTACGACGTGAGAAAATTATGGCGCGTATGATTACAAACTGGAATAGTAAAAATTGTGATAATTATAGTTAGTACGAGAGTGCAACATGTACTACGATTAAAATACGGTATTACTAAGATGTGTGTTTACTTAGTATTGATATATGGATTGTGTGTATGACATACCTACCATACTTGCTATCACGGGAGGTTGCGTTCGCTTAGGACCCTCTAATCCTTGTGTACCTATGGGGGGGGGGATATAGAGTGGTACCTCGATGAACATAGGTCAGAGAAAGACTTATTGGGATGTTAATAAGTCCGCTGATCGTGGGAGCGTAGGTATGTACGTGACCCATGTGATGTGACTGTGTTCGCCTCCACTATTTGTGATTTGTGTTATCTGAACTATTCCTGAGAGATTCGGAATATGTGATCCTTATGTACGTGATGTACCGGGATGGATAGCAGAGTATGTGTGCACCGCAGCTTAGTTCTCGGGGTGCTCGTATTGTATATTTATGATGTGAATAATATACACTTAATTAATAAGAACATTCATGTTAATGTTGTATAAATAATTACGGTATTGTTTCGAGAAACATAATGAGTAGCCGATAGAGAAATATATTGCATATTTGATCATCTGAGTTTACATTAAATCCCTATCTAATTACGAGCGTTATATGTTAATAGAACCGGGTAATAAGGGTAGGAACTATTACAGTCTAGCTAGTTATGAAGTCACTTAGCTAGTGGTTTATATCATTGCAGATGGGTACTTACGTTAGGAGTGCACAGTTAGACGAGAGTTGAGAATATCATGTGAGTGTACGTCCTAACATGTACTTTGAATTTAATGTTTTAAATGTTTTTAAAGCACTTGCAGGTTTTTTTAAATATAACTCCACATTCGGGCTCTGACCCGTTTGCTTTTCAAATCTATTTTTCTTGTAAAACCATTTTAGTTTCCCAGCCACAAGGACACCAAGCATAGGATACTCATTCAGGTGACGAGCTGTAGCTGTTTGTGGAAGCTACAGGGACTTTACTTGTAGACGCTTCGATCTTTTGGATTCCAGAGTTATTATCTATCAGTTGTAGGGCATGTTGCCCATTTCTATTAGACATTTTTCATTTACAGTTTTCAGACTTTGACTTGTATTGTTTTAGTATTCGGTTATTATTTCAGTTGTGGGATTGTAGTGAGGAGTTTTCCTCCAGACTTTATTTACTCTATTGTGTTGGTTATTCGTTTTACTTCAGTATGGTGAATGGTGTTACTTATTTCTTCGTTACACTTGTTGCATGTTAATCAGACTTAAATTAAAATTTGGCAGCTTACTTTTTAAATACTAGGTGGTTAGTAATAATAAAATGTTTTCGACAGTGATGCTATTAACTGAGCCAACTTGGCATTTTTAATTAATTTAATAAATTAGTACCTACCCGGTATTTAATTAGTCGGGGTGTCACAGGTACTTCCCCCCTAATAACTGAATTTCGTCCCGAAATTCGAAACTAGAAAGTACCTGCTAAAAAAAACTCTGGATAACGATCGCGCATCTCATCCTCGCGCTCCCATGTGGACTCCTCGACATTGTGATGTCGCCACTGAACACGCACTAACGGTACTATCTTTGACCGCAGTTTCCTCTCGCTTCGGTCCAAAATAGCAATCGGCCCCTCCTTGTAGGAGCTATCCGGCTCGAGATCGATGTCCTCCACAGCAATGTGAGAATGAGCCAAATTATCTCTAAGGTATTTCCTCAGCGAGGAAATATGGAACACATCGTGAATCCGATGCAAATGTTCCGGTAACCCAAGTCTATACACAACCGGTCCGATCCGCTCAATAATGGGAAACGGCCCCACATACCTCGGTGCCAACTTTCCCTTCTTCCCGAAATGCATAATCCCCTTCATAGGAGATACTCTGAGCAAAACCTGGTCCCCCACTTGGAACTCCCTGAAAAATCTCTTCGCATCAGCATAACTCTTTTGCCTATCTTGAGCTACCCAAATGCGACTCCGAATCAACTCAATCCTTGCTGAAGTATCCTGAATCACTTCCGGCCCAAGAAGTTTGTTGTCCCCCACCTCCAACCAACATGCTGGGGAACGACAAGGCCTACCGTACAATGCCTCAAACGGAGCCATGCCAATCGTGAACTGATAGGAGTTGTTGTAAGCAAACTCCACCAGTGGAAGGTACTGCTCCCATCCACCCCCAAAGTCGATGATGCACATGCGTAGCATGTCCTCCAACATCTGATTTGTGCGCTCTGTCTTCCCATCAGTCCGCGGATGATAAGCCGTACTCAACCGCAATTCCGTGCCCATGGCCTCCTGGAAACTCTCCCAAAACCGCGAAACAAATATCTTGTCTCTGTCAGACACGATATTTAGGGGCACACCATGAAGTCTCACAATCTCTGAAATAAAGAGCTGGGCATACTGTCCCGTAGTGTAGTCAGTCCTTACGGGTAAGAAGTGAGCGACCTTGGACAACCTATCCACAATTACCCAAACGGAGTCGTGACCCCTCTGCGACGTAGGCAACCCCGTGATAAAGTACATGGATATGCTCTCCCACATCCATACCGAAACCTCCAACGGCTGTAGCAATCCTGCCGGTTTCTGATGATCCACTTTGACAAGCTGACAAGTGGCGCATTTCGAAACAAACTCAGCGATATCTCTCTTCATACCGCTCCACCAATACTGGCGTCTCATGTCCTGGTACATTTTGTCCCCTCCGGGATGTACCGCAAACCATGAGCCGTGCGACTCTGCCATAACATCGTGTCGCAATCCCTCTCCTTCCGGGACTACCAATCTCCCATTGAAGCGCAATCCCCCGTCTGAGCTAACGGTATAGGATTCGGCTCCCTCTGCTAGCAATCGAACTATCTGCTCCGGACAGAACGAGTCATTAGCCTGTGCCCGTACTACCTTCGTGACAATCTGCGGTGTAACGGTCATCACAGACATGAAAGATCGGGCCACTGTATCCTGGTGTCCCAATTCCTTCCACTTGGCCTTCCACACCTCTGCCACCTCATCTACTGGTCTACGGCTCAACGCGTCTGCTACCACGTTAGCCTTACCTGGGTGATACTGAATGTCGAACTGGTAGTCCTTCACAAACTCAAGCCACCTACGCTGCCGCATATTCAATTCCTTCTGCGTGAACAGATACTGTAGTGACTTGTGGTCCGTGAACAGCTGAAACTTCTCCCCCAAAAGATAGTGCCTCCAAATCTGTAAGGCAAATACCACTGCCGCCAACTCCAAATCATGCGTGGGGTAATTATTCTCATGAGGCTTAAGCTTACGGGAAGCATAAGCTATGGCATGTCTTTCCTGCTGCAATACACCTCCAAGTCCTTGCAAAGATGCATCGGTGTAAACCAAATACTCAACTCCCGGTCTCGGCAATGCTAACACAGGTGCTGAGGTCAATTTGTCCTTCAATTCATCGAATGCCAACTGACAGGCATCACTCCAGATGTAGGGTACACCCTTACGAGTAAGATGTGTCAAAGGACCTGCTATCTCCGAGAAACCCCTAATAAACCTCCTGTAGTATCCTGCTAGACCCAAGAAACTAAGAATCTCCATTGGTGTCATGGGCTGTCCCCACTCCCTCATCGCTGATACCTTCCCCGGATCAACAGATGTTCCCTGGTCGGAAATAATGTGACCCAAGAACTGGACTTCCTTCAGCCAAAACCCGCACTTCTCATATTTTGCATACAACTCGTTCTGACGAAGTGTCAACAAAACCTGCCTCAAATGCTCGGCGTGCTCCTCCTCTATCTGAGAGTAAACCAGAATGTCATCAATGAAGAAAATGACAAACTGATCTAGGAAATCCCTGAACACTCTGTTCATCAAGTCCATAAACACTGCTGGAGCATTGGTTAAACCGAAAGGCATAACCCGAAACTCGTAAGAACCATATCTCGATAAGAACGCAGTCTTCGAGACATCCTCCTCCCTGATACGCAACTGATGGTATCCCGATCTCAAATCAATCTTCGAGAAGAAAGAATCTCCTCTCAACTGGTCGAATAAGTCATCGATTCGAGGCAACGGATATTTATTCCGTATCGTGACCTTATTCAACTCTCGGTAGTCCACACATAATCTCAGTGAACCGTCCCTCTTCTTCACAAACAAAACTGGAGCGCCCCAAGGTGAGGTACTCCTGCGAATAAAGCCCTGACCTAACAGCTGATCTATCTGATCCCGTAACTCTCGCATCTCAGTTGGAGCCATACGGTACGGTGCACGTGCTATAGGTCTCGTACCCGGTAGAAAATCTATAACAAAGTCTATCTCTCGACTGGGTGGTAAGCCTGGTATCTCCTGAAACACATCTGAATACTCCCTGACAATCGGGATCGAATCTAAAGGAATCACTATCTCCTTAGAGGTATCCTCCTCAATGTAATACAGATGAGCGATCGATCCTCCCTCTGGGCGAGGCATCGCCACTACAAACATCTCTTGCCCCGGAATGGTAAAAACAATGCTTCCGCTGAAACAATCAATCATGGCTCTATAAGCTACGAGCCAATCCATACCGATGATCACATCGTGAACATGCATATCTAATACCAACATGTCTGCAGGTAATACGAAACCACCAATCTCTACCCCCACTCCCCGGCATATAAAGAAAATAAGTGACCCACTCCCCAATGGTGAGTCGACACACGTCACTGTGCTCTCTATCGTAGCTAACAATCCTAAAGCTTTCGCGAAGTGTGTAGCTATAAAACAGTGTGTAGCACCCCTATCAAATAACACCCGACCCATAGTGCCATGGATAGGAAACGTACCCTCGATCGCGGGCGGTGCCTGTGGAACTGCAGCCTGGTGGACGTTGTAGACACGTCCATACTGTAGCTGCCCCTGCTGGAATGGGTGGCAGTGCTGCCATCTGTGACGGTGCGGGAAGAGCGGCGGGAAACATAGGTCTCTGTGGCTCCTGGTGAGCACCCTGCTGCTGCTGCTGCTGCTGTGGGGCCCTGCCCTTATCAGGACAATCCTGCTTCTTATGGCCAGTCTTGCCACAAACAAAGCACTTCCCTGGGAAATTCCCTCCCCTCTGCCCCTGCTGTCCCCGGCCCTGGTGGCCGTTACCGTTCCTCCCTTGGCCCTGCTGGCCCTGGTGAAACTGCTGCCCATTCTGCCCCTGTTGGCCATGATGGCCGTTTGGACCCTGATGGCCCTGACGGAAACCTCCCTGTCCCTACCTGTAGTTCCCTGACCGGAACCTCTTATTATCCCCCTGCTGGGAGCCCTTCTCATTCTGTTTCTGTCCCTGACCAAATTGTGCCCCGCTGGCACCATGTCCTCCAGTCCTGCCTTGATGGCTAGACTCTCCCGACCTTTTGCCCTCGGCCATATGAAAACAGTGGTCCTGGCAGTGTAGCAACGCAGCATTAACCACATCAGAATACGTTGCCAACGAAAGGTTCCCTAGCAGATGCTGACGGATCCTCCAATTCAACCCGTCGGTGAACTTCTCAGTCTTCTTCTTCTCTGTTGGTATCTCGTCTGGAACGATGTTTAACAGATTCGTGAACTCGGCCTCATACTCGACCACTGTCTTGCCTTCCTCCTCATTTCCGTATGAACAGCCGACGGAAAGTTCTTGCGGTCGAACCGCACCCAGAACTCCTGAATCGTGAAGGTATCCCTCTCCTCCGTGGTGGTAATGGACTCCCACCACTGCAGCGCAGATCCAACTAGCTTGAAAGTAGCTAGCATCTGCTTCTGAACATCAGTGCACTCATGCATCCTCAAGTGCCTCTGCATGTCTTTCCTCCATTGGCTCGAGACTACCACATCTGAGCTACCTGCAAACTCTGGCGGATGCGCTTTCTGAAAAGCGTCACGTACACGTTCCCAAGCAGACGGGAATGCATTAGCCTGTACTGGCGCGACAACCGGCGCCTGAGGTGGTGCCTGCTGAATCACGGCAATCGCGGCATTTACCGCTTGGGCTATAGCTGCTACCTCAGCGGCGTTCATCATGCCCTGAACTGGAGCGGGCTGGGGTTCGGGCGTCGCATCCCTGGGAACTCGTCGTGCACGTCGTGGAGGCATCTGAAATAAGAACAAAGTTTATAAGTTCACGGTTATAAACTTAATATAGCTGAAGAACGAAGCATACAGAAAAAGAGTACAACAGTCCTAAAATATAGGGCTCTATATCAAAGAAACGTAGCGGAAACATAATACACGTACAGATCCTAAAGGACACTAGAACCTGATGCTCTGATACCACCTGTGACACCCCGACTAATTAAATACCGGGTAGCTACTCCTTTATTAAATTAATTCAAAATGCCAAGTTGGCTCAGTTAATAGCATCACTGTCGAAAACATTTTATTATTACTAACCACCTAGTATTTAAAAAGTAAGCTGCCAAATTTTAATTTAAGTCTGATTAACATGCAACAAGTGTAACGAAGAAATAAGTAACACCATTCACCATACTGAAGTAAAACGAATAACCAACACAATAGAGTAAATAAAGTCTGGAGGAAAACTCCTCACTACAATCCCACAACTGAAATAATAACCGAATACTAAAACAATACAAGTCAAAGTCTGAAAACTGTAAATGGAAAATGTCTAATAGAAATGAGCCACATGCCCTACAACTGATAGATAATAACTCTGGAATACAAAAGATCGAAGCGTCTACAAGCAAAGTCCCTGTAGCTTCCACAAACAGCTACAGCTCGTGACCTGAATGAGTATCCTATGCTTGGTGTCCTTGTGGCTGGGAACCTAAAATGGTTTTACAAGAAAAAAAGATTTGAAAAGCAAACGGGTCAGAGCCCGAATGTGGAGTTATATTTAAAAAAACCTGCAAGTGCTTTAAAAACATTTAAAACATTAAATGCAAAGTACATGTTAGGACGTACACTCACATGATATTCTCACCTCTCGTCTAACTGTGCACTCCTAACGTAAGTACCCATCTGCAATGATATAAACCACTAGCTAAGTGACTTCATAACTAGCTAGACTGTAATAGTTCCTACCCTTATTACCCGGTTCTATTAACATATAACGCTCGTAATTAGATAGGGATTTAATGTAAACTCAGATGCTCAAATATGCAATATATTTCTCTATCGGCTACTCATTATGTTTCTCGAAACAATACCGTAATTATTTATACAACATTAACATGAATGTTCTTATTAATTAAGTGTATATTATTCACATCATAAATATACAATACGAGCACCCCGAGAACTAAGCTGCGGTGCACACATACTCTGCTATCCATCCCGGTACATCACGTACATAAGGATCA
Organism: Sambucus nigra; assembly: GCA_949130495.1. Lineage (NCBI taxonomy): Eukaryota > Viridiplantae > Streptophyta > Magnoliopsida > Dipsacales > Adoxaceae > Sambucus > Sambucus nigra. The sequence continues at coordinate 2,763,236 of CASBWL010000030.1, forward strand.
CATATTCCGAATCTCTCAGGAATAGTTCAGATAACACAAATCACAAATAGTGGAGGCGAACACATTCACATCACATGGGTCACGTACATACCTACGCTCCCACGATCAGCGGACTTATTAACATCCCAATAAGTCTTTCTCTGACCTATGTTCATCAAGGTACCAGTCTATATCCCCACCCCCCCGTAGGCACACAAGGATTAGAGGGTCCTAAGCGAACGCAACCTCCCGTGATAGCAAGTATGGTAGGTATGTCATACACACAATCCATATATCAATACTAAGTAAACACACATCTTAGTAATACCGTATTTTAATCGTAGTACATGTTGCACTCTCGTACTAACTATAATTATCACAATTTTTACTATTCCGGTTTGTAATCATACACGCCATAATTTTCTCACGTCGTAGTAGACACTCACGTCTCAACTCAAACCGTCCATGTAATACAACTCTCGTATGTAAATTCCTTCTCATAAATACCCAAATGTCCCAATTCTATCATTACTACATCTACGGAATGATATCTATAACCTCGAATAAGTTTACGGAACTCCAAAAATCAAAACAGTCCAAAATGGCCCAAACTGCCAGCTCATTAGAAGTCTCGTTCGAACGAGACTGTTTGAACGAGTTTGGACTGTCAGCTCGTTAGAAGTCTCGTTCGAACGAGACTGTTCAAACGAGATCCCAGTTCGTTCGAATGAACTGTCCCTTCTAACGATATCTCATTCGAACGAGATATCGAACGAAATCCCTACTCGTTAGCAACGACTGGTCAACTCGTTAGAAGCTCGTTCGAACGAGTTCGTTCGAACGACCTGGGGACTGCTTCTAACGACTGACCAGTTTCGGCCCAGATTTTTCCCCAATTCGTTTTTCATCCATTTTAACACCTCAAATCTTCTAAACTAAGTCCCAACAATCGTTTAAAGGTCTATAATTGATACTAAACATATATATTCAAATCCTAACATGTTTTTAAGGGATCAATCCACCCTAACATCAATTAAATTTACCAATTTCTACACTTTTTCCCAATAACTCAAGAACATGAACCCTAACTTTATATCATCATCAAATCCCATAATTTAATTCGTTTATATTTCTTCTAATCACAATTATTATGAGATAAATCATCTACCTATCATTCTACATGCAATTCTCTTCAAAATTTTCAAGTTCTAAACTCCAACTACATGGGTTTTCAGTCAATCTTTCAAGAACAATCAAAATTCTTCAATTTCTAACATGGAAAAGACATTCTCTGAATTTAAATGGAATAAAGTCACTTGCCTTTGTTTGATTTCTGATTTTGGTGTAGGTTTGATGAAGTTTTCTGCAGAATTTCCTCTCTCTAAGCTCCTTCTCCAATGGTGGCTTAAGGTGGCTAGGGTTTGATTTGGGGAACTTAGAAAACCTAATGATAACCTACGTAGTCTTCTTGGTTAATATGGGTTGGTTATGGGCTTAGTGGGTCAAATCCACATCAGATTTAATTAACCAATTTTCGTCACTTTTAATTCCTCAAAATGTAAAATTACCAAACTACCCTTTAAGTTACCGGTATGGCCTAAAAATACCCCGGGACCCAAACTATACCCCCGACTAGTGCTTTCTGACTATCTCGACCCTTCCGGACGCGTTGGCGCACTCAAAACGACCATACGGATTATATATTTTAAATTCACTTTTATTATCAAAATATTACACCGTGACGCGACGGTCCCACGCGTCTCAACAAAATTTCTAAAATGCCGTATATAATCCTCATGACAACTTTTATAATTCCCAATTCATATATACTCATATATGCACATAATCAAATACCAACTCGCATCTCGTTAGTATTTATATCCCGGATTAATTTCCAATTAATACATATTTAATTAATTAATCCGAAAAATAAATATAGCCAAAAGTACGGGGTATTACACTCTTCCCAATAATCGAGTCATAACTTTGTTGACTCTTTCGGACAAAACTCTATTTGTACCCCATATAACCTTACTATCCCAGGAATAATGGTTGGGGTTTACTATTACACATTATGATTTGTCCTAACTTGTCATAGCGTGAGCTACTTTAATTTCCCGACTCACTTTCACCCACATAGGGTCGTGATCCCATTGCGAAGTAATTAACTCTGTAATTGTTCAGGGATTCACTCTCCTATTACTACAAAAGAATTTTTAATGTCGAAGGAACTCTATTATTTTCTGATGGTCCACTTCCAATTGGAGCTCAGAAATATTTTTCTTTGCTTAAGCCATCACTACTACGGCTTTATATCGATATGCATTTTACCTTTCTTATAACCACATCCATATCTATGGATCAGGCGACACTGTCATCACTACATGTGGCAAGTCCTTCCCCCTCTCTCTAAGCTTCATATTCTTATAAAACATATTCTCTCCATGTTCTATCAAGTAGTCTCAATTTCCCCGAGTTAACCTTTATCAGATTCTTCCTATACCATCCTCGTTGAAATTCTAGGAATTAACGGTCCTAACTTCCCTAACCCATCCAATAGCCAAATCCTGAAGTCACACTCTTCTACATTTAGTTACCTCTCTCATTACGTGTTGTCTCACAATCTTTCACTTAACAAAGATAATTTATCACTGGAATATCTAGGGCGCCCATACACCCTATGATTTGTGCATTGTAGCACCACCGCACTAGACCCGTTATAAATAAGAAATGATGTCCCACATACTTGGCATGACTATCTGGGAAGGTCCTACTCTGTCACCCTACCTTTTCCACCTAATAATATCTTAGGTTTTTTCACCGATCTGCTCGTGGTGTCATCGATTGATAACATTATCACATATTATTATTATTATACGACTCTATCGACCTTAATTATAATTTAACCATTATCCCACAATTATAATTATGTATATGGGTAATCATTACGATAATAAATCCATGTACTAAAGACAAACTTCTCCAAACTTCCAACGTTCACTAAGTTTCATGCGTGGGATGTCTCGCAAAGCGAAATCCAAACAAGGAATCCCCCCGATATACTAATACCTTACACTACTGGTCGTCGAGATCTCCTAAGTCCTTAGTCCATAACATACATCCCTGAATTCCCATTTGCGACATAAGAAGTCTACTCGTCCACTCTCAGGTTACTAAAGACAATATACAACGCAGGTCTCTCACTCTCACAAGTTATTAGAGCTATATAATTTACGATCTATATCTCTCCGCTCTACAATAATTCAATATATCCTGAATCATATCGGTAAAACATCCCTGCTCACCGGGATCAATATCGGAAGAAAACATACTCACTGAAGTCTACAATACAATACAACACATGTACAGGCTCAATCGCCTTCAAGTGATGCCTCTTTAAAACTATATATTTAAAATTTAAATTTTTTAGTACAATAGTCTTATCACACAATTTATTACCGTTCAAACCCTGGGTAACGAGTAACCATAAAATATAATAATAATATTCTCTACCATCATAACGCTCAAAGGAGCACGAATCGTTATATAATGCCATATGCAAATTTCTCTTAGTGCCCACACTTGCTCCTCCCCGCAGGTGGCATGAAAAATATCTTTACCAAATTGTAGTCATTTACATAATAAGGCTGCTGTCACCAGTGTACCCACTAAACCGAATGCACACTCAAATTCTTAGTGCTAACTATTCACATATGTTGTGACACACCCACGTCACTGGAACCACTATTCCATAACTGGCGATTGGTCACGGCCAAAATCCCTGACCAAAACTGTGGGTCACGGACTTGGGCCGTGACCATTTCGGGCGTGACCATTTTCCTGGGTCGCGGCCCATGTCCATGACCAAAAAATGGTCACGAACGAGAGGGGTCACGGCAAATGGTCGCGGACTTGGGCCGTGACCCATAACGTGATGGGTCAAGGCCCTCATCCGTGACCCACAACCGTGACAAATTGGTCGCTGCCAAAGTCCGTGACCCACGTCCGTGATAAAAAAAAAAAATTGGTCGCGGCCCTCATCCGTGACGCATAACTGTGATAAATTGGTCGCGGCCAAAGTCTGCGACCCACAATCGTGACAAAAAATAATTAAAAAAAATGGTCGTGGACTTTGGCCGCCACCATTTTTATACGCGACGAAAAAAATAAAAATGCTCATGGACAAAGTCCATGACCATATTTAACTATAATTTTAAAAAAAATATATTTTTTTTGGTCCAATCCTAAAATTGGGGGTCCTGTGAGTGCACCGTCGGTTGCTATGTGTAACGTTGGACGTGTACGAGGTGTTCCAAATATTTATTATTGGCAAAATAATAAAAAAAAATCACAAATTGCGAATCGAGAACGTTGTTAATAAACAAATATATATACAAACTTATAAATATTACACGTCTTAATAATTCACAGACCAAAAAAAATTGGTCAGAGTTTCCTCTATTTTCTTGACATTCCAAAACTTGTAAATGTAAAACATGCTTATTATAAAGCCCGCACGGCCATAAAATTCAACAATTAAATTATAAAAGCTCGCACGGACATAAAACTAAACAATAAAAGCCCGCACGGCTGTAACACAAAAAACAAAATCCTGAATGTCCACAACATATAAACAATCTGCATGCTGTAGACCATTGCCTTCTTCATTTGTTCCGCGTGCAAAAATCCTACAAATGATAGGATACTTAAAAAAAATATCAGTAACCAAGTAGTTTTACAAAAAAATTAATCAAGCTGAAACATTGCATATATGAGTTAAAATTATCAATAACCAAGTAGAAATATACAAATAACCATCGTATTCTCAGACCGGGAGTCCCGCGGCTCCGGGGTCAGTTCCTACGAGTTACATTGGTCCCGTGGGAGGTGTTGGAGCCACCCACGGGGGACTTTAGGGAGCTGTTTCGAGTTCTCACCCTCTAACGCTATGTTTTTAAGCCTAAGTCAAGAAGTATGCAAATTATTGTCGTATTCTCAAATCGGGAGTCCCGCGGCTGCGGGGTCAGTTCCTACGAGTTACATTAGTCCCGTTGGAGGTGTTGGTGCCACCCACGGGGCCGTTCGGGGGTTGTTTCGAGTTTTCACCCTCTAACGCCATAATTTGCCTAAGTCTTAAAATATGCAAATTACCTTCGTACTCTCAATCTGGGAGTCCCGCGGTCGCGGGGTCAGTTCCTACGAGTTACATTGGTCCCGTGGGAGGTGTTGGTACCACCCACAGGGACATTCGGGGGTTGTTTCGAGTTCTCACCCTCTAACGCCATGTTTTAAGCCTAAGTCTAGAGATATGAAAATTATCGTCGTATTCTCAAACCGGGAGTCCCACAGCTGCGGGGTTAGTTCCTACGAGTTACATTGGTCCCGTGGGAGGTGTTGGTGCCACCCACGGGGCCGTTCGGGGGCTATTTCGTGTTCTCGTCCTCTAACGCCATGTTTTTAAGCTCAAGTTTAGTAATACGCAAATTATTGTCGTATTCTCAAACCGAGAGTCCCGCGGCTACGGGGTCAGTTCCTACGAGTTACATTGGTCCCGTGGGAGGTGTTGGTGCCACCCACGGGGCCGTTCAGTGGCTATTTCGAGTTTCGACAACTAACGCCATGTTTTTAAGCCCAAGTCTAGAAATATACAAATTACCTTCGTATTCTCAAACCGGGAGTCCCGCGACTGCGGGGTCAGTTCCTACGAGTTAGATTGGTCCCGTGGGAGGTGTTGGTGCCACCCATGTTTCGAGTTCTCACCCCCTAATGCCATGTTTTGCCTAAGTCTAGAAATATGCAAATTACCTTCGTATTCTCAAACCGGGAGTCCCGCGGCTGCGGGGTCAGTTCCTACGAGTTACATTGGTCCCGTGAGAGGTGTTGTTGCCACCCACGGGGATGTTCAGGGGCTGTTTCGAGTTCTCACCCTCTAACGCCATGTTTTTAAGCCTAAGTCTAGCAATATGCAAATTATCATCGTATTGTCAAATCGGGAGTCCCACGACTGCGGGGTTAGTTCCTACGAGTTACATTGGTCCCGTGGGAGGTGTTGGTGCCACCCACGGGGACATTCGGGGGCTGTTTCGAGTTCTCACCCTCTAACGTCATGTTTTTAAGCCTAAGTCTAGAAATATGCAAATTATCATCGTATTCTCAAATCGGGAGTCCCGCGGCTGCGGGGTCAGTTCCTACGAGTTACATTGGTCCCGTGGGAGGTGTTGGTGCCACCCGCGGGGCCGTTCGGGAGCTGTTTTGAGTTCTCACCCTCTAACGCCATGTTTTGCCTAAGTCTATAAATATGCAAATTACCTTCGTATTCTCAAACCGAGAGTCCCGCGGCTACGGGGTTAGTTCCTACGAGTTACATTGGTCCCGTGAGAGGTGTTAGTACCACCCACGGGGATGTTCGGGGGCTGTTTCGAGTTCTCACCCTCTAACGCCATGCTTTTAAGCCTAAGTCTAGAAATATGCAAATTATGGTCATATTCTCAAATCGGGAGTCCCGCGGCTGCGGGGTCAGTTCCTACGAGTTACATTGGTCCCGTGGGAGTTGTTGGTGCCACCCACGGGGCCGTTCGGGGGCTATTTCGAGTTTTCATCCTCTAACGCAATGCTTTTAAACGTAAGTCTTGAAATATGCTAATTAGCATCGTATTCTCAAACCGGGAATCCCGCGGCTGCGGGGTCAGTTCCTACGAGTTACATTGGTCCCGTGGGAGGTGTTGGTTCCTACGAGTTACCATCGTATCATTTAACTTGTACCGAAAATATATCATTTAACAAAATATTTCTTTTAAATTTTTGGCCATGGTCAATAAGGAAGTTAGTGGTCAGGAATTTCTATGAGTATCAAAGCAACTGTATTTATTTTGTCTAAGAAAGTATATTTACAATGTGAAATGACGTTCACCTATAATCAATGCATGCCACTATAATGTCTCTTTCTGCCCACTTCTATCCTAAAAGAGAACCACAAGCTTTATACCTACATTACCAAAGAATACAGAGACCTCAATGGGAATTACCTCAATAGGAATTACCTGAATAGTGTGAAATGAGTCATCAACAACAATTTGATAACATCATTCCACGAATACAAAATGTAAAATTGAAAAATAAATGAAAACTAATCCAAGTAGGCAATATGTAAACCTCGATCCGCTTGCTTTCAATATGTAAACCAATCCATAGAGAATGCATATATGCTGATGCATATGTGCATATCTGTTGCATATATGCAATCATATATGCAACCTGCATATATGCAGATGCATATATGCAAGCATATATACAGCCTACATATATGCATATATGCGGCATATATGCAGCTGTATATATGCGCAATAATGCAGCATATATGCAGATGCATATATGATGTCGGGTTTTTAAAACCATGCATATAACGTGTTTTGATAAAACATGAACAAATGAATATCGATCCACGTTGTCTAATTTAATAAAATAAAAGGCAAATTTATATCTATAGCGGGAGTTATCTGACCCGAGATGCTGGCAGAAGATGTCGTTCCGGGATAGGTGCAAAATATTGGAAATATACTTATTAGTTAACAGACGATTTCACACCGTTGGTTGCTACTATTCATTTCATACTCGACGAGACGATCTTAGTGCCGGTGTAGTACACGAAGATGATCCTAACGGACATTGTGTCGAGTTTTTGCCTTCTAATGCCATGTTTTTAAGCTCAAGTTTAGTAATACGCAAATTATCATCGTATTCTCGAACCGGCAGTCCCATGATCGTGCGGTTAGTTCCTACGAGTTACATTAGTCCCGTGGGAGGTGTTGGTGCCACCCACGGGGCCGTTCGGGGGCTATTTTGGGTTTTCATCCTCTAACGCCATTTTCTTAAGATTAAGTCTATATATTTTCAAATTATCAACGTATTCTCAAATCGGGAGTCCCGCGATCGCGTGGTCAGTTCCTACGAGTTACATTGGTCCCATGCGGGCTGTTGGTGCCACTCACGGGGCCGTTCAGGGGCTGTATCAGGTTTTCACCCACTAACGCCATGTTTTTAAGCTTAAGACTAGAAATATGCAAATTATCATCGCACTCTCAAATCGGGGGTCCCGTGATCGCGCGGTCAGTTCCTACGAGTTACATTGGTCCCGTGCGAGGTGTTGGTGCCACTCACGGGGCCGTTCGGGGGCTGTTTCGGCTTTTCACCCACTAACGCCATGTTTTTAAGCCTAAATCTAGAAATATGTAAATTACCGTTGTATTCTCAAACCGAGAGTCCTGGGACTGCGCGGTCAGTTCCTACGAGTCACCTTGGTCCCATGAGAGGTGTTGGTTCCACCCACGGGGCCATTCGGGGGCTATTTTGAGTTTTCATCCTCTAACGCCATGCTTTTAAACGTAAGTCTTAAAATATGCTAATTACCATTGTATTCTCAAACCGTGAGTCCCGCGGCTGCGGGGTCAGTTCCTACAAGTTACATTGTTCCCGTTGGAGGTGTTGGTTCCTACGAGTTACCTTCGTATCATTTAACTTGTACCCAAAATATATCATTTAACAAAATATATCTTTTAAATTTTTGGCCATGGTCAATAAGGAAGTTAGTGGTCAGGAATTTCTATGAGTATCAAAGCAACTGTATTTATTTTGTCTAAGAAAGTATATTTACAATGTGAAATGACGTTCACCTATAATCAATGTTTTGAGTTCTCACCCTCTAACGCCATGTTTTGCCTAAGTCTAGAATTATGCAAATTATCGTCATATTGTCAAACCGGGAGTCTTGCGGCTGGGCAGTCAGTTCCTACGAGTTACATTGTTCCCATGGGAGGTGTTGGTGCCACCCACGGGCCCGTTCGGGAGTTGTTTCGAGTTTTCACCCTCTAACGCCATGTTTTGCTTCAATTTGGAAATATGCAAATTATCGTCGTATTCTCAAACCGAGAGTTGCACGGTTGCGCGGTCAGTTCCTACGAGTTACATTCGTCCCGTGGGAGGGGTTGGTACCACCCACGGGGCTGTTCGGGGGCTGTTTTGACTTTTCACCCTCTAACACCATGTTTTTAAGCCTAAGTCTAGAAATATGCAAATTACCATCGCATTCTTAAACCGGTAGTACCGTGGCTGCGTGGTCAGTTCCTACGAGTTACACTGGTCCCGTGGGAGGTGTTGGCGCCACCCAAGGGGATGTTTCGAGTTTTCACCCCCTAACGCCATGTTTTTATGCCCAAGTCTAGAAATATGCAAAGACTATGATATTCAATCAGTTAGGGAGGAGCTTAATAAGGTGTATGGCCCCTACTTCACGTTTTTCTTGTTAATTTATGAGAACACTATGATATTCCGTTATTCCATTCTTTTATAAGATACAATCAAGTGTTGAACATCTAAAACTAACTATCATTTCACTCCCCTATTGAAGATCTTGTCCTCTAGCACGTAAATTTAGTGAAGTCAAGCCACGAGGAGCAAGCATCAAACAAATAAAGCCACAACCTTTACTCACAAATAAACGTATCGAACTATCAAAGTTCACAAGAGAAAATAACGACACATACGTATAAGTTGAATAAAGCATACCAGATTGAAATGTTTTTCACATTTCCTCTCAATTATCTGCAACCAAAAGAGAGAAAATTATTAAAAGTTATCTATCTGAACTCATAATAAAAGCGAAAGGAAAGTTAAATTCACCATTAAACACATTCTCATACAAGTTATCCAAGTCAATTACCTGAAGAACCTTGTACATACACGCTTTTGGGCCACGAGAAAAACATCCAAAGACATCCGGGCATGGTCTAAACTTTATCTAGTTTGTATACAAACGAAAAAAGTGTTATCAGTAACCTTAAAATCATTCAATGTTTGCACAGAATCGACTTTAGTTTCAACAAATAAAAGATGGAAATAAGAGTGCCAAAACTATTTTAGATATTGCATTACTGTTTACATACTACCAAAAAAAATTATACCAAAGCTGCTCTAGTAGGGAGGTCAATTATTCTGCTTTGACTGGAAAGAATCTACGAAAATGAAAAATCACACCAAATCGCCGAAATAGCTCATGCAAAAAGATTACGATCATCTGAAAAACTTACGAATAGCCATATTTGCTATATTTACAAAACATTAATAATTATTATGGAAAACTTAATAATAGCCATATTTGCTAATATGGGCTAATACCCTTCAATTTCATCTTCTTCCTAAAATCAATGAACAACATATTCAATATCAAAAGCATTTGTGTGTCAGTCTAGAATTATCCTAAAAAATAACGACATGCATATAACCCCCAATAGAATGTAAAAAAAACACTTAATTATATTTTGTCAAAACAAAAATTAACGACACACATATAACCCCCAATATAATATGATGACATGCAAATAACCCAAAACAATGTCGATGTAATTTTTTTACTTATTAAAAAACCATTTAATTAGATTTTGTCAAAAAAATACAGAATTTTGGGGTTTAGTCCCATGTCCAAAGTTTTTTTAGGCGCCCCTTCCATGTATTTTTTAAATTATATTTAGTCCCATAACTACTTAAAATTGTATTTAGGACCTACGACTAAAAAAATTAAAAAAAAAGTAGGGGATGCCAATAAATCTTTAAAAGTGGGACTAAATATATGTATTTAAAAAAAATACAATGTCTAGGGTTTTTAATAATTTTTATCAAAAAAAATAACCCCAATACAATTTCTAGGGTTTATTGACATATATAGATAAATCTATGCATACACACACATATAAACATAAATCTATTCATACACACACAAATAGAATCTATATGCACACACACAGATATACACAAATAGAAATCTATACATATACACACATCAGTCACAAATCAATAAATCGAAATGCACACACATATACACACATACACACACACATATCAGCCACAAATGAATAAATCATAATGGCCAAACCTTCTACTGATTGACAAATTCTTAGAGATGAAATCTTAGAGCTAAAATCGCAGAAATCGAATAGCCAAAATCGAAATCGCCCAAAATCAAAATCGCAAATGCCTAAAAACAGACTAGGGTCTGAGAAAAGTGCGTTCCCCTTTTTTAATGGTTTAACCTGGTCACGGCCAAGAGCAGCGACCCATTAGTTCCTTAACTGCTACTCATTGATGAATGGTCACGGCTTGAAGCCGTGACCCCCATGTGCGACCAACTTCAGCCCAACAACAAAACCTGCTGTTTATTGACAAATGGTCACGGCCTATAGCCGTGACCCACACCAAGAGATGGTCACGGCCCATAGTCGTGACCCTCAATCTGTGATGCGCGACCCTTCTTCATAAATCCTATTGCTTGAATGAGGGATGGTCACTGCCCATAACCGTCACCCACACCCAGAAATGGTCACGGCCCTAAGCTGTGACCCTCAATGTGAGTACTCTCTTCTTCGTCAGGCCATGGGTCACGGATTTGGGCCGTGACCCATCCGCGAACAAGCTTGGAGGGAATTTTGGACCGAGTTTAGCGCCAAGATGGTCACGACCTGGTCACGGCCCAAGTCCGCGACCACTGTGGTCATAAATATGGTCACGCCAAATATTGAGTGGGTCACGGCCCAAGTCCGCGACCAGCTGGTCGTGGACTTTGGCCGTGACACACTGGGCATGACCATTCGCAGGATTTGGTGCAGTGAACTCACCCCCATTTCACAAGGGCGAAACAAAGCTTCATCAATCTAGCCTGACCATAGGGTCCCCGCACGCACTTTTTGTGACCCATAATTATCTACAATCGTTATAACTTTCGAATTCCATTCATTAGATTTTCCCTTCCTTTTTGGTGGGTACATTATTCTGTTTTGTGGCTCACCCTCCCGTCATCGATACATTGGCCCCATATTTTTAGGCCTCAAATATCTCCTCACTAGCCTTCCCTTGATTTCCTTGGGCCCCATCGAGCCTGAAATACAGTATGATATAGTTATTGAGGACTACGTTTGTCCTACCTAGACCTACTACTCTCGGGTTATTAGTTCTTGGGTCCAATTATCTTGACTCGATTCTCACACTGGATATTTTACTTTTCCAATTGGTATTCTTTACAGGCACGATTTATTATTCCCGATACTTATCATTTTCACTACTCACGTGAACACATTCCATGCTGGTAACCCTTATCTCTGCATACAGAGAAATTTCCTTTTCATTGGTCCTCGTGGACTTGTTCGTATGTCGTTCTCTTGGACCTAGTAGTCTTAACTCCTAGATGTTATTTTCATTGTTCCTTACTCTCTACAGGGCATATGGAACATATGATCGGCCCGCTGGTCTTGACTGAATCCATCACCATTACGTTAAGATTTAATCATATCATTTAAATAGGTTTCCCCTCACTGGGTATACTTTCTTGTGATGTTCTACTAACACTATTGAATTCAACCTTGCCCTTCGGCTAGGTATCACAACTTGACCGGCTCCCTTTCTTCTGGGGCGTTGACATATTCTAATAAACATATACTTTGATGACATTGACACTAGTCACCTTAGTCGTACCTCCCATTCAAGCTAGGGCATTTGACCCACAAGTCCATTTTCAACTAACGGACCCTTTTTCTTCCGTGACTCCTACTTCGGTTACAAAGTTCACTTACCAAGTTAACTCATCCTTTACCATCGGTCTCTACTCGACCTACTAGTGATAATTTCAACATCTCTTCCATATATCTGTCTGACCAGAAGACGGAAAATTTTAAATGGTCAACCCGAACGCAATATCTCGATTTGATTGACTATTTTTACTCCTTGCTGCTTCTCTGAGCTAGAAATTGCTTATAAATTTAGAATTCTGAGTGTTACTACACTCTACTTTACATCATTGCCTTTGGATTAACTCCCTCCATCGGCCCATCATACTAGATATTACTGTTGTTGACTTTTACCACGATCACCGTTCCTTGAATTCTTCACAACTCTCAATTGTTTTCCTCCTCCTACAGCCCCACTAACGGCCTTCGTTGGTCATCCCATATTGCTCAGAGTACGAAGTCCAATCACTCTCGCATATGAATTGACTTCACTAACTAAATCGCAGGAGATCACAAATCGCATACGTAGTGGAATATAATAATCTTAGAATAAGGCTCTACATCAAAGAACGCTAAGCTGAAACGTAATAATCCGTACAGATCCTAAAGGACACTAGAACCTGATGCTCTGATACAACCGGTGACACCCCGCCCAATTAAATATCGGGTGATCAGTCCTTTATAAAATTTATAACAGAATGTTCCGTTGGTTCATTCTTAGCATCACTGTCGAAAAACTTAAATCCAATTAATTACCTAACATTTAATTACGCTAGTGTCAAAACATTTTCCAATTAAACTTGAAACCAATTAATTCTTTTAATAAAATCTGAAAATGTAAATATAAACCATACACCAGAATTAAATGCTGACCAAATCAAATACTAAATAGATAAGACTGGATAAAATCTTCCAGTTTACAATTACAAACCAAGCCATAAAAATACTCAAACCAACTGAGAAGAACTACAAAGGAAACTGAGTGTAACACTGCTAATGAGAATGGGCGACACATGCCCTAACTGAGATATCTGAAATAGGAACTGAATGAAATGAGAGAAGCGTCTAATCTCAAATAACCCGTAACTTCCACGACAGCTGCAGCTAGGCAAACCATCCAAGTATCTAGAACCGGTATCCCTGTGGCTGGGCACCTGTGCTAATATATATATATATATATATATATATATATATATATATATAGCAAAATAGAAAAGAGATGCAAGAAACAGGTCAGATCCCGATTTGTACAAATATTTATTTTAGCAAGTATTTAATACTCCATTAAAGCAAGTATTATATGCATGTTAGTTCGAACTCTCACATGTGATTCTCACCTCTCGACTAGTTTGCCCGCCTAACGTACATCTACTCCAACCTAGCCATCTGACACTTCTAACTAGGTGATAGGATTATCCATATAATTACCCCTCGTAGTAGTGTTCCGTATTTGATCTCAACGTTTATCATTTTAAATAAGTGTTATCACACTAAAGTCTAGTATTTAATATTTACGTTACTGAAGATTTCACTATCTTAATACTCTGATATCATCTCATTTTAGATATACCAAAAGTATACATATATATATCTCTCACTATAATATATGTATTAGCCAAATCTTAATAGCCTACAAACATCACATTGTAAGTATAACACAAGTATATATAAATAATCACCACTATACATATATATGCTAACACAGCACCCCACGGCTATACATGTAGTGCATTGCATACTCTGCTATCATGTCCCGGTACATCTCGTACTCAAATAAGGACTATCGGTTCGGAAGTCTCGCACGAACCATATAAAAAAATCACACATATTGGAGGGGAACATAGTACACATACATATGGCTCACGCACATACCTACGCTCCCATAGTCAGTGACTTACCAACTCACAAGTAAGTCTTCACAGTCCTATGTTCTCAGAGAAAAGTCAAAAATCCCCTCAGGATAAGACTGTCTCTACACCACCTCCAGTGATAGCAAGAAGCTAAGTATGTCATACACATAATACTAGCAAGTAATTGGTATTTACACAACTCTTCCAATTAAACGGTATACACACAACCAAATGTCACATTCCATACGTAGTATTATTACCACTAAATACTATCCACGTATTTTAATTTACAATATTCCCTCTCTCGTAATATATTTCTAAGGATAATATGTCACTCGAAATCCTTAATACAAAATCATAATCAATCCACAATTAACCACTAATTTTTATTCTTATAAGTTCCATTTTTTCGGAACTAATTTCATAAGTATTTATAACTTAATACTCTCGACGCATTTATAATTACGATTTATCTCTCTCTCTCGTAATCTCCAAGGTAATCTCACCGTCATGAATATTTTAATCATTACAACTAAATAACTCCCAATAATTCTGCACTTATTTGGGTTCATCAAACACTAATTTTCCTCACACAAATCTACTGTTTACTAATATAAGGGTAAAATAGGAAATTCCCTAAAATTGGAAATCTCGTTCGAACCAGAAGGGCATCTCGCTCGAACCATAAGGGCGTCTCGCTCGAACGACTTCCACATGTCGTTCGAACGACATCGCGCGACAACCAATCTCACGTGAACGACTTTGCACGACTTCTCGCGACCTGAGAGTTGTTTCATCTTCAACCTTTGACACCTTCGTTTCTCACCATTTTTCATCCCTAAAACTTCTAAAATAACATCCCAAACTCCAATCAATTATTCCCAACCGAATCCTAACATCTATAAATGAATTTTAACAACCTAGAATCATTAAATCATCACCAATTATTCATATAATTCGAAATCCCCAATTTTAATTTCAAGAACCCTAGTTCTTAAATGAATATGTATAACTTCAAATTGAACCCATATTTGTTCATAGAAAACATCCCAATTTCTTAGGCATCATTCTATCTGCATAGGGTATTCAAATCCTTATCAAATAAGCCCTAATTATTGATATAGTTTTCCAATTTCACCCAAATTAAATTTCATCACAAGGTTTATTAACCTAGGCTAACATGAACATAATTATCGCTAAAGAAAGCAAGAAATAAACACTTGCCTCGATTTCGAAGGTCTGATCCGTTGATGTTGTTGGTATGGATGCGTTCCTCGCGTTCCAACCTACACGATGGTGGTGGTGGTGGTTGTGCAAGGTGGTGAAAATGGCTTCTCCTCCTTTGGAATTTTCTCTCCCTCACTCACTGTGGATCTCTCTTGATTTTGGTTTTTCCTAACCCTAATTGTCTCCAATTAGCTGATATAATATTCCTTTAATTTTCGTCCATTTAATTCCTCCAAAAATCCAAATTAAAAAACTACCCCCACCGGGTGCCGGCTTGGCCTAAAAATGTCCCGGAGTCCAAATAAAATACTCGGGTAGAGTTTTCTAACTATCTCGATCCTTCCGGACTCAACCGCGGACTCTAAATGATCATACGAGCTACTTAAAATAAATTTACCTTTATTTCCCACTTAATTAGTCCTGACACGACTCACACGGGCGTTCCGACTTAATATATCAAACTGTCGTATTTCTCTATCACAACAAGTTATATAAAATCACCATTCCATATTATTTATTCTCGTAGAAATATTAATAGTTACTAATTTCTCGTCATGCTAGTAAATATTCAAATTTAAATCCTAATTAATAATTAATTCTCACATTTTAATTTAATTAATCCCACAATAATAATAAATCACCCAATTATTTAAGCCTTCGAAAATACGGGGTATTACAGTTGTTTGCACATGTTTTCTAAGGTTTACAAAGCATAAAAACATCCTTAGAGTTTGTAAAGATTCGAGTTATCATTAGTTTATGTTTATGTGATCTTGCGGCACCAAAGAAGTTTGTTCTATCATTGAACATCAAAGGGTTTTGCGGTGAAGAAAAGAGAAGGACTTCTTGTTCGACATCGTAGATGAATCAAAGCCATTCGGTGGACACCGAGACATACGTGGATGAGTGTGTTGTGGACAGGTATCGTGGAAGACGAAATTTCTGCGGGGTCACTATTGAAGAACGGTTGAAGATCATAAGGAGTGTCAACACCTGTGGGGATCGAATCTTGGTGTAAGGCTAATCTGTCTTTGTAAAACCATTATTCATAGTGATTGTCTGGCTTGGGCCATCCGAGGTTGTTTTCCCATTTTGGGTTTTTTTTCTCGTACATTCGGCATTGTGAGTATTCTTTACTTTATTTTACTTGCTTTAATCACTAGATGCATGTTTATGATTAATCAATATAAAATTGGTTTAAAGTAAGAATTGGGTTTTCACAACTTGGTTTGGTGCATACTTAAAAGTAGGATAATTTTTGGAGAAAAATTGGTTTTGTTTAAACACACATATTGGGCACTTTCAAATTGGTATCAGAGTGGGTTACTCTAATTTATCGCGTGATCCTGATTTTTCTAGGATTTATTTTTTTGATACAATTTTACTTCTCACGTCGTCAAATTGGTATCAGAGCTAGAAAATATATATTTGTTTTGTGATCCCGTGTGTTTGTTTATCTCTCATGTGTTTGTTTTCTCTCGATGGATTCTCTAAGCTTTGATGATTTACATCATTTGAATTTAAAGTTTGCAAAATGTATGGAAGTTTTGGAGAAAGAAAATTACGGTTTCAAAAATAGGATTGAATATTTGCAAAATTTTCAAATTCAAAGAGATATTTATCGTGAGCACTTTAGTTACTTGTTTATAATTGTGTGATTCTTAAACTGTTAATTATTAAAGGCTTTATAATTGGATTTAATGAAATTGAAATAATGTTTTAAATGGTTTTGACACTTAGCTTAATTATTTAGAGTGTTTAAATTGGAAAGTTTATTTTGCGACAGTGATGCTAAGAATGAACCAACCCATCACCTTGGTTATAATTTAATAAAGGACATATCACCCGGTATTTAATTAGGCGGGGTGTTACCACTAATAGGGGCTATTTTGACCATGGGGTTGTGATGAAAAATTGTCAACACCCCTCATTAAAAGGAAAAGATGTGTATCAAGGTCCCAGATGTCCACTTTATGGCAATGGGATATGTTGTTTTTAGTTTTTTCAATTTAGCTTTATTTATGTTTGATGAAATGCATCACTGACACTCATTTTTTATTTGTTGCATCTGATAGTAATATGAAACCTCCGAAAGAGAGTGACATAAATATAAAAAAATTGACACTTATCTGGGGTTTGCATCAGTCCATTAATGGAGAGGATGTGAGGTCTGCTTCTTATTTGCTGAGATACAAGAACAACACTTCATATTTTATTCCTCGTCCTCTTGCCCCTCATGTGGTAATTGATCTTGATCAAGTACCAGCATCTCGAGCAAGCGTAGAAGAATCTTCTTCTGATTTGGGTACCTCTATTGCTGATATGATGAAGAAAAGGAAGGTTCTTGAGTTTTTCGTCAAGTCCGATCTTGGTGCTGAGGGAATAAAGAAAAACAAAAATGAGGTCCCAACCAAAGGGATTGCTCCTACCAAAGATATTAGCAATAATCCCCATGTTGCCCATAAAGAGGTAGCACCTTTGATTGAAGTTGTCGTCCCAAAAGAGGAAGCACCTTTAATCGAAGAAGAGGTGGCACCTGTGATTGAAGGTGCTCCTTTAAGGAGGTTGAGGAGGGGTCTTGCTGAGAGGAATGTGGATACTGTTACGCAACCTACTGGAGTTGGGATTTCTTCCCTGAAGGCTAGTTCTCCAGATGTCCTTATTCCAGGCTTATCTAAGAAATTTATCAAGTCAGGGACTCTCCCTAACTGCCGAGCTGCTAAAACTTTAACTCCTCGGGATAAGGTTATCGATGTAGCATCTCAACTTCTTGCATCAGTAAGTGGTCATTAACCTTATTTTTCTAATTTTTCATTGCTATGATCATGCTCTGATTCTTTCCTTTCTTCTTCTCACAGCTTCTAGTGTACTTTGATAATATTGTGGAGAAGGATGAAGCCATAAAAGCTTCAACATCATCTAGTGGAGTAGAGGAGGACCTTCCTGGGTTGTCCAAATCTTTAGGAGAGTCCCGACAGAAGTAAGAGGAGGACGAAGCTTCTTGATTGAGAAAAATCAAATCTACTGAGACAGCTCAATAACAAGCTGTTAAAGCGGCTAAAGATGCTGACACAGCTCGGCAAGAGGCTATAACAGCTCGGCAGAAAGCTGATACAGCTCTCCAATAAGCTATAAATGCTTTCAAAGAGGTGGAGGAGAAGTTGAAAGTTACCATTTTTAGAAGGGTGGAAGTTGATGGAAAGCTTAAAGAGGTTGAACGGCATAAGAAAGACCTTGAGGAGAAGGTGAAGTCTGCTAAGGAGCTTTTAAGGGAGAAAACTTTCTCGGAGAGGGTGAAGAGAAAATATGCTATGAAGAAGTCCTTTAGCTCTTGCTGGGATAAAGGATGGAATAAAGATTTAGCTGTTGTTACTTCCCAGATGGAATAGGCAAATTTGAAATACTTCAGAGATGGATGGGTTGCAGCGTTGAACGAGTTGAGTGTTGCTGATGATTCTGAATTATTTTAGAAAACACTCATGGCCCTCCTCCTACTGTTGAAGAAGAAGAAGATTAAGTTGCATCTGATGAATCATCTATGGTAATAGTAGGGCAAACACTTGATACTACCCTTCCTCAATCCTCCAAGTAAGTTCAGCAGGCTACAACTTCTACCGAGCAATGCCAACTGCCCTCCGATCAACCAACTCCTTTATCCAAACCAGCTAAAGATAGTGTAGGAAATAAGGATAAGGTGTAAAGTTGTTTGGCTCTTTAACTTTGTTGTTTTTCCCTTTTTGTTGTACTTTCTCATCTTGTGATCAATAAAATGGACTTTGTTATTTATTTTGAGTTATTTCCTTTACTTTCTCGATCCGTATTGTTGTTGATCCATTTTTACTTTTCCTTGCCAGTTTATTGCCAGGATGGAACTCTTGTCAGCTCATGATACAGAGCTGATGAAGAAGTCTAATGATTATTTCAAGTTTGGTCATGCAGACTTCACTGGGCTCAAATATTTGATATCCTTGGATCTGATGATTTTGAGAGGGCAATTGATGCCTACCAATATTTAAAGTGTTTGCTTGATTGTAAATTTGTGTGAAAGTGTATATGTGTGTGGTAATTTGTGTGGTTATGAATAAGAGTTGAATTATTATGTGTCGTGAGGTCATTGTTGAAGAAAAATTAGAAAAGGGGCTTGGTTGAGGATAGGGTGTTGGTTAGGGAGATTTATTGGGGGGATATGAGGGGGATGGTTGAGAATATATTTGAGAGTTGAAGCGAGATTTTTTATCCGCCCGTGCCCAATGTTGATCATTTGTTGGTGTTGTTCTCAATTGATAAACCGAAGGTGGATGCATATTATCTTATAAGGTTTTGTATGGAGGAGGAGTCCACGGTAATTCTGGTTACGCTCGCGTTGAATAAGGCGAAGCTTGTCGATGAAAACGTTTTGATTTAAACATAGTGTTTGATTCTTTATTATTGTTATTTAGGTTTATTGTTTGGAATGTGTGTTTTGGATATTTGTTTACTAATATGTGTATGAATGTGTGTGTAAATTTGGGAAATTTTGTGTGTATGTGCGTAAATTTATGAAAGTGTGTGTGTGCGTGTGTGTTTTAGAAAGTGTGTGCGTGTGTGTTTTAGAAAGTGTGTGAGTTTTTTGTGAATGAAAGTGATATTGTTATTTGTGGTGAGGTCTTTATTGAAGAATATTAATATGAGGGTTTTGGTTGGGTATAGGGTGTTGTTTAGGGGTGATGGAGAATCTATTTTAGAGGAGGAGTGAGATTCTTGATCAGCCCGTGGCGAATGTGGATCTTTTGTTAGTGTTGTTTTCACTAGAGCAATCGAAGGTGGAGGCATTTGTGCTCATGGGGTTTTTGGTGGAGGCGGAGTCCACGGGGATTCCAGTTACGCTCGTGTTGAATCAGGAAAAGCTTGTCGATGAAGAGATTCAGATGTAGTACATGATTTAATAATATTGTTAATTTAGGCCTATTGTCTTAAATGTGTTTAATGAGGATTTATTTACTAATATTGTGTGAAATTTTATAAAATTTTGTGTTAATGTGTGTGTGTGAATTTGTGAAATTGTTCGTGAATAAGCTTTTATGTGTGTGAAAGTGTGGGAAAATGCACATGAGGTTGAAAATTTGTGTGAAATTATGGGTGTCTAAGTGTCCATGTGTGTGAAAATTTTGAGAATTTGTGTGGCCATGTGTGTGTGCGCGAAAGTTTGCGAATTTGTCTGTTCATGTGTGAAAAAGTGTGTATAAGTCGGGGGTGCATGTATATATGTGAATGTTTATGAATTTTAGTGTGTGTATGTGTGAAAGAATGTGTATGTGTGTTTTCCTGAATGAAAATGAATTGTTCTGTGTGGTGGGGTCTTTTTCGAAGAAGGCTAAGAGGAGGTTTTTCATTGGGGATAAGGTGTTTGTTGGGGTGATTGATTGGGTCGACAAGAGGGGGATGATTGAGAATGTGTTTAAGAGAAGAAGTGAGATTCTTGATCCGACCGTGGAGAATTTGGATCATTTATTGGTGTTATTTTTTCTAGAGAAACCGAAGGTGGAAGTGTTTTTGCTTACGAGGTTTGTTTATGGAGGCGTAGCCCATGGGTAGTTCAGTTATGCTTACGTTTAATAAGGCAACTGTTTCCCCAAGCAGAATTTTCAGAATAAGAATTTCAGCTCTTCTCAAAAAGAAAAAATACCTAGTAGAGTCTCAAGTACGTTAAATTTAGAATTCCCCAGGAACGTTATTCCCCACGCCTCCACTTAAGGTCCCCATAATCGACCTTGACCCTTAGAATTGGTCACCACAACTTAAGGTCCTCATAATTGACCTCGACCCAAATAATTGGTCGCTCAAACTTAATGTTGATACCAAAATTAGTATGCTGATGTGGACGAATAATAAGAAGACACGTGTCAATCTACGTGGCACAATAGCAACGAGGAAGATTGTTTCCCCGACCAACATACTCACTCCGAGCAACAAGTATACTCTGAGGAACAACCCTCCGAGGTACTCTTACCTTCCGAGGAACTCTAATGCTCCGAGGAACTCTTGGACGACGAGCAACTAAGGCGGTTCGAGCTGCACCTCGACCACAACATTAATTGCCATATAATCAATAGTTCAACTATTCATTGAATGCTTATTATCTTGACGCGCACGTTTGAAGAACATTAAATGAATTATCCTTTCATATGTGTATCATTTAATGTAACACCCTTTCATGTACAGCCTAAAGGGCTATAAATACCTTGTATCACCCTCATTCAAGGGGGACCGGAATTTCTTGATAGCACTTGTAATCGTGAATTCCTAAACACTCAGCAATAACATAACAGTGGATGTAGGTCATTCATATAAGGCTGAACCACTTTAAAATCTTTGGTCTTATTTATTTATCTGTGATTAAATAATTAGAGTAATCTAGTTTTTTACATCAACAGATCGGCGCCGTCTGTGGGAACGATTTTTTATTATCGTTTTTCACCAAAAATCATTCATCACCAATGGCGGATAACCCAGAATCTAGCAATCGAAACGCTGGAAATGCTGGAAATCCTCCAAATCCCTCTGCACCTCCAGATCTGGCCGGGATCATGACAAATCTGGCTCAAGGACAAACCGCCATGCAAGATACGATGCGAAAACTCATACAAACTCTTCATGGCGGCATACCTGCACAGTCAGGGCATCGAAGTGGTCAGAGGCAAACCTATTTACTTTCTTCGCGATCCAGGCGTACTGAATCATATCGTAATGAGGAATCTGATGATTTCTCTTATCAACCTGGGCAAACTTCGTCAATATGGGTTACAAATACTGAGCAACGCGTTACCCTTTCCCCAGAAAGGGCCAGCGCATTGGAAAGGTTAAGTAGGGCCTCTCCTTTCAGCCGATTAGGCCCTAGGAGCAATAGGAGTCCCCCTAAGACCATGTCGAGAAGTTTTCGACAACCATCAGATCTAAGAGAAGGATTAGCACAGTCACGACCAGCTACTCGTCAAGATAGATCTCAGGAAGCTACCTCAGAACGATCAATTGCTCGAACCAATAGACCTGAGGAAGGAAATGAAGCATGGAAAGGATCACTTCAGCGATTGGAAGATAGATTGGGAGAAATGGCTAAGGCGAAGAATCCCCTACAACTAACTTTTGTTCAAGGGACACCTTTTGTCTAGGCCATTGTAAATTTTCCAACACCATCAAAATTTAAAGCCCCTGTGGTGACCCCCAAATATGATGGAAAGACTGATCATGTTCTTCACATAGAGCAATATCAAGCTGCTGCCGACATCTATGTTGTCCCTAACGAGATGAGATGTAGGGCATTCTCGAGAACTCTTACCGGATCTGCCCAGATATGGTACAACAATCTTCCTCGGGGTAAGATTTCAACTTTCTTTCAATTGGCCAAGTTGTTCATCGGCAATTTCTGTTTTGGAGCAAAGCCAGTAAAAAGAGTAGCACACTTGTTAAGTGTTAGAAAGAAATCTGGTGAAAGCACTAGAGATTACATAACTCGTTTCAATAATGAGAAACTGGAAGTCATAGATTATGAGGAAAAGACAGCAATCACAGCCTTGATGAGTGGTTTGTTGCCTAATAAGTTGTATTACACTTTGGCGAAAGATCCACCTAAAACTATGTCAGAGTTGATGGCAAAAGCGGCCAAAATCATGAATGCCAAGGAGGCTATGGCTGCAAAAAAGAATATGGATAAAGACACCAAGGTGGAAGTCGACAAGTCTAAGAATAAAGAGCATAAGGGCAATGGCGGTGACAAGCGTTCCAGAAATAATAAGTCATCATGGGAAGTCCTGAAGAAATACGATAATTATACTCCCTTGAAAATGGGTATTAATCATGTCTTGGAAGAAATCAAGAATAGCGAGGAGGTAAAGTGGCCGAAGAAACTGAGGTCAGACCCCGATGCGAGGAACAGGGATAAATATTATGAGTTCCACAAGGATCATGGCCATATGACTAAGAATTGCATAGCTCTTCAAAACGAAATTGAAACACTCATCCGAAGAGGAAAGCTAGCAAATTATGTTGATCGGGGAGGTGAAAGAAGAAATAATGATCGAACTAGAGAGAGATCTAGATCTCCTCGTCGAGCAGAGGAGAAAAAGAAGAGAGAACATGAAGATGATGCCGAAGATGACCCCGATCATCCCAAGAAACCAAGGCAACCAGAACGAGAGGTATTTTCCTTACGTTTTGGGTCATTTGATTGTAATGTTATTACAGGAGGAGATGCAGGAGGAGGATACCTTACTGCAGAAAGAAAAGCTTACCTCGGAGAGGCTCAAGCTTGCTCGTACATTCAACGAATAAATTTAGTCGAGGAGGATCGTCCGAGGAAGATAAACAAAGAGAAGCTGGTCATTGGCTTTTCAAAAAATGACCTGGCAGGTGTTCTTTACCCTCACGACGACCCTTTGGTGATCAAAATGAGGATGAAAGAAGTAGTGATTTCAAGGGTGCTGGTAGACAATGGTAGTTCAGCAGACATCATGTACTATTCATGCTTTGACAGCTTGAATTTAAAATTATCTCAATTGGAACCTTATCACAGACCTCTTTTGGGTTTTGCAGGCGAGAAAGTTTTTCCACTTGGGACGATCAAGTTGGACATATTCATTGGAACTTGGCCTGCTTGTCGAACAGAGAGAATACGCTTCTTTGTGATGGATGAGAATGTGCAGTCAGCCTATAACATCATCATGGGAAGAGTTGGTTTGAAGAAGTTCGAAGCAGTTCCATCTACAGTATATCAATGCTTAAAATTCCCAACAAATTTTGGAGTAGGAGTTGTGAAAGGTGATCAGAAAGTAGCTCGGGAATGCTATTATTCATCTGCCGAGCAAGAGGAGCTTGAAGATTCAAGAAAAAGGACTACTACCTACCAGGTGTATGAAGGTACAGAAATTGAAACACTGGATCCACGAGATGAATCCCAACTTGTAAAAGGACAGGTGGTGGAATCTGCAGAGAATGTTATTCTGGACGATGAGCACCCTGAACGAGTAACTCAGATAGGTTCAACGTTGGATGCTTCAATAAAAAAGGAGTTAATAACTTTCTTGATAAACAGGAAGAAAACTTTTGCGTGGAGTCATGAAGACATGCCAGGAATAGATCCTAACTTCTTATGCCATGAGCTCAATCTGAATAAGGAGATCAAGCCTGTAAAGCAGAGAAGAAGGGTATTTAGCCCCGAGAAGAATCAGGCTATACAAGAGGAGGTCGAGAAGCTCCAGAAAGCCCAATTCATTGAAGAGTGAAGTATCCAGACTTGTTGGAAAACGTGGTGATGGTAAAAAAGAAAAACAATAAATGGATAATGTGTGTTGATTTCACCGATCTTAACAAGGCATGCCCAAAGGATCATTTTCCATTGCCCAGAATTGATCAACTAGTGGATGCTACCTCGGGACACGAGCTGCTTAGCTTTATGGATGCTTACTCTGGCTACAACCAGATGAAAATGAAACCTGAAGACAGGGAAAGTACTTCTTTTACTACCCCTAGGGGAACTTATTGCTATAATGTTATGCCTTTTGGTTTGAAAAATGCAGGAGCGACATACCAGCGGCTGATGAACAAGGTTTTCATCGAACAAATCAGTTGCAACATGGAAGTCTATGTCGATGATATGCTGACAAAGAGCAAGAAAGCTGCTGATCATCTAGTTGACTTAGCTCAGACCTTTGATCAGCTGGATAAATACCAAATGAAGCTCAACCCGACGAAGTGTACATTTGGAGTACGAGAAGGGATGTTCCTCGGATACATCGTCAACCAGCGAGGCATTGAGGCAAATCCAGAAAAGATCAAAGCTCTTTTAGGGTTACGATCTCCAACGACGAAGAAAGAGGTACAGAGTCTTACGGGACGAGATGCAGCGCTCAATAGATTTGTATATCGAGCAACTGATAGGTGCCTTCCATTCTTCAAAACACTCCGAAAAACTTTCGAGTGGAATGATGAATGTGAAAAAGCCTTTCAAGACTTGAAGAAATATCTGGGAACACCTCCATTGCTGTCCAGACCAGTAATGGGCAAAAAGTTGTACTTATATCTGGCTGTATCAGAGAATGCAGTCAGCTCAGCACTGATCAGATTGGAGAATGGAGTCCAGAAGCCAATTTATTACACAAGTAAGGCTTTCCGAGGTGCAGAAATCAGGTACCCGAAGTTGGCAAAAATTGGCGTTGGCATTAATTGAAGCATGTAGAAGAATGAGGCCATATTTCCAGGCCCATACCATCGTCGTGTATTGATGCGAGGGAAACCGAGTGTTCGTGTAGGGACACTATCCTTGATTTCGGCTCCCGCTCGGCATACAAAAGAACCTAAGCTACAGCTACACTTGACAAGCAAGTAGAGCGGTAAGTCGGGTATCGAGAATCCACGGGGAGTTATTGAATTTTAGATGTTAGTTGTTTAATTACTTCAAGAATAAAAGTGTAAAAGGTGATGTGTGGTTATGGTGACAAAAGAAAAGAATAAGTTAATGCTAGATTAAAGTAAAGCGAGGATCGGGATCGCATTCTACCAAACGGATCGAAACAACTACTAACTAGAGTTAAGGCTCGAAAGCAATCTAATCGAGCATTTACAATTAAGCATAAACATCACGCAAGAAGGAATTTAACCCAACGTTGCGAGATAAAACATTTAACTGAAAAATGATCACACGCGGATTAAACTCGGATTGTCCCTATAAACACTAAAGTTGCGTGACAAATAAAGTTAAATGCTTAACAATCCAACTTTAATACACGCGGTTTCAATTAAAAGCGATTTTGCACTAAACCTAGTTTTCGGAGCTCGGGGCCCGAAAATGGCGGAAATGAAATCCCGACCCTATTTATCTAAGGGTGCATGGTGAGTTAAACTAAATTATGCTAATTAGAATAAGAAATCAACAATTAAAACATGTAAACTAGTTACAAAGCATTGAAACTAAATTACAAGGCAAGAGAAGAAGAAGAACAAACTAGATTAATGGAGAGGAAGTGAATAGTTCAATCTTACAAACCCATGGGTTGTCAATCCAAGAAGAAGAAGAAAGGAAATCTCCACACCAAACCCTAACTAAACTATCTAATATGAATATGTCTAAGTATGTATATATCTGTATCTATTACAACAAAAACCAACTTATATAGTAAGTTGGAATAAAAGAAAATATCTGCAGGGGAAAAAATAGGGGATCGATCGATCGACCTCTGGTGTCGATCGATCGACAGTGTAATTCGTGGAAAAAATAATAAGGATCGATTTATCGATCGATCAAGCAGGGGCAGCCTGCAATCCTCCCTGTTTTGGCATACAATCCAACGTTGCTCCAATCGCCGTAACTTTGTCGTTATGCATCGGAATCGCGCACCGTTCACGGCCACGCGAAGCTAGTGAGGAGAGCTACAACTTCCGTGTAGATGTCGGGCCAGGTGACCAAGCTGTCAAAAGACTAAAATGCCCTTGTGCGTGCGGTTGTGTACGGAAATCGAGCGAAACGCATCCGGACTTCACACTTAGCATCCAAATACCTACAAAAGCTCAATTAACCCCTGTGAAACATGTTTACAAAGAAATCCGAGGGTTGTCTGGTTAACGAGCATAAATATAGGGAATAAGATACCCGAGGGGGCTAATAACGCGTAGGTTAACGGGTGAAATACGCAATATTTCCGCCGTATCACACCCCCTAACTTACACATTGCTAGTCCCTAGCAATAAAATAAGATGCAACAAGAAGAACTAGTAAACCCCTAGGTTACCCCTAGTGAATTGCATTTAGCATATGCAATAAGCCGTTAAACCCCTAGGTTACCCTAGTGGACGAGTGTCGTCTCGTGAGGGTTTTCAGTGATGGAACCCACAAACATCATAAAGTTTCCTCCAAATATGCCCAATCAAGTAAGACAAACTCATCGGTGCGAACAAGATTTCAACATGTTATTAGCATAGCAAACGAATTCGCATGAGAAGTCCGTAGTTATTAACATTATCGAATGCACCTCAATGAATTGAAACTCTAACATGTGGAAAGGGAGTGAGCATATGCAAGGTATGATTTGGCGAAAAACTTAAATAACTCGGATACTAAACATCAAAGCATGCATACATTCAATCCTCACGGGCATTACGCTCAACAAATGAATTCACTATGAAAAGGGAGGTAATAAACGAGACATGCGGGCATAAGGAGTAAATGTAAATGGAAACTAGGCTGCGCACATGTCACAAAAGAAGAACGCTATATAGGAAATAAAAATTGCAATCTCAGTGAAAAGATACCGCACATATAAAAGAGGCGAAATGCATTTTCACAGATTATCAAAACTATTTAAACATTTGAATTACATCAACCTAAGATCACATAGGACTTGTAATAGGGTTGTAATGTAGGTTTGGTGTTAAGGTACGAAATGAAAGGGAGGTATATACGGATTCAAAGTGTTTGGGGATGAAACTCGGAATAATGTAAAAAGTGGGCAATATCAAAAGTTGGACAAAGAATGTCCAAACGAGCATAGATATAACAATCGAGAGAGTAATCAAAGCTTATTGAAACACTACAAACAATATTTACAACTTTCTCTTTCTTTTTCTTTTCTTCTTTTTCTCATGTTTTCTTTTTTTGCTTTTCTGACACTTCTTACTCTTTTCATACTCAAATTGCAACGACACAACAATAATAACATTCAATTCCAAACAACAATCCAAGCAAGGGTATGTAAGGTAATATATATGGTATAAAACTCCAATTTGGAGTTGGTTATGGGATTTTAGGTAGTGAAAAGAAAGGATAGTATTTAGGCTCAAGTGGGTTGACTAGGGAACATATAAAAGGTGAGGTCAAGGTCATATGGGTGATATACCAAAGAGGGCCTATGATCATTTCACAAAGTAAACGCAATTCTCGAGTCAAAACAACATATGAAAATCATGCTCAAGTAACACATTTCAAGTATGAACTCAATTAATGAACGGTCAATAAAAGAATAAAGAGATTACTGACGAATTTAACGTTTTCAAAGAGGAAAGAATAGTGTATACACTCACAAATGAAGATAAGTCTCAAATCTCACTCGGTGTAAGTATATACAATGCAACAAAAGATTACCGAGTTATAAAAATCTTAAACCAAATCAATATAACAAGGAAAGTGCATATGCTCAGGGATAAAGTTTAATTCATGAAGTTATTCATAATATCAATGATTTAGGGACTAAAATCTAATAACTTCTAAAATCGAGAACATGCATAGTTGAATTGTCTATTTGATTGGGCAATTATTAAAATTTATCATCGGAAACAAGGCAAAATGCCCAATAAAGGAGAAAAAGGAAAGAAAATATTTTTGAAATTTTTCAAATTTTTAACAAAAACATGCTTTGTAATCAAATTCAAGGACTAAATAGCAAAATGGATAAAATATCCTACACCCCCTAACTTAAATGTTGCATTGTCCGCAATGCGTCCATTAAAGAACACAACACAAAGCTAGGAAAAGAATGATATTACCCAAAATTGGAGCGATCTCCATAAGTACAAGTCCAAATGAAGCTGCAAAACAAGTTAGTACAAAGCATATGAAGAATATGTACCGATGTATTAAGTTAAGAGAAACTATGTCACAAGTCACAACAATATAGAGGGGCTGAAGTGCAAATACTAGATAAATTGATGGTGAACTTTTTGATTTTATAAAATGGAAGGTCACACACATCAAAATCCAATAAACAACCACAAACTACATTTTCATTTCTCATTTCATAAGTTCAATACAAAATTACTTAATACATTACAACTTCTGAAATAAAAGAAATACAAATACAAATAAAAATAAAAATAAAAAGTACAATATACTATCCGATCCCAAAAATACAAAAATGAAACCCAGTACAACAACAGCCTAGTGGCCAGAACCACTAGGATCGGAGGGGTCCTGAAAATAAGGAGGCACTGGTGCGTCAGAATCACTGCGCTGCAGATAAAGATCTCTCATCATCCGCTGCATCATCCGGTAATCTTGTCTGCTCTGTGCCCTGGCCTGCATCTGCAAAGTCCACTCCTGTCGCTGCTCGGCCTGAAACTGCTCCTGCTGAGCCTGCTGCTGATCCCACTGCTGCCGCTGATCGGCCTGCAACTGGTCCAGGCGCAACTCCCAAGTCGCCCACCTGAGCTGGGTCTCCTCCCAGCGCTGGTCCTGCACGGCCTGGTATGCCGCAAAGCGGGCATCATCCTCTGTGTGTGGCGCGTGAGAACCCTCTCCCGTCTCCATCTCTCTAATCTCATCCTCCTCCTCCTCCTTGTCAGGCAAGTCAGGTGTCTCTGCCCTCGGTCTCTTCTCATCCGGTTGCCCCCACTCGCGCTTCAGCATTTTTGCGATGTTGTCTTTTGAGAGAAGCCCGAGTGGAACATGCTTACGGTCTGCGTCTAACTCCTGGCAACCGTGAGAAATACAAATCTCCGTGATAAGGGCAGGAAAAGGAAGGAAATATCTCCATGCGACCTCCTTCGCCGTAGCGCACATCATGTCAAGAAAAATAGCGGGCAAACTGATACTACCCAATCCATTCAGCATAGTGTAGATCAGTGCGGCATGCTTGTGACGAACCTCAGACTTGTGGTTCGTCACCATAAAGGAATGGACATTGATGTAGTGTAGTAGTCTAGGCAAATCCTCCATCACAGCCGAGCGGAAAGCACCCCTCTTCCACGGCTCGCCCGGTGCAAGGGCCTCAATCAATGTCCAACGGCCGAAGATAGACCCATCGAGAAAGCTGACTGGGTCCGCAGGGAGAGGAACATCCATAAAAGCTGCCAAGTCTGAAATAGTAAATGGAATCCTCACCCCACGAACCATGGCCTCATATGTGGTCGGCCCATCACTGCTCTTCACCGCTACTAACGTCGCGTAGAAAATCCGAACCAACTCCTCGTTGACGCGACCGTTAGTAGAAAGAAAGGGCTCCCACCCCTACCGGCGCAACAGAACCCGAGCCTCCCTCGGTATATGCTCAAGGACCCATGCAAAATGATTACCAAGCGGTCGCTCGGAAGTGTAGAAATGTGCACGGAACCAATCCCGCTCTTGTTCTGTGCGAAACCCATCAGCGCCCCCGGCGGGCACACACCTAGTAGAAGAGTACTTTTTCGGTGCCATTTCAACCTACAAAACACAAATTACACAATACATGCAAGTGTAAGCACAATTTATGGTTAGTAGTGTGAAAATTGAAATGGTGGTGCAAGTGCGCAAAAACCGAGGTGAAAACAAGCAACAATGCGATGAAAACTGTCGAAATGCAACTAGGCATGAAAATCACCCAAGTGTTCGTCAAAATAAGGATTGAAATATGTTTTAGGAATTTTGACGAACACTTGGCGTGCGCAATGTGCGTCAAGGTCGAAAATATCATGTTTGAACCAACAAAACCAACCCCACTCATGAACAACCAACAATGCAGCAATCAAAACATGTTCATGAGTGGATTTATAACAAGAATCATGCATAAATTCAGTTGGAACAAATCGAAATCAGGGGATAAACCAACATTCAAACAAGTGTCAAACTAGGGTTTTAAACATGCAATTTGTGACACAATTCTACCAAAAACTATAAATTCAAGTAGAACAAGTTAATATTATACCTGAATGTGCAGAAATTGGAAGAAAAATGGAGAATGTGGTGTGGGGGTACAATTAGGGCACAAATCGATTTAGAGAGGAAGGAGAGAATAAAAGAAAAGAGGGTAAAAAAATAGGCAGACCTCGGCTTTAACCTGGTCGATCGATCGATCGACCCCCAGGCTCGATCGATCGATCGAGCAGGTTAAAGCCTACTGCATCCAATTTTTAAATGAGGGGGGAAAATGCAATTTTGGGACAATGGGGGGCTAAATATAATATAACTATAAATATAGTATATATATATATATATATATACACACATAAAAATATGAAATAAAAATAGAAAAATAAAAATAAAAATAAAATAAAAATAAAAATAAAATACACATAGGCCTAATTATACATACCAAAGAGGCCTAAGCTAAAAAAAAAGAATAAAAAATATGTACAATGAGCAACGCACACGCATATTCACGACAACAAATGAAAAATAAAATAAAAGAAAAAATAAAAACAAATGCAAATGCGTGAGGATGCGCGTGTGAAAAACAAGGGAAAAGGAAATGTTTTTGTGATTTTTGATTATTTTCTTAACAAAAGTGTGCCGGGCGCATATCTCCGCAAATTCAAGTCCGTTGAACCTACAAAAGAATTAGAACCAAGCATACGAAAAGAAATAAAAAGAGATTAACTAATTACACTAGGCTAAAATCCAGAAAAACAAAAATAAAGAAGTTAGTATATACAACCTACACTCAGAATGTGCAATTAACTATATACCAAAAGTTGAAATTTTTGAGGGTCCATCCAAAACACGATTTGACTTTGGAGGATCAACGGTGGACCCTCCCGAGCATGCATGCCTCCCGGAAAATAGGAATTCCATTTGAACAACGGAAGGCATGTGGGTGTTGAAAGAAATGAACCATCGCCAATTTGAAATTCTAGGCGGACAATGGGGGATTTGGATAACAAGGGGGAAAAGTACACTTGAGGTCCAAGAAAAGTCGATTCATCTCCCAAAGGTTTTTCAAAGGGAATGGGAGATGGTGCACACATCGGGATAACGTCCATCGAAAACAAGTCCGGTAAAGAGTCCTCGTCGGCAAGAAGTGTAGAAATTTTAAAAGTTTCTACCGACTCATAGGAATCAACCGGTGCCTCTAATGGTTCGATCACGAAAAACGTATATGGTAATGAAATAAATTCAATCTCAATCGACTCATCGTCGGAAGGAGATTGAATTTCGAGGGAGAGAGATTCACACTCGATGAGAAATTCTTTGAAAAATTGAGGTGAAACACAAGTTTCCACCTCCTCGTTGTTTTGTGCATAAGAATTCATCTCATCGCAAAGTGAACCAAGTCTCATTCTAGCATCATTTAAGCCTTCCAAACCTTGGGAGTAAAGAAGAAAAGTCTCTTCCAAAGTAGGCTTCCTCGGCTTAAGAGCCTCGGACTCCTCATTTGGTTGGAACTCGTCTTCGAATGTAATGAGATGAAGAT
Organism: Sambucus nigra; assembly: GCA_949130495.1. Taxonomy (NCBI): domain Eukaryota; kingdom Viridiplantae; phylum Streptophyta; class Magnoliopsida; order Dipsacales; family Adoxaceae; genus Sambucus; species Sambucus nigra. The sequence continues at coordinate 2,795,966 of CASBWL010000030.1, forward strand.
CGTCATTGGATTCGAATAATGAATCCAACTCAAGCTCCCAATAACGATTTTCATTCCGATAAATGTTTTCAAGTCTTTCATTTTCAAGAAAATCTTCAAAATGGAAAACTTGAAAACTATCCCCAAAGTAAGAATCATTAGAATAACCGTAATAACTATAAAAGAAAGACATGGCTACCTCGTTGTTGAAAGATGGAGAATCCAAGAAAGAAAGTGAGCAACCGCGAATGAAAGTTTCTTAGCGCTCAAAGTATGCAAATCCTGCAAGAAAGGTTAAAAGAAAGAATACAAATAGGAAAGGAAAAATACAACGAAATCATAAAACAATTACTATCTAAAACAAGCTCCCCGGCAACGGCGCCAATTTGATGCGAGGGAAACCGAGTGTTCGTGTAGGGACACTATCGTTGATTTCGGATCCCGCTCGGCATACAAAAGAACCTAAGCTACAGCAACACTTGACAAGCAAGTAGAGCGGTAAGTCGGGTATCGAGAATCCACAGGGAGTTATTGAATTTTAGATGTTAATTGTTTAATTACTTCAAGAATAAAAGTGTAAAAGGTGATGTGTGGTTATGGTGACAAAAGAAAAGAATAAGTTAATGTTAGATTAAAGTAAAGCGAGGATCGGGATCGCAATCTACCAAACGGATCGAAACAACTACTAACTAGAGTTAAGGCTCGAAAGCAATCTAATCGAGCATTTACAATTAAGCATAAACATCACGCAAGAAGGAATTTAACCCAAAGTTGCGAGATAAAACATTTAACTGAAAATGATCACACGCGGATTAAACTCGGATTGTCGCTATAAACACTAAAGTTGCGTGACAAATAAAGTTAAACGCTTAACAATCCAACTTTAATACACGCGGTTTCAATTAAAAGCGAGATTTTGCACTAAACCTAGTTTTCGGAGCTCGGGGCCCGAAAATGGCGGAAATGAAATCCCGACCCTATTTATCTAAGGGTGCATGGTGAGTTAAACTAAATCATGCTAATTAGACTAAGAAAGCAACAATTAAAACATGTAAACTAGTTAGAAAGCATTGAAACTAAATTACAAGGCAAGAGAAGAAGAAGAAGAAGAAGAAGAAGAACAAACTAGATTAATGGAGAGGAAGTGAATAGTTCAATCTTACAAACCCATGGGTTGTCAATCCAAGAAGAAGAAGAAAGGAAATCTCCACACCAAACCCTAACTAAACTATCTAATATGAATATGTCTAAGTATGTATATATCTCTATCTATTACAACAAAAACCAACTTATATAGTAAGTTGGAATAAAATAAAATATCTGCAGGGGAAAAAACAGGGGATCGATCGATCGGCCTCTGGTGTCGATCAATCGACAGTGTAATTCGTGGCAAAAATAATAAGGATCGATCGATCGATCCCCAGGCTTGATCGATCGATCAAGCAGGGGCAGCCTGTAATCCTCCCTGTTTTGGCATACAATCCAACGTTGCTCCAATCGCCGTAACTTTGTCGTTATGCATCGGAATTGCGCACCGTTCGCGGCCACGCGAAGCTAGCGAGGAGAGCTAGAACTTTCGTGTAGATGTCGGGCCAGGTGCCCAAGCTGTCAAAAGACTAAAATGCCCTTGCGCGTGCGGTTGTGTACGGAAATCGAGCGAAACGCATCCGGACTTCACACTTAGCATCCAAATACCTACAAAAGCTCAATTAACCCCTGCGAAACATGTTAACATAGAAATCCGAGGGTTGTCTGGTTAACGGGCATAAATATAGGGAATAAGATACCCGAGGGGGCTAATAACGCGTAGGTTAACAGGTGAAATACACAATATTTCCTCCGTAGCATGTATACCGACATGACGTTACGACAAGCCCTTCATAAACCAGAGAAATCAGGGAGACTAATGTATTGGGGAATAGAGCTCGGTGAATACGATATTGTGTATGAACCCAGATCATCACTAAAAGGGTAGGTTGTAGTAGATTTTATAGCAGAATTTACTTATCCTGATATCCCCGAGGAGCAAAAGTTACTCGCCGATCAACCTGTGGATGTTACAGGATCAACAAACATGAGCCCAGACCAACTCCGGTTGGTAAAAGGACAAGTGGATGTTGAAAAATCAACAGACATAAGCTCAGACCAACCCCGGTTGGTAAAAGAACTTGTGGATGTAGAAGGATCACCAACTTCGAACTCAAATCAACTCCGGTTGGTAAAAGAGCGAGAAGAGATGGTCGATGAGGAACGGAAAGTGCCAGGGGAGGATGCAAGGAAGCAACAAATATTTCACCGAGGAACTCTATCAGATAAGGAATTTGAAGACGGGTTACCTATATGGAGATTATATGTAGATGGCTCATCTTGCACAGCAGGTTGTGGGGCAGGAATTGTTTTGAACACCCCAGACGAGATTGACATGGAATATGCCTTACGATTCCAATTCAAAGCCTCCAATAATGAGGCTGAGTATGAGGCCATGATAGCAGGTCTTAATTTAGCAAAGATTATGGAAGTGCAACAAGTGATGGTGTTCAGTGATTCTCAATTGATTGTGAATCAAATGATGGGAGCATATGCAGTTAAAGGAGAATTAATGGTCAAGTATCATGCCAAGGTAATGGGGTTGTTGGCAGAATTTGATGCGATTCAGTTAATCAGAATACCAAGAATAGAGAATGCACGAGCAGACGCACTGGCCCGACTAGCATCAGCTACTCGCACCGAGCTGCGAAGAACAATACCAATTGAAGTACTAGAAAGTCGAAGCATAGATGAAAACCTGACGATGAACATTATCACCCTTGATCTAGGACCATCTTGGATGGAACCCATCAAGGCATATATTGAAGAAGGATAATTACCGGAAGATAAGCTCGCTGCCAAGAAATTGAAGTATAAAGCTGCTCGGTATGTACTAACTAATGGAATTTTGTATAGACGAGGAATTATGGCAGGTTTGCAAAGATGTGTACATCCATCTGAGGTGAAAGAATTAATTGAAGAAATCCATGAAGGGTCCTGTGGAGCTCATGTAGAGGGTCGAACACTTTTGCAAAGGGTGATGACTCAAGGATACTACTGGCCGACGATGAGGGATGATTGTATAGCCTATGCTAAGAAATGTGACAAGTGTCAACATTTTTCCTCCATCCGACGAACTCCACAAGCATTGTTGACACCCATAACTTCCCCTTGGCCATTTTCCATGTGGGGAATTGATTTGGTTGGACCACTGCCAATCGCCCGAGGAAGATTCAAGTACCTCGTCATCGCAGTAGATTATTTTAATAAGTGGGTAGAAGCTGAACCCCTTATCGATATGACGTACGAGAAGGTATACCAGTTTGTTTGGAAGAATATCATCTTTCGATATGGTCTCCCTCATGCCTTCGTCACAGACCATGGAACACAATTCGACAACGAGGAGTTTGCTTCCTATTGTCAACAATCAAACATCCTGAAGACCCATTCAGCACCAGGTCATCCTCAAAGCAATGGGCAGACAGAGGTAACGAATAGAAAATTGTTAAATGGTTTGAAGAAGAGGCTAAGTGAAGCTAAAGCTAACTGGATTAATGAGCTACAATCAGTATCGTGGGCTTACCGAACAACTCCCCGAGCAGCGACTGGAGAATCACCATATATGCTGGCATTTGGAAGTGAGGCTGTAATACCTGCCGAGTTGGGTCTACCAACACACAGAGTGCTGAATTTCAATTCCCCAGTCAGTGACTTGATGAGAAGACTGGATTTGGATATGCTCGAGGAGGTTAGAGAAGAGGCAGCCATTAGGAATGCTGCTTATCAACAACGAACAGCTCTGTTCTACAACAAGAGGGTGAAGAAATGCTATTTAAAAGAAGGAGATTATGTGCTAAAGAAGGTCATTCATAAGAACAATAAATTGGAAGCAAACTGGCATGGACCTTACCGAGTTACAGAAGTTGTTCGACCAGGAACTTACCGAATAGCAACTCTAGAAGGAGAGGAATTCAAGAATGCTTGGAATGCTGAACACCTTCGCAAGTATTATCAGTAATGTAAAATGTACAGCAGTTCCATCAACATGAATAAAAAGATGATGTTTCACAATTTTTTCTCTCCTTTGTTTGAAAGTTTTTCGGGGAATACTAGTGTTGTACACTACGCTGTTCAACAGCAAAAAGAAGACGATAGTTCAGACCCACGACCAACTCCGGTTGGTAAAAGGGTGAGAACACACTATACTCCTTTGGTTAGGAGACATACGCTAGCGTGGCCAACTCCGATTGGTAAAATAACTAGTAGATAGTTCGAAAGAACCTGATAGTTCGAGCGTGATCAACTTCAGTTGGTAAAATAGCGAGAACAAATTATACTCCTTTGGTTAGGAGGCGTACACTTGCGTGATCAACTCCGGTTGGTAAAAGAGCTTATGGACAAGATAGTTCGAAAGAACCTGATAGTTCGAGCGTGATCAACTTCGGTTGGTAAAATAGTGAGAACAAATTATACTCCTTTGGTTAGGAGGCGTACACTTGCGTGATCAACTTTGGTTGGTAAAAGAGCTTGTGGACAAGATAGTTTGAAAGAACCTAACAATTTGGACCCACGACCAACTTCGGTTGGTAATAGGGCGAGAACAAAATATACTCCTTTGGTTAGGAGGCAATAGTTCAAACCCATGACCAACTTTGATTGGTAAAAGGGCAAGAACAACATTCTTAAAATGCCAATTTTGGTTGATTAAGAAACAAAATAGGCGAACTTATATTGGTCGGAATGTAAAATCATTCCAGAAAATACAAAAAATTCCAAACTGAACCAAGTATAGTTGGTCGGTGATCAAGACCCAACTAATTGTAGTTGGTCGACGAGGATAAATTATCGACCTTGGTTGGTCGGACACATTTTATGAAAAAATTTACCAAGTATGGTTGGTCGGGGATAAAAACCCATCAACTGTAGTTGGTCGGCAAACACAATTTAACAACCTTGGTTGGTTGGAAACATTTTAAACATTTTATACTCATTACTTTATTATTAGGTGATTGAGCAACATTGATACTTGCAATTTTTATTACTAAGTTGGTTGATGAACAACACAATATTGTTATCTTTTTAACAGATACATATGCACAAATGTAAAAGTGTTAGACAAGTACAAAAGAATAGCAATACAGATTTGCAAACAGAAAATGAAAGTCTTTCATTAAATCAAATTACAAGTTACATATGTGTGCTAACTATTACATTGAAAATCCTATTTTATTGGTTTTTTCCCTTCAACCTTTGATACAGGTTCCTCACCAGCAGGAGGATCATTTAATGTCTGAGGAGAATTGATGAAATTCAAGTCCTTCAACATTCTGACATTCACTACTGAAGGAGTATCCAAGAGATGCTCAGGACGAGATACGTCAATTTGAGAATGAAGGTTATAGTCACTAAGATAATTCGCAATCAAGCTCCGAGGAATGACGCGAGCAGGTATCCATTCCATGTCCAACTTGAAAGGTGGCACAGGAAAGTCAAGCACTCCAGGATCATAGTAGTACCACAAAAAATGTCCTTGCTCGAGCTTTAATACACATAAGGCATTCAGCCAGCCTTGTTTATAACCTTCATTATTGGCATTTTCGATACGAGCATCCAAGTGATAAAGGGCCTCATTATAGCCTGCATTCCAAAATTCCCTGGGCTATTTATGGAATTGGAAGGTTAATCTATCCAATTGTTCATGAAGGTTTTTGGTGAAAAGGTCCTTGGTATGTAAAGCTGACTTCGTTGCAGTAAGTTGATCTTCCCAAGTCAGGATTTTCTTGGACATCTCAGACAAAGCCCGATCTTTTGCGTTCAACTGGTACGCTTGAGTTTCCAATGTTGACAAAGTACGAGATTCTTCAATATTACGAGGAGTTCTTGATCCTCCCCGAGCAACTGAAGTGTTTCGCTCCTCATTAACATCCTGGGCAGCTCTTCCTTGCCCACGAGAACCTCTTCCTCGTCCCCGAGCAGTAGCAGAAACACCAGACTTTCTTAAAGTATCCAATTCTTGCCTTAATTTGGCGTTTTCAACCTCTAAGAATGAGAATCCTTCATCAGTGACCGGTACCAAGGCAGTAGAGGATGAAGCTGCAGACTCATATTGTGCCAACTTTTTCTGCAAATTGTTGTTCTCTTGTTCCAGCAGCTCGGCGATCTGTCTGCAGGCCTCAACTTCACCTTTTAGGGTTCTCTCCCTGACATCGTATCCAGCAATGATCTTTTTATGACCTGTTTCAGAAGAAAGCTATTGATATCTATTTTCATACTCCTTGTGCAATAAGGCAATTGATTCATTGTGTTGATTCTGAAGATCTTCTAAAGTACAATGCAGTTCCTCGATCAATTCGTAGTATGCCACATTATTGGCCACAGCTCGATCAAGTAAATCCTTCAGGTACCGATAAGCCTCAATTTCTTGCTCTGAAGCATCATGGCCAAGGATGTTAGCAACTTCTGATGTACTAAGGTCTGTATGACCAGCTTTATAATACTCATGGCATTGCTGCATCAACTTTGTGTCATTAGTAGACAAAAGATCCATCCTGGCCATAAACTAACAGAGAAAGAAAAAGAAGATCAAGACAGAGTGCAGATAAAGAAAAGACAATCATATGGAAAGAAAGAATTCAAATTTTATTAGATCATAAGGAAAAAGTTACAAAGATCTGAGATACAAAGTACAAGTAAAGAGAAAAACAAAAAGATAGTACTGAACAACTTCACACCTTTTCCTTGTCTCCCAAGACTTTCTCGGGAGGCTGGGACGAGGAGCTTGGTTGCTCGGTGGGAACATTGATCTGATTGGTAGAAGCTGGGACTTGTTCTAGAGGAGTAGGCAACGAAGAAATCTCCTCGGTGGCTGTCTGGGTGGGTGTTGGAACAAGGACTTGATCACCCCCTATCATTGAAGATTCTTCAGATGCAGCCTCGTCTTCATCTTCGTCTTCAATAACTGGAGGAGGACCAGGGAGATGTTGTTGAAATAGCTCAGAGTCCTCGCTCACCTTTAATTCTTGCAAGGCAGCAACCCAACCATCATGGAAGAATTTCAAACTTCCATAATTCACCTGGGTCATCATTGCAGCTACCCCCCTATCCCATCCTTTATCCCAACCAGTCTAAAGGATTTCTTCACAACCGTTTTTCTCTTCATCTTCTCCGAGGAGAGCTTCTCGGATAGAAGGTCCCCGGAGGCTTTCAGCTTGGCCTCCAACTCCTCCTTCTGACGATTTGCTTCGCGCAGAAGTGTCAACTCTTCCTCAGCTGACTTCAATTTATTCTCCAGCTCCCCAAAGCCTGAAAGTTTCTCGGCATAGTCTTTATTCTCTCTCTCCAAGTCCTTCACTTTATTACCCAGTTGTTCCTTCTCTGCATCAGATGCAGCCAACTTCTTCTCCCATTCAATTTTATCCTCGTCATACTTCTGACGAGATTCACTCACAGATTTAATAGCTTTCTCTAGTGCTCCTTCCACAGTGGACGAGGAGCAAGAAGCTTTGATCGCTTCATCCTTTTTAAGGATTATATTGAAACAGCTCGTCAACTGTAATCAGAAAAGGGAAATGATATCAGAAACAAATATGGGAAATAACAAAGGAAAATATGAAAAACTCATAGTATAGATACTTACTGAAGCAAGATGACGAGCAGCCAGAGAAGTAACCATATCCCGAGTAAGGTCTTCTTCAGTACCTTGCACCTCGGGAATGGGCAAAAACTTTGCCAAGCTCATCGTAGAGCTCGGAGGAACAGTGATTGGAGCATCATCTCCACCAGCTGGGAGCTGGGGAATGGCTCCAGAAATACTGACCGAGGAGGATTTCCTTAGTCTCCTTGGTGACTTTTCAACAACCTCAACCAAAGAAGAACTTTTGGTTGGTGAGATAGTGGTTACTTCAACAGGTGCATCCTTATGCACAGGAGCCAATGGGGGCTTCTCGACAGCCTTCTAAGAAGCAACAGAAGAGGTGACATCTTTATTCTTTGTCCCTTTTTGGAAATCAACCTTATTTTTCTTCCCAGCAGAGGAAGTTTCCTCGAAGAGAGCAGGAACTCTTCTCTTGCCCATTTTTTGGCTCAAAGGAATATGAGATTCCGGATCAGAATCTTCACGAATTTGCACTGGATCACTAATGCTGACCACAGGACGAGCAGTAAAGGACGACGTATAGCTCCTATACTGCAACAAGTATGAAGCAGACCTGATGTGCTCGTCTGCGATTCTCTGATGCAAACTCCAGATATGTTTCAATTGACTTATATTAACTTCTGATTCTTTGGGAGTTTTTCTCTTACTATCAACTGCAAACAAAAACATATTGAAATATCAGTCATACATTTTATCAAATACCACGAAATCATAATTTCAAAAACAAAATAAGATGAAAACGACCTATCCCATTGCCATATGGGGGGCATCTGGGACCCTCATATACTGCATCTCCAACCAAAGGGGCATGTTGCTAATTTTTTATAACTACCCCGTGTTCAAAATAATCCCTGTTGGCATCAGGGAGGTTGACTACTAAGGCCTTATTCAAAAACCTAGTTTTTAAATAAAAAATGTTGTCTAAAATAGCCCATCTGTAGCAGTACATAATCTCAGGAATTCCTATACGAGTTCCATGAGTTTGATTTAACCTATGTACCCTATTAAATATTCTCCATATGTTGGGGGCTATTTTTGCAGGGACAACGTCGAAGTACTGACAGAACTCTAAACATAACGGATTTGGTGGAAAAGAAAATCCACATTAAGCAATAAATAGGCTAGGGAACCAGTGTCCCTCAGCCAAATCAAAATAACTTGAAGGCTCAGAAAGAACCTCCAAAGTTACCCAAGAAGGAATAGAGAAGTCAGAGCGAAACTTCTCAAGAGATTCGATAATGTAAACCATGATGAATAAAAGAAGAAGGAAGAAGAGCTTACAGGGAAAAAGGAGATCTGTTGACAAACGAAGGAGGAAATTAACGCACAAGAGAGAGAAAAGCTTTAGAAAACTCGAAACGAGAAAATTAAAAAGGTAGAAGACGATGGGATTGCCTCTGAAGTTTAAATACTTTGCCTTGGAAACCAGGGAAAGAAATGATTACATAAAAGAAACTATTGCGCTACCGGTGGCTAAAAGGACAAAAAATGCACGAAGATCGAAGCGCTTATGAAAAGGTAAAAAGGCGGATTCTGCGAATTTGCAAGGAAATTTAAATATGAAGAAAAGACTCCTAAAACCCAGGAAGGCCATTTAATATTGCCATATACCGAGAAAGAATGTTCCATACTCCTCAAAGTTCGAAATATGAAACATTGGGGGCTTCTGTTGATACCAAAATTAGTATGCTGATGTGGACGGCTAATAAGAAGACACGTGTCAATCTACGTGGCACAATAGCAACGAGGAAGATTGTTTCCCCGACCAACATACTCACTCCGAGCAACAAGTATACTCTGAGGAACAAGCCTCCGAGGTACTCTTACCTTCCGAGGAACTCTAATTCTCCGAGGAACTCTTGGACGACGAGCAACTAAGGCGGTTCGAGTTGCACCTCGACCACAGCATTAATTGCCAGATAATCAACAGTTCAACTATTCATTGAATGCTTATCATCTTGACGCGCACGTTTGAAGAACATTAAATGAATTACCCTTTAATATGTGTATCATTTAATGTAACACCCTTTCATGTACAACCTAAAGGGTTATAAATACCTTGTATCACCCTCATTCAAGGGGGACCGGAATTTCTTGATAGCACTTGTAATCCAGAATTCCCAAACACTCAGCAATAACATAACAGTGGATGTAGGACATTCATATAAGGCTGAACCACTTTAAAATCTTTGGTCTTATTTATTTATCTGTGATTAAATAATTAGAGTAATCTAGTTTTTTACATCAACACTTAAGGTCCTCAGAATTGGTCGCTCTTACTCAAGGACCTCAGAATTGACCTCGACCCTCCGAATTGGTCGCTCTTACTTAAGGTCCTCAGAATTGATCTTGACCTTCAAAAGTGGTTTCTCCCACTTAAGGTCCTCGGAATTGACATTGACCCTCAAAATTGCTCGCTCCTACTTAAGGTCCTCAGAATTGACCTCGACCCTCAAAATTTATCGCTCTTACTTCATGTTCTCATAATTGACCTTTACCCTTAGAATTGGTTGCTCCCACTTAAGGTCCTCAGAATTGACCTCGACCCTCAAAATTGGTCGCTCCTCAAAAATGGTCGCTCATACTTAAGGTCCTCATAATTGACCTCGAACCTCAGAATTGGTCGCTCCCACTTAAGGTCCTCAAAATTGATCTCGACCCTCGTCAGAACTGACTTCAACCATCAGAATTGGTCGCCACAACATAAGGTCCTCATGAAGCACCCTCTATCTTTGACTCACTTGAGTCTACACTATATAGGTGCTCATCTAGTTTGGAAATAGTGACAAAATTGAGTCATATTTTGGTCTACCAAAAAGCCCACAGACTTTACATATGAATTCCTCTCAAATTTCCTAAAGCTATAACTCTAACACCTCACCTAGGATTGCATTTATGTGTTGCATTCTTCATAATATGGGTGTGTGTGATTCAAATCCCGTCAAAATGATTTTCTACAATTTTGGGGATATTTTAAATAATTTTTAGGAATTTTTAAAAATTTAAAATTGGATTTTATAATGTTTTGTGTTGTTTTATAATTTCCCTAAGTTCCTAAAACTTCGCTTGGGTAGAATCCAAAACCGCTAGAGTTTTGAGAATTCTTGGTGTTAGTCAAAGAAAATTATTGTCAACAAGGGTTATTTAGTGTGTTGATTTTTATCCATCGTTAAACGGCGTGTAGTTTTTATAAGTCGTATATATTACTCTAATAACAATAATTGGCTACATACTAATGCTAAATTTATGTTCCTTATTGACAAGTTCACATCCACTTATTTAAAATGGTGTATGTAAGATTTATATCATTGGGGGAAGAGCCTCTGATCAATTTGGGGGGGGGCCTTGATGTTGGCGCTGTTTGAACGATATTTCCTTGGTGCTCGGCGTCGTTCGATCAACGTATGGGGACCCCTTTTTTGGACATTTTTATAGACATCAGTGTATTGTGAAGGACATTGTTTGAACGACGTTTAGACTCGTTTGAATATAAATATTCTTATCTAAGTATTTAATCAATAATCAAATGTTAAAAAAAAATATTTAGTGAGATACCCATCACTCCTGATAACACCCCCATGTGAAATTAACATAAATAGAAATTACAATTCAAATCAATTTTAATGAAAATTTGAATACTCAATTAATTCTTAAATTCAGTCCCAAACTAAATAATAATCACTCTAATCACAAATATTAAATCAATTTTAATGTATATTCAATCAATTCTTAAATATTAAACTGAACATATATTTATTTTCAAAATAACATAGAGAATAAAAAACTTACAAAACAAGTGAAAACAACTAATGTCAAGGTAATAATATAGGAAATTCAACACACTAAAACAAGTTAAACAAAAAATAATCCCTTGAATTGTTCAGTATAATGGCACAAAGATGCTTCAATTGACATTTTCGAGAAATGATATTTTTGTATGGAAAAATGAGTTGAATTGGTGCATCCCGTGAAATAACATATCTCGCCATAAGAGTCTAAATTTGATGACCCACTTTAAAAGTGGCTATTATGGATTCTCATATGATTGTTTGAAACATTATAATAATAAATAAATAGTTACAACTGGTCCTATAATTTTTTAGATAAATAAAATTTAACACACAACCGACAATATAATCTAAGTATTGTTTAGAATAAATTGTGATTAGGCCGTCCACAATGGATACCTTAAACTCATTGTTGATCCTGTAGTTGGGTCATAATGGGAGTATAAACCGGTAGAAGAGGGAGGGGATTCGTTATCCCTCCCTCAAATTTGTGGGAACGATAAGGGATTGGCTAAAGGAGGACACATGGTTTGAAACATAAAAGATTGGTATGTTTAGAGGGAAAACGTGGGACTGTTCCAGACCTATCTTGCCCGTTTGGACACTCTAAACGTGGTTATTTTTCAAATTTTGTAATTCCAAACGTCCAACATTTCTCCGTCTGTAACTCCTCAACACCCAAATGTCTAACAATCCCACGTTTTACCATTAATTTCACGGATCCCTTTGTGAACCAACACCAGTTTCGTAGCTTAATACTTTGTATTTAACGTACCCCATTGTGAATTCCCTTATGGATATTAATAAGTCAGCTAACACCTCCCATTTGACATAACCAAACATTATCTACACTTTCCATATCCATTTATCCTTGAGTTTTTCTGATTTATGAATTGAACATGAATCAACAAGACAAAAATTCATTCAAAGATCCGTGATTATTCATTCAGTTTTCATAAGAAATTATCATAACTATATATTTGAAATTTTTTACAAATGTGGTAACATGTTTCTAGAGCTGTGAATGCTTTCACAAACTCTGAAAACTTTAGCATTTTCACAATCATATTTCACAATTGCGACAAGCTTCTCCTGTATAAATGGATTGAATGAACAAGACAAACATTGATTCAAATATCTGCAGTATTTATTCGTTGCTCGTTTTTCAGACACTCATGCACTTAAGAAGTTACGAGAACTGTATTTTTGAAAATTTATAGATAAATGGTACCATATTTCTAAAAATTCTATACATATATTGGAAACTCTCAATTTTTAAACATTTTTAGAATCATATTTCTCAATCACATCAAGCTTAGGCTGTACAAATGACGAACCTTCATATACTTGGGTTTTCTTCATTTTTCTTTTTATAGGTTGGGCTGTTCATTTTCTTTCAGATTTGGTTAGGGTGATTTTTTATGTTGGACAACACTACTCAATTGGTGCAGACAAAATGAGACTTTATATAAGTATAACCACTAACTTCTCAAGTAGGCCTGTAAATTCAGTCGGGCAGGGCCAAAGTCCGCCTGTTCGTTCCGCTATTTTCGGCCCAAGCTTTATTTGAGTTTGAGCCGAGCCGAGCCAAGCCTGATCCTGAGCCTAAATTTCAAGACCAAATGAATTTTGGGCTGAGCTTGAGTCAAACCTTACCAAGATCGAATTGGCCCCGAAGCTCGAACTTTGAATATATAAATAAATAAATAAATAATTTTATATAATATAACATATTTATGTTAACATTGTTTAATTAGGTTTCACTGTTTTCTTTTCATTTACTACTTCAAAAAAAATTTCATTTGTCATAATCCATTAGATTACAAGTGATTTTCAATTTTGTGATTTTATTGTTAATCTAATCAGTGTGGGCATTTGATTTATTAATTGCTCAAGTCACAATAAGCCTTTGATAGTGATCAAACAATATTATTTTTATGATGTTTAATTGGCCTTTGTAGGATTTCACTCTTATTATTTTTTTTAATTTAATACATTTCATAATTATATATTTTATTTATGAAATATAAATTAGATTTTATTGTGTATATTTCCTTCATGATGGAAATAGATGAAAAAAACACTAACTCAAACAATTTTAACAAAGAAACTGAAATCGGGTCTGTTCAAAATCGGGCTCGAAGCCCATAATATGTATGAATCGAGTTCGGGCTTAGGTGGAAAAAATAAGATCGAACCGAGCTCGAATAAAATAATTTGAATCGAGCCTGAGCAACTCCAAACTCGACTCATCCAACCTGATTTCCAGCGGTATTCTCAAGGTGGAGTTAGTAGAAACGTTTTTTTTGTCGCATACCATGATGTGTCCGGGGCTGCTTACGCGCACCTCAACTAATCCCCATTCGCGGTGTAATACCCCGTATTTTTATGCTATATTAATTTGGGGATTTATTAGATTTAATGTGAGTTAATTATTTAATAAAAATCCGGAAATTAATTATGTTATAATTATTAACGTGACGAGAGTTAGTAATTATGGGAAATTTGTTGAATATTACTAATGAGCAAAGTAATATATTATATTGGTTATATTGAATGTCATGAGTGAGTTAAATGACAATTCCGGAAATTTAAGTCAGGACGCGCCTGTGTCGTGTCGAGACTAAATGTGGATTAATAAAAAGTGAGTATTTTATAAGTTGTTCATATGGTCGTTTTGAGTGCGCCAACGCATCCGAAAGGGTCGAGATAGTCAGAAAAGTGTACCCGGGGGTTTAGTTTGGGTCTCGGGGCATTTTTAGGCCTAATAAGTAACCCGGGAGGGCATTTTGGATATTTCACATTTATGGGTAATTAAACCCACGAAAATCAGAAACCTATATCAGCCATTTAGGTTAGTCAACTAGGGTTAGAAAACTCAAACACAAGTGACGTTTATAGGAGAGGGAAGAAGAAAGCTTCCAAGGTAATCCAAGGCACCAAAAGTCATCCGTTTGCACCACAACCACCACCAACGCGTAGATCACGCAACGGGCTACGCAACCACACCAAAAACATCTGCAAATCATAACGTCAAAAATCCCAGGCAAGTGTTTATCTTGCTATTTTCGTTGGTGCAATTTTTATATTAGTTTAGGAATGATTAGGGATGAAATATATGGAAGAAAACCCAAATTGTGATAGGAATTTGCATGTAGTAAAGACTTAAACCTTATTCTGGAAAGTCTCTTGTGATGTAGAAAGTTAACCCACGAAATTTTGGTGTATATAAGAAAGAAATTCTGGGATAAACCAGATTAGAATCGTGAGTTAGAGATTTTTAGGGTTCTTGAGTTTTAAATGAATTATGGCATGATTAATACATGTTTAGTGATGTAAATTGACATGTTTTACGTTGGAAATACCTGATATGGTGATATAAGATTAGTAGTATCAATTCTGGGATGATTGGGATTAGAAAATATGGATTTGGTGTAAGTTTGGAGATGAAACCCGTAACTGCAATTCTGCAGATTTCGCAGACCTGCTTGATCGATCGATCGAGCCCCAAACCTCGATCGATCGACCCCTCCTGGCAGACTCTTATATCCCTTTTTAAATGAGTAAAAATCAAATTGCCGTGATATAATTCTTGGGCATCCTTAATAAAATGTTTTGGGGAGATGGGGAAGACTAGTAGGACATGTGAATAGATTTTGGGACCCTTTATGTCGGGAAAAGATTGTATTTTGGGATAATTACATATGGGTCGGTAAATTTATAAATTAAAGAGAGAGAGTCACGTAAGAGAGTTACGTTGGAACATAATAAGGACACCTACTGAATTTTATACTTGTGAGGATAGAGTTCACGAGTGTCATGAAAAGAGTTAGAGAAACCCTTCGATTTAAGGTTAGTGATGAACCCTTATAAGAATACTTAATGTGAAAATTAAGGATAAATATTGTAATTATGGGTGATGAGAGAAACCTATATTGATATAATAATAAGTGGTATATTTATATAGTTGTGTATGCATATATTATATACGTGTGAAAAATGTACCCGCGCTACTTGCTATCCCTGAGGTTACCGCGCTGGGACAGTCTTATCTCGATGGGACCTTTATGGGGGATATTGACTTGTACCCTAGAAGATAGATATCCTTGGTACAGGCTATCAGAATGATAGTTCAGACGGTCCTAAGAGACGTGAGGGTATGTACTGACCTCATGGAGACTTGGAATCTATGCTTCGCCTCAATCTTGTTTGTGTATATATGTTGATACAGTTCGAGAGTGATTCCGAACTTGTATATCCCTTAGTGTGAGTGATACGGGGATTGGATAGCAGAGTATTCCTGCACCATAGTTTGTATGTTGGTGCTGTTAGAATATATATATTATACGAGTGCTTAATATATATACCTGGAACTTGGGAAATTTATGCTTTTGCTGTGATATGGTAAGTGAGAAATAATTCTGGACTATAAATCGGAAATACTTGTTTGAAAAGTATAATATGACACTGAAAACTTTATTGATTTATAAAGCTAAAATGAGAACTTCGGTTACTAATTGAAATAGTATCTTCAAACGATTGAATTGTTAAATTTTGAATCTTACGAGTAAGATGAGATAAGTTAAACCATTGGGAAAGAGTAGCGTGTTATATGATGAGATAGACTATTGGGAAGGTTAGTGCGATAGGTGTGCACATTAGAAGAGAGGTGAGAATTTCTCAAGAGAGTGTCGAACTAATATGTTGTTGCATTGGCCTATATCAATTTAAATACTTGCTAAACGTATTTGAAATCAAACACACTATCGGGCTCTGACCCGTTTCTTTTTCTCTTTCTCTCTCTTGTATATATATGTATGTATTACAGGTGCCCAGCCACAAGGGCGTCTTGCTTAGGATCTCTTGGAAGGAACGCGCTGCAGCTTAGGTGGGAGTTGCAGGTCTCTTGTTTTGATGACTTTGTTCATTCGGATCCACTCTTAGTACTTTGATCTAGTTGGGCATGTGTAGCTCTCTCCATTATTCCGTTGTGTTGGACATTTGTATTTCAGTTATTCCAGTATTGTTATTATGGGATTTATTCAGTTTGGATGTGTGACTTTAGATTTCGTATGTTGACATTCGATTGACGAATGTATTATATTAATTGGATTATGTTGCAGAATTTAATGTGGTATGATTCTTACTTATTGAATGTTGTTAATAAAATAAATGATTTTTCTTTAAATAAAATTTGGAAAGTATGTATGAAAATGGTTTTTGACACTTAGCTTAATTAATTAGGGTGTTAAATTGGAAAATTTTATTTTTCGACAGTAATGCTAAGAATGGACCAACTGTTCACCTTGATTTAATTTAATAAAGGAGTGATCGCCCGGTATTTAATTAAGAGGGGTGTCCCAGGTGGTATCAGAGCATCAGGTTCTAGTGTCCTTAGGATCTGTACGAATTATTATGCTTTCAGCGTTGCTTTGTTTGTTATAGAGCCCTATGTTTAGGATTGTCGATTCCTTTGAAGAGATTTCGTTCTTCTGCTATAATGTGTATACACTAGTGAATTCTAATTTCGTTCGGATGTGTGCGTGTGCCGAGCGATGACGGATGTCAGAAGAGGACCGTTAAGCGTACATAAGGAGGCAGGGCTCAGTTGAGATTATGAAATATATATCCGAGGATGATGACCGTAGTCGAGGTCACCTCCATTATGGCACGAGAAGTCACGACTAGAAAGGCGACTAAGGTGCAACAATGATTTTCAAATGCTGTTATCGTCAAATGAGGTTCGAGGGTAAACTTACCCAACGTATTACAAAAACGTGTAGAGACTGTTAGTGGGAAATTTTAGAAACGCGAAAATTGTATGTGTTTACCAAGAGAGGTAAAGTATCCAAAGGCTTAAATATAGGACGGAGTGTGGCAAACTGAAAGTGAAAATTTAGATAAAATTTTCTTGGCTTTCGGGATGAAATTATAATGGTTGGAAGCAACCACCGATTTTAGAAGTGGAATGCTATGCCTATAGGAGAACCTTAGGTACAGTGTTGACCGTATGTTCCTTCCTCAACTATTCAGGATGAGAAGCAAACGTGGTTCTGAACTCATCGCAGGAGGGCATGACCGAAATCCAAATGTGGATATGAATCCTAATCGTTAGCAAATTTTTTATCGAAAGAGGTAGATACTAGTGGAGGAAACGACTCCAAGTGGGAGACTAACTTGTAATAATAGTTGATAATACTCGAGGAGGAAATTCTAATGGACGACCGATTCAGAGGTTGACAATGTCATATTTTGTCAATATATATGATAATGCTTCTTTGTGGGGGAAGTTAAAGGAATCGAAGAATTTAGTCGAGAATAAGACTGAATACAACGGTGGTGGTATAGCACCACAAAAGGATGTGGATACACATCAGGAAAACCATTTAAATGCTTCCAATAGTTAAGTTCTTACCAAGAGATGGTAAATTCAGTAAGTACTATTATAGATAGTAACATGATCTTTATGGCCTAAAAAGCTAAGGGAACAACCGGGATGACTAACCGAAATCGAGTTTACTAACGTCCGAGAGAAGGACAATCCTAACCTGGTTAGTAGGACAGGTGGTAAGTGGATTATATGTTAAGGTAGTTTGTGCGGAGCGAGATCGCTCACGATAATAAGTTCCAAAGTGAGTAAAAGGACAACCATACGGTTCCTAATAAAAGACAACGATTAAAGTAATTTTGTTTGGTTTGAGTAGACGTGTTCCGTCCAGGAACCATTTGTGCAGTCAAGACGATTGCCACGATGGAAGTATAAGTTGTATCCTTAGAGGATGCGGCGTGTTTATGTGACACGAGCGAGTCACCATATTTTTTCATTGCTAGATTAGCATGTGAGACGAGTTTAATGCATATCAAAAAAAAAATGTTACCATTATGTGAATATTTTTCCCTAGTGTAGCGGGATTTTTCTTTAGTGATATCCGCGGAGGATGAATGAGTATATTAACAGTGTTTCAATACTTTATTGAGGTTACTCGTTGTAGTGATGCGATACACGAGTATGATATTATCTTTGTTAAAATGTTATAAAAATGGGTAGTATGATAGTGAGCATTTATTGCAAGGCTATCGGAGTAGTTGCATTGGTGCAACATGTTTTATGTTTGTTTTGGCGAGGCCTTACCTGTAAGAAGGTTGGACTTGCACTTATATTATCTATCCTAGAGACTTCGGAGGAGATAGTGGACTCGAGATATTCGATCCCAAAGTATGTATAGACTTTGTCAGTATGATTCAGTATGTACCGGGATTTACCGATGAGCGAAAAGACTTGACTCTGTATTATGTTTAGCACTCCGGACTTAGTGATAGGAAGGGCGCAGTGTTATAATTATCCTTAAGAGATGCGGGAGTTAATATTTATACCCCTATTATTAGGGAAAGGAATTTTGAGAATTCCGATTGTATGTATTCGAGGTTTATGGAATGCTATTACCACCAACCTATACTAAACAATAGTGCAATTAGTGAAACGTTCTTTGTCAAGCATAATTAAGGGAGAAATTGCAACTTTTCTGTCAAGGGACGGAATAAAGGGGTATATACTATGGACGGAGGACCTAACGGATTTTGATAACCGACAACGCTAGGTAGTAGTGTATCGGGGGGGCTCCTTGTTTGTATTTCTCTTTGCGATACATCCCACGCATGAAACTTAGCATAAGGTTGGAGATAGGGAGACGTTTGGTCACTATTCCATGAGTTCGGTACCCTGATCGTAATGGGATCAAGTAATTATGTATGAAAGTTGAAAGTTGAACTTTTGTTTTAGAGTCATTGGAGCCGAATTTTGTGGTAGGAAAGCATTGAAAGTATCCCCACGAGTTGAGGGGTGGAACGATGATAAGGAGAATTTAAGAATTTTGATTTCTAGGGTGATTGAGAGTACCCAAATCTCATAACCGCGTACAGAACACAAGGTGAATAAAGAGTTGGAATGATTTTAGCATGGGTTATCTGGAAAGAACTTTATATTACACAAAAGAGATGACCTGTAATTATTTTGATGAATAGAGTGTTAGTGATTTATTTTGGTTGTTGTACCTATTTGGGAAAATTGTTGTACGTATCTGAGGAAGGTTGAGAATTATTATCCCTCTTTTGTTGTCATGGAATTTGAATGCCTTATTCCTTCTATTCTGTTGAATTTAGTTAGTCCTACAGATGAGTAGCACGCCGTTCGCTCTCCCAGGGCGGTCGGAGTGTTGCAAAAATGTGGGCATCTTGGGTAACTACAGTTAAAATAGTCTGAGTCGAAGGGACGTGGTAATAGACATGTGATATATATGTTTGTGGGACTAGTATAATGAAGTGGAAGTGATAGAGTGGATTAAACGTCACATGATTGGAGATAATCCATACATAAGTGCACAATTAAAATAAGCATGCCCTAACTTGATTGGAAGGCTGTGGGAAGCCATTCAAGAATTGGTATTCCTTGAATAGAGTAGAGTTCAATTGTTATGAAGAACACCCGGAGTGGAGTTGTTATTAGTTAAGCGTGGGAGAGACTTGCGCATACAAAGAGTAATGATGTTAGTATAGTATAAGAGATCCAGAAGTGCGCTTCGTGGAGAGAAGAGCACGGGTCGGAACTTTCGGCATACTCCAAGGAAGGAAGGGGAGTATTACGTGTCACTTAATGTGAGACATTTCAAGGGAAGAATCGATGTTTAGCGAGACGTAGTGAGTAGTCTCTACATGCACCGCCCATAGGTAAGGTTTGGTTGAAAGAGGAGAATCAACCAAAGAATTTTGTGTTTATCGAAAATTACTGAAATTGGAAGAGGTTGGTAAAGTCGGTAAAGTTCTTGGATGGGTTGCCATCCTCAAAACAAGATCAAGGGTTTATCCCGAACATGTGAATTAAGTCGCCGAGAAGGAAGTGATTGATATCCCTTTGGGCTGGCTTACAATATTAACTAGTATGCCCCAGACTTCCTTTGAAAGGAAGGATCGCGCCAGTGCATGGTCCGGCGCAGTATAAATTTCTGAATCAGGATGAGATTGGTGAATCTCACCTTTGATATGGTATTTCAGGAACCAGCGGAGATAAATTTCGTTTCTAGTAGGATGTATCACCCTTAGCCATGGAATAAGCGCATGGTGATTAAAAATTAGTGGAGCCACGGGAGGGAGATTTTGGAATCTTGGTACGATGATTTCAAGAATGCTCTCTAGAAGCACTCGTACCTGTTTGTCGCGTACGAGGAACTTATTAAGGTTTTTTTATGAAAGAACCTCGACTACTCTCCTTACGTATGTTTAGGGGAGAGTAGATAATCATAATTTTTGGATCGGTCGAGAAAATATCCGATGACTATGGTGGAATTCCACGACTGTTTTAGGCAATCAAGAGTGGTCAAATGTTCGTATGATCTTCTCAAAATGGGAATTTTGTGTATGGATAAATTCGAGTAGTTATCATGTAGTGAGATGCGGCCTCCTAATGATAGTGAGATAATGAAATTTATAACGTATAGGCGTGACCTATGCGAATGTTTTCGGGTGGGATCACAATGTGAAGTGTCACCAATGAGAATGTAAAACAATGTTGTTGTGAGGAAAAAGCTATAATGATTGAGCGCCGTACTATGTAGATAATTTGCGTACTGGCAAGGATATTCAGATTTGTTCTTACCAGGTATGCCTTGTTTTTTCGAATTTTGGAACGAAATTATGTTATTAGGGGGGAAGTATGTAATACCCCTTACTTTTATGCTATATTAATTTGGGGATTTATTAGATTTAATGTGAGTTAATTATTTAATAAAAATCCGAAAATTAATTATGTTATAATTATTAACGTGACGAGAGTTAGTAATTATGGGAAATTTGTTGAATATTACTAATGAGCAAAGTAATATATTATATTGGTTATATTGAATGTCATGAGTGAGTTAAATAACAATTTCGAAAATTTAAGTCAGGATGCGCCTGTGTCGTGTCGGGACTAAATGTGGATTAATAAAAAGTGAATATTTTATAAGTTGTTCGTATGGTCATTTTGAGTGCTCCAATACGTTTGGAAGGGTCGAGATAGTCAGAAAAGTGTACCCGGGGGTTTACTTTGGGTCTCGGGGCGTTTGTAGGCCTAATAAGTAACCTGAGAGGGCATTTTGGACATTTCACATTTATGGGTAACTAAACCCACGAAAATCAGAAACCTATATCAGCCATTTAGGTTAGTCAACTAGGGTTAGAAAACTCAAACACAAGTGACGGCCATAGGAGAAGGAAGAAGAAAGCTTCCAAGGCAATCCAAGGCCCCAAAAGTCATCCGTTTGCACCACAACCACCACCAACGCGTAGATCGCGCAACGGGCTACGCAACCACACCAAAAACATCTGCAAATCAGAACGTCGAAAATCCCAGGCAAGTGTTTATCTTGCTATTTTCGTTGGTGCAATTTCCATATTAGTTTAGGAATGATTAGGGATGAAATATATGGAAGAAAACCTAAATTGTGATAGGAATTTGCATGTAGTAAAGACTTAAACATTATTCTAGAAAGTCTCTTGTGATGTAGAAAGTTAAGGCACGAAATTTTGGTGTATATAAGAAAGAAATTCTGGGATAAACCAGATTAGAATCGTGAGTTAGAGATTTTTAGGGTTCTTGAGTTTTAAATGAATTATGGCATGATTAATCCATGTTTTACGTTGGAAATACCTGATATGATGATATAAGGTTAGTAGTATCAATTCTGGGATGATTGAGATTAGAAAATATGAATTTGGTGTATGTTTGGAGATGAAACCCGTAACTGCAATTCTGCAGATTTCGCAGACCTGCTTGATCGATCGATCGAGCCCAGTGCTTCGATCGATCGAAGGCTCGATCGATCGTGCCCCAAACCTCGATCGATCGACCCCTCCTGGCAGACTCCTATTTCCCCTTTTAAATGAGTTAAAATCAAATTGTCATGATATAATTCTTGGGCATCCTTAATAAAATGTTTTGGGGAGATAGGGAAGACCAGTAGGACATGTGAATAGATTTTGGGACCCTTGATGTCGGGAAAAGATTGTATTTTGGGATAATTACATATGGGTCGGTAAATTTATAAATTAAAGAGAGAGAGTCACGTAAGAGAGTTACGTTGGAACATAATAAGGACACCTACTGAATTTTATACTTGTGAGGATAGAGTTCACGAGTGTCACGAAAAGAGTTAGAGAAACCCTTCGAGTTAAGGTTAGTGATGAACCCTTATAAGAATACTTAATGTGAAAATTAAGGATAAATATCGTAATTATTGGTGATGAGAGAAACCTATATTGATATAATAATAAGTCGTATATCTATATAGTTGTGTATGCATATATTATATACGTGTGAAAAACGTGCCCGCGCTACTTGCTATCCCTGAGGTTACCGCGCTGGGACAGTCTTATCTCGGTGGGACCTTTATGGGGGATATTGACTTGTACCCTAGAAGATAGATATCCTTGGTACAGGCTATCGGAATGATAGTTCAGACGGTCCTAAGAGACGTGAGGGTATGTACTGACCTCTTGGAGACTTGGAATCTATGCTTCGCCTCAATCTTGTTTGTGTATATATGTTGATACCGTTCGAGAGTGATTCCGAACTTGTATATCCCTTAGTTTGAGTGATATGGGGATTGGATAGCAGAGTATTCCTGCACCATAGTTTGTATGTTGGTGCTGTTAGAATGTATATATTATACGAGTGCTTAATATATATACTTGGAGCTTGGGAAATTTAAACTGTTGTTGTGATATGGTAAGTGAGAAATAATTCTGGACTATAAATCGGAAATACTTGTTTGAAAGTATAATATGACACTGAAAAGAGAGGTGAGAATTTCGTGTTATATGATGAGATAGACCATTGGGAAGGTTAGTGCGATAGGTGTGCACATTAGAAGAGAGGTGAGAATTTCTCAAGAGAGTGTCGCACTAATATGTTGTTGCATTGGCCTGTATCAATTTAAATACTTGCTAAACTTATTTTAAATCAAACACACTATCGGGCTCTGACCCGTTTCTTTCTCTCTTTCTCTCTCTTCTATATATATGTATGTATTACAGGTGCCCAGCCACAGGGGCGTCTTGCTTAGGATCTCTTGGAAGGAACGCGCTGCAGCTTAGGTGGGAGTTGCAGGTCTCTTGTTTAGACGACTTTGTTCATTCGGATCCACTCTTAGTACTTTCATCTAGTTGGGCATGTGTAGCTCTCTCCATTATTCCGTTGTGTTGGACATTTGTATTTCAGTTATTCCAGTATTGTTATTATGGGATTTATTCAGTTTGGATGTGTGACTTTAGATTTCGTATGTTGACATTCGATTGACGAATGTATTATATTAATTGGATTATGTTGCAGAATTTAATGTGGTGTGATTCTTACTTATTGAATGTTGTTAATAAAATAAATGATTTTTCTTTAAATAAAATTTGGAAAGTATGTATGAAAATGGTTTTTGACACTTAGCTTAATTAATTAGGGTGTTAAATTGGAAAAATTTATTTTTCGACAGTGATGCTAAGAATGGACCAACTGTTCACCTTGATTTAATTTAATAAAGGAGTGATCGCCCGGTATTTAATTAGGCGGGGTGTCACACGCGGTTCGTGACTTCCGCTAGCCAAGCATTATTTTGACAGTATCAGAAATGACCAAACCCAATCCACCCCCAACATTGTTCCAGTGACAGCCTTATACCCAGTGACAACCTTATGCACATAAATAAATTTGCCACTCAAGTGAACTTATAGAGTTAGGACTACCCTTGGATGTATTCGGGTTTTTGCTTTTACTTTTACTAGATGATATTATGCTTAGAACTGGGTCCATCTTTTTTGGAGTGGAGTATATAATGGTAAAATTTAGATAATTAATGTTGAAACCATGATGCTTATATATAGATAAATTATAGATTGTAGCCCCGGGCAATGTGCGGGTGCTTTATAAACATTGTTGTAATCAAAGAAAAAAATGGTGTTGAAATCAAATTGTAAGTTAAATAAAAAACATAGAAGTTTGTGATTTGCTGCCAAATGGCCCCATATAATATATTTGAAAACAAACTCAAATCAAATAGTGCCATATATAATACTAACGGATGCCCGTGCCGAGGGCACAACGATAAATTTGCTCCCGTGATAAAATTCAACCCATAATAACTTGTCTTTTTTTATTTTAAAAAAAATATTTAGTTAAAAAAAAGACCCCCCTTAATAAAAATAAATAAAAACCCTTTAACAAAGAAAAAAAAAACTTTTAGCATGACATTTCATGCATGGGCCTGAAAGAGAAAAATATCATACATAGGTGAATAGTAAAACACTTTCAAAAATCATGCCTCCATATTATATGGATATTTGAAAACAAATTCAAATCAATTTAGATGTATGTTTTGCAACTAAAGTCAAGAAACTTTTATAAACCATTGATGGGTATGTATCTAAACTAAACGCAACTTTATTTTGCAACAAAAAGTATTGAAAAATATTATGTATATTTTGTCTTTTCTTACTTAAACGCTGTTGTATTTTTCTCGGAGGCCTTGATAAAAATTGATAAGCATGTCGAGATGTGGCCAGAAAATTCATCCTCAATACAAAAAAATATCCTGTAAGAACAAAAACATTGACAAAGAAATAGAATAAGAACTATATCAGAGAGAGAGGAGTAAAAACATTGAAAAAAAGGTAGAATAAGAAGTATATGAGAGAGAGAGAGAGAGAGAGAGAGAGAGAGAGAGAGAGAGAGAGATAGAGGAGTTTGAAATGTAGAGATTTTTATTTGTTATTATGAATGGGTGAATTGAGGGGTGTTAAAAAATAGGGAGTTGGTGCATTAAATTGAGTGGATGAGGATGTAGGGGGTGAGAAATGAAGTGGAGTCTGTTTTTTTTAAGCTAAACTAATAGAAAATGGAAGAGGGAAGGGTTTTTTGAGATAAAAATATTTTTTGAGGGTTGCGTAAACGAGAAAGCTGGCTAATGGAGAGAATGAAAGGGTGTTTTCATGATGGAAGGGGCATTTCTTAATTATAGAGCTAATTTTACAGTAATGTGCGAAACCTAAATGTTTATAGGGCGTGACTATTGGCACTGCCTTCAATTCTTCTAACACTCCATTTTCTATTATAATTATGTTAAGTGACAATAAAGTCCTTTTTGACACCCAATGACTTTCTAACATTTTTTTTATTACGTGAACAAATATATTATTATGGATAAAAAATCTAGTAACCTTTTCAAACAAAAAAAATAGTAACCATTATTATTTTTTTCACTATTGTTACTTTAAACAATTGAACGTAATTTAAGTAAAATTCACACTTTAAACCTAGTATCTGTCTGATTTACACTTACATAGTCATTTATTTTTATTTTTTTAACAAAGACGAATACGACCTAATTAAAAAAGACGCATCATAACACGATAAAAAATCTTATTTTTTTAACCTTATACAAACACGATACAACGTGTAATCTTATATTTATAATCAAACATGAAAATAACTCGATTATGAGGAACGCGACACGGAATCTTATTTTTTTTACCTAACATGAACACGACCAAATTAAAATGAGGCATGACACAGAACGATACGAAATCTTATATTTTTACCCAATAGGAAAACAACCAAAATAAACGTGACACAACATGACACGACACAATTCTTTTTTTTTTAACTAAACACGAACACGACCCAAATAAAAGTAACACAACATAAGACAACACAAAATCACATTTTTATTAACCAGACACGAAAAATCTAAATAAAAGTAACACGACACGACATGACATGTCACGAACACGACCCATTTTTTTTTATTATTTTATGAAAATGCAAACTTTTTTTTGCAGGAAAGTCTGGATTTTTTGGTGTATGAATAAGTTTTTTTATTAAATGTTTATTTTTCGTGATTTTTAAAGTTTATTTCTATATTATTCAAACTTTTTAAGTATTTTTTCTATTATTTCCAAAGTATTTTAATTTTTTTTCTCAATATTTCCATACTTTAAAAACGTTTTTTTCTATTATTTCTAGAATTTTTATAAGTTATTTCAACTATTTCTAGATTTTTTAGAAGCTTTTTTTTCAATATCTTTCATATTATAAAAAAGGTTCTATTATTTCTGGATTTTTTAGTTTTTTTAAACAAATATATTTTTCATACTTTGTAATTTTTTTTTCTATTATTTTCAGAATTTAAAAAAAAAAAAATATTATTTCCAATTAAAAGTGAAATGTTATTTTTTTTACCTATCACGAGCACGATCCAATTAAAAGTGGCACAACGCAAACTGTTATTTTTTGTACGGAAAACGAATCCGATCAAAATAAAAAGGACATGACATGGAACGCCGTGACACGACATGATAGGTAAAAAAATTAATATTTCATGTCATGTCATGTTAATTTTTATTTGGATTGTTTTCATGTCTGTTTAATAAAAAAATGATTTTGTATTGTCTTATGTTGTATTACTTTTATTTGGATCGTGTTCGTGTTTAGTTAAAAAAAAGAATTGTGTCGTGTCATGTTGTGTCACGTTTATTTTGGTTGTTTTCCTATTGGGTAAAAATATAAGATTTCGTATCATTCTGTGTCATGTCTCATTTTAATTTGATCGTGTTTGTGTTAGGTAAAAAAATTAAGATTATGCATCGTGTTCCTCGTAATTGAGTCATTCTTCTGTTTAGTTAGAAAAATAAGATTTCATGTTGTATCGTATGCTTATAAGGTTAACAAAATAAGATTTTTTTTTATGTTATGATGTCTCGTGTTTTAATTAGGTCGTATTCGTCTTTCGTAAAAAGATAAAAATAAATGACGATATAAGTGTAAACTCAGACAAATATTAGGTTTAAATTGTGAATTGTATTATTTACTTAAATTATTTTTAATTATTTAAAATAATAATAGTGAAAAAAATGATTACTATTTTTTGTTGAAACTAGTTTAGTATATCTTTTTTTTATATATCAAAAAGAGTTATATTGTGAGAAAGTCAAAGGATATGAATAAGGGTCAAATGATCATTTATCATAATTATAATTGAAAATGAAGTGTCACGAGAATTGAAGGAATGTGAATATGGAAAATCAAACGCTAACATGCGGAAGTTGAAGAGATAAGTGCCATAAACTCTCTTAGGGATAGGAAAAGTCGGAAATGATCATTTATTTATTTTTATTTTATGAAAATGCAAGCTTTTTTTTTGCAGTAAAATATGGATTTTTTGGTGTATGAATCAGTTTTTTTTATTAAATTTTTTATTTTTCGTGATTTTTAAAGTTTATTTCTATATTATTCAAACTTTTTAAATATTTTTTCTATTATTTCTTATGTATTTTAATTTTTTTTCTCTCAATATTTTCATACTTTTAAAACGTTTTTTCTATTATTTCCAGAATTTTTATAAGTTATTTCAACTATATCTAGATTTTTTAGAAGCTTTTTTTTCAATATCTTTCATATTATAAGAAAAGTTTCTATTATATCCGGATTTTTTAGTTTTTTTTAAACAAATATATTTTTCATACTTTTTAATTTTTCTATTATTTTCAGAATTATCAAAAAAAAATTATGTTATTTCCAATTAAAAGTGAAATGTTATTTTTTTACCTATCACGAACACGAACCAATTAAAAGTGGCATAACGCAAACTGTTATTTTTTATACGGAAAACGAATCCGACCAAAATAAAAAGGACACGACATGGAACGCCATGACACAACATGATAGGTAAAAAAATTAATATTTCATGTCATGTCATGTCACTTTTATTTGGATTGTTTTCATGTCTGTTTAATAAAAAAAATGATTTTGTGTTGTCTTATGTTGTGTTACTTTTATTTGGGTCATGTTCGTGTTTAATTAAAAAAAAGAATTGTGACGTGTCATGTTGTGTCACGTTTAGTTGAGTTGTTTTCCTATTGGGTAAAAATATAAGATTTCGTATCATTCTGTGTCGTGTCTCATTTTAATTTGATCGTGTTTATGTTTGGTAAAAAAATTAAGATTATGCATCGTATTCCTCGTAATTGAGCCATTCTTCTGTTTAGTTAGAAAAATAAGATTTCATGTTGTATCGTATGCTTATAAGGTTAACAAAATAAGATTTTTTATCATGTTATGATGTTTCGTGTTTTAATTAGGTCGTATTCGTCTTTCGTAAAAAGATAAAAATAAATGACGATGTAAGTATAAATCAGACAAATATTATGTTTAAAATGTGAAGCGTATTATTTACTTAAGTTATATTTTATTATTTAAAATAATAATAGTGAAGAAAAATGATTACTATTTTTTTGTTGAAATAGGTTTAGTATATATATATATATTTATATAAAAAAAAGTTATATTATGAGAAAGGCAAAAGATATGAATAAGGGTCAAATGATTATTTATCATAATTATAATTGAAAATATGAAGTGTCACGAGAATTGAAGGAATGTGAATATGGAAAATCAAACGCTAACATGCTGAAGTTGAAGAGATAAGTGCAATAAAAAGGGATAGGAAAAATCGGGTAGGTTGCAACTTGGGTTTTAAGCAACAGTTATATATATATATATATATATATATATATATATATATATACGTAGATTAGATTTCCACAGATGTCCGTAGAGCATGGCAGAAGATACCTCTACTACTACTACTACTACCCGTCTCCTCCAGCGTATCCCATGGATCACCTCCTTTCGCCTGAAAACAAACCTGTTTGCGGAAGTGTGTGGGTCTGTGGGCCGCCTAGGCAGCTACATTCCCATAGTCCTAGCCCTCACCCTGGTGAACCACCTAGATCTCGGCACCACAGTCATCTTCACCGCTCTATATAACATCGCCACTGGCTTCCTCCTCGGCATCCCCATGCCCGTCCAACCCATGATATCCATTGCCGCCGTAGCCATCTCCGAATCCCCACACCTCACCCTTCCTCAAATTGCCGCTGCCGGAATCTGCACGGCATCTACCCTCCTCTTTCTGGGCGGCACCGGTCTCATCTCTGTTTTATACCGCTTCATCCCCCTACCCGTTGTCCAAGTTGTCCAGTTCTCCCAAGGCATCGCCTTCGCCTTCGCAGCCAGCAAATATATTCTTTACAACCAATATTTCTCATCCTCTCGATCATGGCTTGGCGATGGCTACATCCTGGCATTTATCTCACTTTTATTTCTTATACTAATACTATGCGCTGACTCTGTTGCTGATTTATTAGATAATGATGTTGATGATCAACCTACTGCTCAACCGAACCATTCTCGGTCTCCTACACGTGTTCTGCTGATTTTATCCAACATCCCACCTGTCCTTATTTTTTTTCTACTTGGGATAATATCGTGTTTTATTTGTGATCCTTCCATTATCCAGGATCTTCGATTAGGTCCATCAAAGCCGCATTTAATGAAAATTTCGTGGGAGGATTGGAAAACGGGGTTCCTTCGTGCTGCAATACTGCAAATTCCGTTATCTGTTTTCAATACGTTGATTGTTGCGCATTTGTTTCCTGAGACGGAAGTGTCGGCCACAGCGGTTTCCATCAGTGTTGGGGCTATGAATTTAGTTGGGTGTTGGTTTGGGGCTATGCCGGTTTGCTATGGAGCTGGAGGGTTGGCTGCTCATTACCGGTTTGGTGGACGGAGTGGGGCGTCAGTGGCTTTTTTGGGTGTTGGAAAATTAGTTTTGGGTCTCGTTTTTGGGAATTCATTTGTGAGGATATTGGGTCGCTTTCCGATTGGGATTCTTGGGGCGCTTCTGTTGTTCGCTGGGATCGAATTGGCTATGGCTATGGCTTTTAAGGATATGAATAGCAAGGAGAAGTCTTTTGGGATGTTGGCATGTGCTCTTCTGTCGCTCACCATGTCAAACCCTGCTTTGGGGCTTGGGTGTGGGATTCTGTTGTTTTTGATTTTGAAACTTAGGGAAATGGATTGTTCTAGTTTTGGGTTTTGGAAATTCAAGTCCCACTCTAATGCTACTACTGTTGCTGCTGCTTAATCGTGTCATTTTTGGATCCCGTTGATTTTTATATTAATACAAGTTTTGGATACTTTTACATTTATACAATCTAATCGAGTCATGTTCGGATTATTACACAGTTTGTTTTGGGAGCTCTACTTAGAAGTTTGTTTTGGGAGTTTATAATGTGAATTCGATTTTATTTTTCATTTTATGTATGTTATGTGTGTAATATAATATACTAAGTAGAAAATAAATCATTAAGCGAGGACCTTATTTTGGTTATAACATATGTTAACTACCAATTTTCTTTCTTTTTTCAACTCACTTATCTAAATAAACAAGCCATTACAATCAAATTACTACGGAATATGATCTCCTTTATTAATGGGTAAGCTTCATGTTGGAGCTCACAACTATTGTTATTAATTCATAATAATCTTAGAAATTTGCGTCTAAAAGAAAAATTTAGGGAAGAATGAAGTTGATAACATGGCTTCAAGGTTTATAATTTGATTCAATTCAATACTTCCATATGATTCAAATGTTCATGTAGCAACAACGAGGACACTATATGAATGCCAATAATTTTGTCAAGCCTCAATGAATCTTTGATCCACTTGTTGATTGTGGGTTATATGTATGCCCGATTCAACTAATTAAAACACTCAAAAATATGATATTGATGTAAGAACATATGGTTCGGAGCAGGGAGAACACTACGTTAAAAAAAGTTCAATTTTAGAAAATTTAGATCAAATTTTATTTTCAATTATTGAGATAGTTTATTATGTCCAAACTGAATTCAATTTTCTCTTATTCCTTTTAACTAATAAATTAATGCAAGATACAATAAATTAAAGAAAAAGTAATCACACGAGGACAACATATATACGTGAAAACCCTTGTGGGAATAACCACGGTGTGTGACATATTCTATCAATATGCACTATGAATATATGATTTACATAAATAATCCAATTTGCAATTTTTAGACTCAACTCGCTCAAGCCTCTTCAGATTTATTGATCTTCACCCTCGTTATCGCAATTGCTGAAATCTACCAACAACTTCACAACGATCCACTTGGCTTGATATCTAATGGTCTATTAGCCTAAGCAAAACTCTGAAATCCACGACAACACTTCAACGGAATCGACCGCCAGGCCACCTTCCCATTTGATGATGAAAAAAAATAAATCTAAGAAACATATATTTTGATATATTTTTATATTTCAAAACTCTTCTTAAATGAAAACACATCACTCTTAAAAGTTTGGGATTTGTAATATTTTCAAATTTGTGTTAAAAAACCACCTTTAAAAAAAATGCCCTTTTATAAAGAGTTTTTGGAACAAAAATTACACTAAAAAAACTTTTTTGTAAAATATTTCACAAAATAAATTTATGTAATACACCTTAATTGAAGTTTTTTTGGGTAATTGAATTATATTTGCGTGGTTTTGTTTGAGGATTTGTAATCACTAGGTTCAACAAAAAAAGTACATATGACTAGCGATGTATGCACATTGTGGACATCCCGATTTTCAATTGAGGTGTGGATCATTTTGTCCCCTTCATTAAATACCCTTAACCCAAAACCCACCCCAAAAAACCTAAGAATAAAACTCTGAGGGGCCAAAATATAAATCACAGAAAAAAACAAAACTTAGCCAAAAAACCTTCGGAATGGGTCCTTTAATCGATCAGTTAAAGACCCCCATCTAGGGTTTGACCGATCGGTCAAAGGTCACAGATGATCGATCGATCAAACTACCCAAATCAGACCTATAAATAGAGATCTCCACCAACCTTAAATTAGAGCCCAAAACCTAATATTGATTCGGTTTTCCAATTTTTTTCAATCCCGAGCGCCCTAGATACTCGAGCTCATTTTTAAAAGTCTTGAAGAAGTTCGTACTTCAGAAAATTCATTTTCTCTTTAGGAAAGTTCGTACTTCTGAAAAGTTTCATTCCACCGCACTACACCAAAATAGGGACATTCTAATGGATTTTGTTTCCCATTTGTAACGGATTCAGTCCGTTATAAATTTGTAATGGTCAAAGTTTGTTACAAATAGAAAAATTCCGTTGGAATATATTGATACCCTCGTTAAAAAAAAGAAGGAAAAGAAAAGAAAAAAAATAGACATGGGAAGGTCGGGAGGGATAATTTCCTGCAAATCCCAAACCCACTCTTCTATTAACCAAACTCACTTTCACCCACCCCACGTTACCTATTCCCGCCGCCGACCTCTCTACCTATCTCGTCGGTAACTGAGCAACTGAACAAATATCGTCTCCAGGTCTGGTTCCCCTTCTTACAAACCCTCGGCCTCTCCTCTCAATCTTGTAAGTGGTTGTTGGGTCTATTCATAATTTATCATTCAAAGGTTTAATTTATGATTTACAAATATTGTTAGGTATGTGTGTATGATATTTATCACTTTATTTAGAGCGTTAATTTATGATTGGTGGTTGGGTCTACCCATAAGTTGAAGTGGTGTGTAGCACGAAGAACGCATGGAGTTCAGATCTGCAATCCTTTTTTTTTTCAATACAATGTTCAGGATGAACTCCATATAAATGTGTTTGATAATAAATGGTTGTTATATCTAGATGATTTTCATATGTTCTTTGAGAATTTGTTGCAAATTTAAAGAATCCAACTGTTTGTATTACATGAATATGAGTATGATGCTAACAAAGTCCCTGATGTTAATTTATGGAAGTATGTTTTCCAATCATATTTATGTCTACAAATGCCTCTTATTTTTTATTTTGTTTTATGATGAAAATAAACCAATATATAAATGTGTTTATTTGAGAAAAGAATACATTTGATGCATTCAGTATTTTCTAATATATTATTTGTAGTATGTCTCCAAAATTATTAGTAAAATGATTCTGTAATATTCCTTTGAAAAATGTAACATGACTACAAAAATTTGATCATGTCTTCAGAAATTGGTAAGTGTGCATATGGATGTCCTGAATAATCAATATTTTATGTTTTTAACTTATTTGGGGAGGTATAAAGGTACATATGGACATTATAATGAGAAACCCTATCTAGGTTCGCTGGGACATGGTTGGGGCAGCTGCCAAAGCTTGACCTAGAATCGCTGGGAGGTGTGCCTTGATCGCACGTTGTCAGTGACCATCACCGAAAGCTGGAGAGCAATAGGCAACGCCAACCATACCTTTGTCGGATATAGGAATTTTTTTTTGGGAGTTTGAGCATTGAGAAACTTTTATTATAGTCACTGGGGGTAGATCGTTAGTGAGAGTAAACAATAAAGTGTGTCACCCGTTGTTTTGGACATGTAGGGATTATATTGGGTTCAATGGAGATTGGATATTGAGTCTGCAACGCTGGTTCGTAGTTGCGGTCCAATATAAGGGATATCATGGCAATCGCGACCATTGTGCTTTTGACTGCCCAGGGCTCTGCCCAGGTGCTTTTGACGGGAGAATGACAAAGGATCGAGGGTTTCGTTAAGGGTGGGAGGTATTTCAGGGTCTTTTACAGTGAACCTATAGTTTTGGTACTTGTTTTTATTATCTAGTGTGTAGCGAGGATTTTCGGGGCCACGATAGATGTGGTGAAACTTAACAACGGGAGATAGAGGCATGTTTGGAGAGTTGTTCGTTGGTTCCTTGAAGCCATACCCATGGCTCTACAAGAACTTGGGCAACCACATGAGGGAACCTATAGCACTTTTATGTAAATGTTATAGAAATTAATGCACCAACTTTTCATAATTAAGGTTTTCTCATGTTCATTCATCTCTCTAAGATATTTATTTTTTTAGTATGTCATAAAAAAATAAAGAAAGATATATCTAAGTTCATAGTACTTAACAATACGTTATGCCATTAAAATTATACAAAACTAAATGTATATTCTTCACAAGAATTTAAGTTAAGACGTCTAGAGAACATGATTTTTCCTGTTCTTTATGCTACCTCCATTATTTTCTAGTAAAATAACAGATAGAGGTTTCCATATTTCACCTTTTGGGGGGGTTTTGCTATATTAAATTTAGTTCAATTATTGTACTTTGACACCTAAAAGTGTCATTAATACTCACAAACGTCAAAAAAGATTCTCACGAGGCATAAAAACTGGTATTCATGACCTTTTTAGGGGTTAAAGTACAAGAAATGAAATTAATGGGGTCAAACTCAATATAACAAAAAAAATAGGAATCAAAGGCATAATAACCTTTTTTTCACTGTGTAGTCATAGGGTTTTCGAGATAGGCTCGTACAGTATCAACATATGTTCCAGCGACAGAAGCAGATCCTTATGATGCAAAGTCATCCCACAAATGTGCTGATGACACAAAAAAGCAGCCAGTTTTCCAAAAGATAATGAACCTAACTCCTCATCAAGAAAGCATGCACGAGCAGCTGAAATAGTGTATGCATTTAATGCGTGAGTCATCTCCATCGACTCTGATGATATCCAAGCATTTTCCCAACCATGAGGTAGTCTTTTCATTGCCTTGAACTAGGTATCTTCTTACGAAATTGAGTTTTTTACTTCTACCTTTATTTTGGAAATGTCGTTTGGCTCATAAAAAGTATTGAAAACATGAGTTATCCTCCGAAATTTGTATTGATATCACTCTGTACATTGAGGGTGTGTGCGGAACTCGATTCCCAAGTTTTATAATTGGTAAAAACTTAGCGTGCGTGTTTGGAACTTTAATTCCAACATAAAAATTGAAACTGAAGCACAAATAGTTAAACTTTTGAAATATTTTTTCTTCAATTACGATTTAAAAGATTGGATTTGGGGATTCAGCACACCCTTGGTTCAAAATTTTGATCCAATTGTCATCCAATTATATTCCAAAGAATGGAATCGAACATACTAAACACATCATGGTTGGTTTTAAAATTTGAAATCCAATAATTCGTTTTTTATGTAAACTTTATTTTCAGGTTAGAGGTTATTCAGCGACTTGCTTATATTACACCAGTTGAGTTGGGTGGAAAGGATCGTCAGTCCTGCGATGAAGACAATAAACTAGATCAGTGGTTCATGTATGCTATGTTTGCTTGTTCTAGTCCACCAGCTTCCTCCGCCCTCGCAACATTCCATGATCACTCGTGGAAAAAATGGTATTCACTTTCCAAATCCTAAATAGGCTCTTAATGCATAATGTTGACTACACTAAACCTACTTGTTTCAGCCAAGAGGTAAAAAATGTGTAGTGGAGCACAACTATGGGAGTTGAGTTTAATTCCCTTCAATAGTGTGGTACTTGGTCATTTGTTCCTCCTCGATCTTATATGAATATATTTCCCAATAAGTGGGTGTTTAAGATTAAATGCAGGTCTGACGGTTCAACTGAGCGCTAGCCTTGTGGCAAATGTTATCCACCAACAAGAATGTATTTATTATTCGAAAACTTTTAGTCCCGCGGTCAAACACTCCACTATTCGCATCATCATTTCTTTAGATTTCCATCAGTAATGTCCTATTCGGCAATTGGATGCCCAAAATGCATTTCTCCAAGGGGGTTTATCTGAGGATGTTTATATGCGTCAACCTAGTGGTTTCAGCGATCCCAATTTTCTTTATTGTGTTTAAAAACTCCATAAGTCTCTTTATGGTTTGAAAAAAGACTCATGGGCATGGTTTCAATGCTTCTATGATTATTTGGAAGCACTTGGGTTCCATGGTTCAAAAGCTGACTATTCTCTGTTCGCATTTCATAAGGGTGATGTAAGAATTATGTTGCTTATTTATGGGGGTGATATTCTCATTAAGGGAAATAATTCTTCTCATATTTCAGAGTTAATTTCTAATTTGGGGAAATTATTTTCTATGAAAGATTTGAGACCTATTAATTTCTTCCTTGGCATTAAGGCCACTTACAGTTCATGTGGATTTCATTTCACCCAAAGTAAGTATCTTCTTGATTTGTTGCATCATATGAAGTTTCAGGATGTCAAACCTATCTCCTCTCCTTCCATAAGTGATAAAAAACTGTCCTTGTACGATGACGATCCACTTTTCAATCCCACTGATTATCAGAGTATTGTGGTCGCGCTATAATATTTGATGATTACTCATCCAGATATCTCTTTTGTCGTCAATCAGGATTGCCAATTTATGCATCAGCCAACTACGATCCATTGGTCAGCAGTTAAGAACATCTTATACTACTTGAAGTCCACACATGATCATGGCCTATATTATCGATCGGGTTCTCTTCGTTTGCAAGCCAACTCATATCCTGATTATACCAAAAATCCAGATGATCGTCAGTCTACCGGAGGTTACTGTATATATCTTGGTCATAATCTGATTTTATGGAGCTCTAAGAAGCAATGTACAGTATCATAGTCCAACACTGAAGTGGAATACTGACAGTTAACTTATATGGTAGCTGAGATCTCTTGGTTGCATTCCATCTTTATAGATCTTTGTGTCCCTTTGTCTACACCACTGATTTGGTTTGCAACATTAGTTTCGTTTAATTGGTTCATAATCCGGTCTTCAATGCTTGTACAAAGCACTTAGAAGTTGATTATCATTATGTTCGTGAAAATTTGGTGCGAAGAACTTCAGGTATGTTACCTTAGTACAAAAGACCATTGTTCACTAAAGGCCTCTCTTACGTACGTTTCAAGTCTCTTGACAACAAGCTTACGATGCGCCCTTGCCCATGAGTTTGCCGAAGGGTGATAGATAACAGAGTTTGAAATCTTATTTGACTGAGTTTGTTATCATCGGATCCCTAAATTATAAGGAATTTATTTGCACTTGATTTCTCAAAATTATCTCTTTATTTTTGAAGAAAACAATATTTTGTTCCCTATAACGCAATCTCTTTATCGATTTTCTTAAACTTGAGTTGGGTATAAAGTTAATGAATTATTTTATTTGGCTTTCATCAATGATATGTGTTTGTGCCTTATGTTTTGTATTTATGCGTATTAAATCAAGATCATTTTAATGAAAGGGTGAGGACACAAAGGCTAAGCTTTTGATTTAAGATACTAGATTGAAAATGACCAGTGATTTCATTTCTCGAGCTTTGTGTAGTTTAAGTCTTGAAGATCAATAAAAATGGTAACAAATAAAAAATTCCGTATTATAATTTCTGAGATGTTAAAATATGAGATTATATAAAACTTTAATGTTTTAATCATTAGCAATATGTTGTATACATTTTCTTTAGGTCATAAAGTTTGTTGAGATACTGTTTTTTTAATCAAAGTAGTTAGTTTATTTATATTTTATATTGTTTGAAATTAATGATTTAGTCAAATGTAATTAGTTTTAATAGTAAAATATACTTTTGATTATTTTATTGCTTATTCTTTTGTGTTGTGTGTCCCAAGTGTTCTTTGAATCTTCTAATGATAGCACTGCATTTAAACAGGTTAAAAGTCTACATCAGTTATTTTGGTTGTTTTTCTTTTGAAATCGGGAGGAGGTGAAATAAGTTCGAAGAACATACTGATTGAGAGTGAAAACTTATATGAAGAGAGATGACTTATATTGGACTTTCAATTAACTGTTGTTCTCAAATTTAGTAGAGTAGCCTTTCTATTTGTGCTGGTAAAGAGTGTTTTGTGTGTTTTGCAATAATTTTTTTTTTAAACCACTGTTAGTTTTTCATGGATCATTAAATCATCTCTTTACTGAATAAACACTAGTTAACATTTTTCTATCACTTATTCCAATAATATTTTTCTAAAATTCATGCATATATAATCTGATGCTGGACTCGTGTTATACATACACCTGTGGTAAACAAAACTCCTACAAAAATATGATAATGAAAAACCTTTTAGTCCTTTTTTTCCCTTTCTACAAGATTTAACGGACTACAATTCTGAACTTGTATGCTTTTCTTTTTGCATCATTAATCTCATATAAACCTGTAAACACGTACATTTTTTTATATGTTTGGAGAACGCAGTGCTACACGAATAATGCCATGGTCTTGAAAACAAAGCTTACTCACCAAATTAGTTTAAGGTAACTATTTTTCTATTTAATTTCACATGATTTTTTGTTTGTATCACATTGGATTAGAGCAACTATGACAATGGCTTTTCCCTCCATGCGCATAGATCCATCATCTCATTTTGGGCGTGGAAGAGGTAATCCACAGTTTGGAAGTTAATCTTCTTCTTCTATCCCCTATAATAATCATGGAAGAGGTTTTTATGTTCGTGGATGAGGTTCTAATTGAGGCAATTTCCTAGATCTGATTCATCACAGGAAGTCCTCACAATATGGGCGGTTTGGTACAGACCCATCCACAACTTGCCCGCTAGAATACTATTTTTTTTTGTGAAAATGCTCACCGGTTAAAGATGGGATATTAAAACCATCAGGTTGGTTAAATTGCAGGTGAAATTACGGGTCAGGAGGGGGTCGTGAAAGCAATTGAATAACCCCCAAATTGAGAATCCATATGGATTACAATAGCCAGCTCATCTCTCTTCGATTTGAATTTCTTTCAATAGTAAGTTCAATCCATTTTTCTATTCGATCTGATTATATACTCATATCTTTTGGTTTTTTCCTTGCCTTTAGTTATGTTATTTTGTAAGATGAAATCCGCATTTTCCTTTTTCTTTTTTCCATATTTGCCTAAAAAGTGGAGAACTGAGTGAAAGCCCTTTCATTTTTCTCTCAAAAAACTCTCAGGTGAGGACTATTCCAAACATCAGGTGTAGGTTGTCCATTATTCTATTTTACATCCTTGAAAACGATAGGAAGAGTTTATCGAATTTATTTTTTCCCGGAGGTAAGAATTTTAAAATTTCATATTTTCCCCGTGTTTTTTTCCTACATCCTCACTACTTTTAATGGCCTTATTATAAGTATGTAAAATAACTAAAGAGGGCACACTAAAGACATTTCGAGGACATGTCTCCCTCTAACCTAATATAATAACTAAAAGAGAGAAAACATAATAAAACATGAGAAAACCTAATATTACACAGTTTGTTTTGGGAGCTCTACTTAACAGTTTGTTTTGGGAGTTTATAATGCGACTCGATTTTATTTTTCATTTTACATATGTTATATGTGTAATATAATATACTAAGTAGAAAATAAATCATTAGGGAAGGACCTTATTTTGGTTACAACATATGTTAACTACCAATTTTCTTTCTTTTTTCAACTCACTTATCTAAATAAACAAGCCATTACAATCAAATTATTATGGAATATGATCTCCTTTATTAATGGGTAAGCTTTGTAAGGACATTTTTCTCATGTCCAACATGTTACATTTGTATTTGTCATACGCCACTACATTTGCCATGTCACCTCAAGATCTCACACGATGGACTCAATCCGAATTCTAGGAATCTAGCATTCAACATCTCCATTATGTGTCCCACATCTGCCTCAATGACTTCACGTTCCACGATTTTAGGGATTTTATGCAAGTGATATGCAAGAGAAGTCAAAACAGTGCAAGAAGGCACGATAGGGAAGTTCAAGGGAAATTTGATAATTTTATAGCCACCTTTCAGAGGACCGGTCAATTGGAAAGTTGAAGATCTTGCCTCAATAAAGATACTGGAAGAAACATCACCTCAATCCGAGCTACGGTGAACAAGTTATGGCCCGTTAAAAATAGAGATAATTCCAAGAAAAACCTTGGAAATTTTGTTAAGTGTTTAACCCCTTTTCCAGCGAGTTTCCCCGAACCCAACCCGAACCGGTTCGGGGGGGGGGGGGGGGGGGGGGGGGGCGAACCAGTTCGCAGGGGACCCAGAGCCGGTTCGGGTACCCTGTACACTCGTAGAGTTTTTATTTTGTGAAACTCTTCATTTATTTTTCTATTTAAACCATATTCGGTGGAGCAGTTTTGCAACACTTTGGAAGACGTTTTTTAGAGTCCCAATTACTCAAGTATTCATATTTTTTCTTTCCCAAGACTCATGTTTTGATTCACACAATTGCTAAACCTTTGTGAATATTTTTGGTAACCCAAGAACACAACCCTGTGTTTGTTCAAACCTTTGTGGAGAGATATTTGCAACGAGGGTTGCGTGTCATTGCTGAGGGAGTCTCTACAAAGTATTATGACTGCATGTCATTAAGGAATGCTGCGGTTCTTCCTTTGTTGATTCGACTGCGTGTCCTTGGAGGGTGCTGCATGTATTCTCTTGATGAGTTCAAGACTGCGTGTCTTTGTGGGTTGGCAGTGCGCGTTGATCCATTGCAGATTTCTCTATGTAATTGTAAGTTGCGATTTGTATATTCATAGTGAAATAAAGGTTTTACCCGAAAGGTTTTTTTTCCTGAAATATGTGTCTCAACATATTTACTGTGTCACATGCTTTATATTTGATGGGATGATTTAGATGCATGTTTAAGGACTGAATTTATTTGATTTAAAAGTTGTCCCTAATTAAATAAGGCTTACTTGGAAACTTGTGAAATTAATTTAACTCATTATCACACAGTCGATATACGACGCGTTTACAAATTGGTATTAGAGCGGGTTACGCTAATTTATCGTGTGATCCTAATTTTTCGAGAATTTACTTTCTGATACAATTTGTCTACTCACGTTTACAAATTGGTATCAGAGCAGGTTACGCTAATTTATCACGTATACCTATTTTCCGCAAAATCGTGTGATATTGATTTTTTTTTTGAAAAATCAGTTGTGTGAAAAATCACAATTTTTCCAATGGAACGTTCGTTTAATAAGATGCCTATTTTTTATGGAAATAATTATGCCTATTGGAAAGCTCGCATGAAATCTTGTTTAAAAGCTATTGACGAGCGTGTGTGGTTGCTTTGCGAAAATGGTTGGATTCCTCCCACGGTCACCGTTAATAACGTCACCTCTTTAAAACCCGTGTCATCATGGACTGAAGATGATTATAAATTGTCCAATTTTAATTCCCGTGGTCTGAGTGCTATTTATGGAGCTGTCACTCCTAATGAGTTTCACCGAATTATGACGTGCACCACGTATAAAGAGGCTTGGGATGTTTTGAAATTGACACATGAGGGTACGAACGAGGTTAAAGAATCTAAATTACAAAATTTGGCCACCCAATTTGAGACTATCACCATGTCTGAGTCCGAATGCTTTGATGATTTTTATGCACATTTGTCAGACATTATTAACACATGTTTTAATTTGGGTGAGGTGATTGATAACACGTGTGTCGTTATAAAGATTTTGTGATCTCTCCCAAAGCGCTTTATTCCTAAAGTCAATGTTTTGAACTCTTTGGGAAATTTGAAATCCCTTAAGTTGGAAGAACTTGTAGGAAGTCTTCAAACCTATAAGATTGACATGTTTTCCAAAACCATTAAGGCTAAGGGTAATGGTATTGCCTTAAAGACTCATTGTAAGAAAAAGAATGAAAAAGTTTGTGAGTCTGATTCTGAGGGAGATTTTTATTTTAGTGATATGGCCTTGTTTGCAAAAAAATTTAAAAAATTTCTCAACATGAACAAAAATAATTCTTCTAATAAAAAGAATTTTTTTGAGAAAAATAAAAATAAAGGAAAGGCCAAGGAAAGTGAATAGAGGAAAAAAGGGAATGACTCTGATGAGGAGTGTGAGGAAGATTTTGAGAACGTAACTTGTTTTGAATGTGGGGGTAAGGGGCATAAGTCGTTTTAGTGTCCTACGTGGCTTAGAAAGAAAGGAAAGAAAGTAGTCATGCCCGCCACACTTAGTGATAGTAGTGATGGTGAGGGTAATGGGACTAGTGGTGAGAAGTTTGAAGCTTTTTCGAGTCGTGTGAGCACACCCACTTTGCCTCACGTTGATAAAGGTCATGAGAGCACCAGTGATGACTCGAGTGTTTCTAGTAGATATGAGGGCGAGTTTGAGAGTGAAGATGAAAGTGAACTCCAAAAAGCTTTTAGAGATTTGTACACCGAGACCTTGAAAACAAATAAGTATAATCGTGATTTAGGTTGTCGGGTGTTATATTTGGAGAGAGAGAAGGAGGTTTTGATAAAGGAGAAAGTTGATTTGATCAAGACGTTGTCTAGTATGACAACACGTGTATCCCAGCTGAAGAGTAATCTCAAACGTGCCCGGGAGGTCAAAGCCAATTTTGATAATGCACCTAAGAAGGTTGAAAAGGTGGTTCTTAGGGGTAAAGGTGAGATTTTATGAATAAGTCATGACGGTGCTTCTTCTTCCCAATTATCACTCGAGTCGATTCCTACTTTAGTGATAGATTCACGTGAGTCTCACCCTAACCCACCTAGGCGTCCCGTTCCTATTAGGAGAGTGCGTCCTAGAGTTTTTGAGAGAGGTGTTCCTTGGCTTATTTATGTTAGTTCACATATCAAGAGGAGAGGTCACCTTAAGGAATTTTGTTTTAAGTTGGGTTATGTGTCACGTTTTCCGTCTGCACGTGTTTCCGGAACACATGCACCCACTCATGATACTTTACATTCTCCCGGAGACTACATGAGAGAGTTTGCACATCTAGGTGAGCCAATTAAGTTTTTAGTCAAAAATTCACAAGAATTGATGGAGTTTTTTCATAAGTTGTCACCACCTTTGGAAAACCCCTCCGCACCTAATGATTGAGGTTTGACTTGTT
The DNA here is from genome assembly GCA_949130495.1 of Sambucus nigra. Classification (NCBI taxonomy): domain Eukaryota; kingdom Viridiplantae; phylum Streptophyta; class Magnoliopsida; order Dipsacales; family Adoxaceae; genus Sambucus; species Sambucus nigra. Next base: position 2,838,961 of record CASBWL010000030.1, read on the forward strand.
TACTAGCATAGGATGATTTTCATGATGACATTGTTTGCCTATTGCTAGTATGTATCAATTTTGTATGTTTTATTTTTTTTAGAAAAATTTTGAAAAATACAAAAAGATTTTATTTTGATAAAATTTTGAGATAATCCAAAAAGATTTTTGTATTTTGTTTGCACCGTTTATGGATGGACACCTAGGATGACCGAGTCACAACATCATTTCATTATTTTCATGTGACTATTTGATAGTGTTTTGAGACAATAGGCCAAATGATCCTTGCGCTTTATAATGTTTGGACTCATTAAGATGTAATTAAGTGTTACTTCCTACATGTTTGACTCATGTTTCCTTTATTGCACACATGCACAGATTTATTTGATTATTGTGCTTGTCTTATCACATGTTGATTGGGTGTTTTCACTTCAATCATGTCCTTCAAAACGAACCAAGCGCGATAAATTTTGATAAGGAAATTGTGCATTTAAGAACCGTTTTGTGGGTTTGTGTGCTTTGTTTAAAAAAATGGAGAAGGGCTACGAAAGGTTCATTTTGCCTTTGTGAATTCTAAGCCACCGTTAAATTGGACCTAAAAAATGGAGGAATTTTATTCTCCGAGGTCCAAAGAGGTTAAAAGAGCCTGAAAAAATTTAAAGGCAATAAAAAGAATTTCATGCCAATTATGGGCCATTTAGGTTTTTGCACCAATTCTCCAAAGTTTGAGAATTTAGTTTAACACCTCTAAGAGAAAATATTTATGAGGGAGTTTGGATGGAGAATTAAAACGGGTTTGCACGTCTTTGAATTGCTTGAAAATGCGCCACATAGTTTTGGACGCTATTGGTGTGGAAATCACTTTGACTTTGATTTGTTCATTTGCATAAGACAATGTCATCTAAATTCAACAAATTTTTACACCTAAGGATACTTTTGATGCTCATTCGTTAGGGGTACACATATGCATCGTGCACATATGATTGATTGAGTTGATTTACCTATCGAATGTGTTCACACCCATTCATTCCATTTCCATGACTTGGTTGTTCGAGTTTAAATCCATGGTGTGATATTTTTTTTGAATCATGTTTTACATATATTTTTTAAATGGAATCTTATTTTTGTGCGAAAAATTTGAAAAAACAAAAATAGTTTGTCAAGATTTGTTCGAGCATCTCCTTGCAAGAGAATATTTGCTATTTAATTGATCCTTTGTTTTAGATACCGTGACACCCCGATTTTGCTTGTTTGATTCATTCTTCTTATTTGTTTATTTCGGGACATCATAAAAAGGGGGAGAAAGAATTATCTTATTTTGGGGATTTTGTTTGAATTTTGGGGGAATTTTTTAGATTTAACCTATGCTTATCATTTATTGGTATCTATGTTTTTCTCATTTCGAACTCGATATGTCACATATTTTTTTTCTTTATCTCATGTGTGTAGGTACTACATTGATGATCACTGAATTGCACACCTTGATGAGAAAAGATTTGATATTCCTGAAGATTTGAAGAACAAATGATGGAGACTATTCATTTGTACTTTTTCCAGTTTTGGGTTCATGGGAAGGTAGATTTTTATAGGCAATTTCATATTTGATAATTCGAATTTTTTATGTATGTACCGGCATAGACATAGGGAGATATTTGTAAGGACATTTTTCTCATGTCCAACATGTTACATTTGTGTATGTCGTACGCCGCTATATTTGTCACGTCACCTCAAGATCTCACACGACGGACTTAATTCGAATTCTAGGAATCTAGCATTCAACATCTCCATCATGTGTCCCACATATACCTCAATGACTTCACGTTCCATAATTTTAGGGACTTTATGCAAGTGGTACGCGGGAGAAGTCAAAACAGTGCAAGAAGGCACGATAGGGAAGTTCAAGGGCAATTTGGTAATTTTACAATCATCGTTTGGAGGACCGGTCAACTGTAAAGTTGAAGAGCTTTCCTCAACAAAGATACTGGAAGAAACGACACCTCAATCCGAGCTACGGTGACAAGTTATGGCCTGTTGAAAATGGAGATAATTTCAAGAAAAACCTTGGAAATTTTGCTAAGTGTTTAATCCCTTTTCCAGCGAGTTTCCCCGTAACCCATACCGAATCGGTTCGGGGGGCAAGCCGGTTCGTAGGGGACCCCGAACCGGTTCGGGTACCCAGTACGATGGTAGAGTTTTTATTTTGTGAAACTCTTCATTTATTTTTCTATTTAAACCATCTTCGGGGGAGCAATTTTGCAAGACTTTGGAAGACATTTTTTAGAGTCCCAATTGCTCAAGTCTTCATATTTTTGAGTCCCAAGACTCATGTTTTGATTCACACAATTACCAAACCTTTGTGAATCTTTTTGGTAACCCAAGAACACAACCTTGTGTTTGTTCAAACCTTTGTGGAGAGATCTTTGCAACCGAGGACTGCGTGTCATTGCTGAGGGAGCCTCTACAAACTGTTATGACTGCGTGTCATTGAGGAATGATGTGGCTCTTCCTATGTTTATTGGGCTACGTGTCCTTGGAGGGTACTTCGTGTATTCTCATGCTGAGTTCAAGACTGCGTGTCTTTGTGGGTTGGTTGCACGTTGATCCCTTGCAGATTTCTCTATGTAATTGTAAGTTGCGATTTGTATATTCATAGTGAAATAAAGGTTTTACCCGAAAGGGGTTTTTCCGGAAATCTACGTCTCAACATATTTACTGTGTCGCGTGCTTTATATTTGATGGGATTATTTAAATGCATGTTTAAGGGATGAATTTATTTGATTTAAAAGTAGTCCCTAATTAAATAAGGGTTACTTGGAAACTTGCAAAATTGATTTAAATCATTATCACACAGCTGATATACGACGTGTTTACAAGCTTCATGTTGGAGCTCACAACTATTGTTATTAATTCATAATAATCATACAAATCTACGTCTAAAAGAAAATTTGAGGGAAGAATGAAGTTGATAACATGGCTTCAAGGTTTATAATTCGATTCAATTCAATACAGCCATATGATCATTCTCAAATTTTCATGTAGAAACAACGAGGACACTATATGAATGCTAATAATGTTGTCAAGCCTCAATGAATCTTTGATCCACTTGTTGATTGTGGGTTATGTATGCCCGATTTAACTAATTGAAACACTAAAAAATACGACATTGATGCAAGAACATATGGTTCAGAGCAGGGAGAACACTACGTTAAAAAAAGTTCAATTTTAGAAAATTTAGATCAAATTTTATCTTCAATTATTGAGATAGTTTATTATGTCCAAACTGAATTCAATTTTCTCTTATTCCTTTTAACTAATAAATTAATGCAAGATACAATAAATTAAAGAGAAAATAATCACACAAGGACAACATATGTACGTGAAAACCCTTGTGGGAATAACCACGGTGTGTGTCATATTCTATCAATATGCACTATGAATATATGATTTACATAAATAATCCACTTCGCAATTTTTAGACTCAACTTGCTCAAACCTCTTCAGATTTATTGATCTTCACCCTCGTTATCGTAATTGCTGAAATCTACCAACAACTTCACAACGATCCACTTGGCTTGATATCTAATGGTCTATTAGCCTAAGCAAAACTCTGAAATCCACCATAACACTTCAACGGAATCGACCGCCAGGCCACCTTCCCATTTGATGATGAATGAAGGCAAAAAAATAAATCTAACAAATATATATTTTGATATATTTTTATATTTCAAAACTCTTATTAAATGAAAACAGATCACCCTTAAAAGTTTGGGATTTGTAACATTTTCAAATTTTTATTAAAAAACGACCTTTAAAAAAATACCCTTTTATAAAATGTTTTTGGAATAAAAATTACACTAAAAAGCTTTTTTGTAAAATATTTCACCAAATAAATTCATGTAATACACCTTAATTGAAGTTTTTTTGGGTAATTGAATTATATTTGCGCGGGTTTGTTTGAGGATTTGTAATCACTAGGTTCAACAACAAAAAGTACATATGACTAACGGGGTATGCACATTGTTGACATCTTGATTTGCAATCGAGGTGTGGATTATTTTGTCCCCTTCATTAAATACCCTTAACCCAAAACCCACCCAAAAAAAACTAAGAATAAAACTCTGAGGGGACAAAATACAAATCAAAGAAAAAAAACTTAGCCAAAAAACCTTCGGAAGGGGTCCTTTAACCGATCGGATAAAGGCCCCCATATAGGCTTTGACCGATCGATCAAAGATCACAGATAACCGATCGATCAAAGTACCCAAATTAGACCTAAAAATAGAGGTCTCCACCAACCTTAAATTAGACCCCAAAACCTAATATTGATTCGGTTTTCTAATTTTCTTCAACCCGAGCGCCCTAGATACTCGAGCTTGTTTTGAAAAGTCTTGAAGAAGTTCGTACTTCAGAAAAGTCACTTTCTCTTTAGGAAAGTTCGTACTTCTAGAAGTTTCATTCCCCCGTGTGAAGTTAGTACTTCTGAAAAGTCGTTTCCTCCAAAAAATAAAGGCAAACCTGTACGCTCATTCCGCCAAAGTTGACGTTTTTAAATAAAGCTATGCTCAACTGGACACCTCAAGTGGGGACACTCCCCTAGGGAAAATTCTTCTATCTAAAGGGTAAAGAAACTTTGCACAAATCTCGGGACAATACCCCATATATATTGCGATAAACTATCCATATATGTTTATCTCTTTTAGACCGACCCCCGTTTAGGGGATCGGGTATGCAATTTACAACATTTATATTTTAAAGTCTGATTTTTAATCCAACACCTATATTTATTGAATTGACCTGCTCATATGTTAAGTAAATGCTATTAAAATGTCACAATGACTAAATAAAAACATGAAAACATTATTTTCAAAATTATTGTTAGGAAATTGTCAGTGAACTAAGCCAGACAGAAACTGTGCGCAAGCTAATGTCTAAAATTGGGCTAACTCCACCGCTTATCCGAGCTTAACAAATCCCGTTGCTACGAAGACACCCCGGAATATGTGTTTTAATACAAATACTTGTCAAGCATTGTCCTTTCATTAACGTATTATTCTTAACATAAAAATATTTCAATCCAACACAACGAACATGCTATATTAAAGACTAAGCTCCATAAATACCGTAATAATGTATATGGTATATCGGGTATACCGTTTCCAACACCCTTAAATATATCTCGTTTGTTGGAACTACGTTGTCTTTGATCCCAAGTCTTCTTACGCGCATTGGATCTATACTGAACTAAATTCGTGAAGTCCAATACTCATAATTCATCTTTGTCATATTATTTCTTAGGGATGGCTCCATCTCTAGTCCAAACCCCATTTCTTCATTATCTCAAACCATCACAAGGACTACGATACCTCGAGATTCTAGCCATGTCGATAAGGGATATATAGATATCTTTTGGTGTCTTCTGGCCCACTCCAACCCCAAGGTGTGATCTTTACTCGGTTTCTTAACTGAAAAACATTACATCTTTTACACAACTTCCCTTCTACACCTCCAAACTATCCCGAAGGACAATATTTTCTTATTAGTGATCATGCGATGATCATAACATTATATGCCAATATCAGTCATCTTTGGGTCCACTCCCATTCTGAACCTCCACTGAAGATACCCTTTGTCCTACAGATAGTTTATCCCCTCTCCAAGACAAGTCCTACACTTTCACACACATCACGTTAGAACACGTGAAAAACTAAAGTACGAAGGCTTTAATCTCATGCCTACATGAGTACATAGGTGCAATACTGAGTCCTTCTTGTGAGCCCAAGCCTCGAAAATATATCTCATGATATATTCTCACCACTGATATGCAACCATCTCTCTCATACCGCAAACAAGATGTCAAATTATCTCATAGCCTCAACCACTTGCACACCTCCATACAAACGTGAAAACATATACAGTAATACCCTTACCCGAGATTTAATCTCTTCTCGTGTAAATTTGTATTTATAAAATAATATTGAATTTGAACCATCATCATAGCCTTTGTGAATATCGAATCGAAGTTTTAATGGCTTAAAGTTTAATAATGGAATTTTATGTCGTTCATTCAAACGAGGATCGAACGAAGTCTAACGACTGAGAAAATGATGGATTTCCCTCACTCTTTGGAATCCCATTGGAAAGCCATGTTCGAACGAAGTACACCAGCGTTCGAACGAAGGGGGTGTCCCGTTCGAGTGAGGTACTTATCACGTCCCATTCAACCTTAGATTTTGGCCTCGTTAGTATCTCATTAGATGTCGTTCGCATGAACAGGTATCGCTTTCGAACAAGTATTTCGAACGACTGGAGCTAAATTTGATATCTGCATATTTTTAATGTGTTGTCAACAAATGAGCCATATGATCTATGAGGTGTCAACCTCTAGCGCACTAGATTGTGACACCCCACCCAATAAAATACTGGGTGATCAGTCCTTCATTGATTTCGTTTATTCTTACCATCACTGTCGAAAATCATTAATTAGTAATCACCTATAGTTAATTAAGACGGTGCAAAATTTTATATTATTATTTAACAAATAACAACATGCAAAAAACTAGATTAAACCATTCACACAGTAATAGAGTCAAAACTATCACAATATAAATAAATGACTTGTCGAATAAACCATCGACTACAAATCCCAATTCCAAATAATAAATCCAACAGATAATAAATAAATCCCAATACAATTTTGAACTGAATAAACTGAAATAATGTGGTGAAGGGCAACACGCCCAAAATGAAATATCGAGATAAGGAAATCCTATTCTAGGAATGAACAACTAAAGCGTCTAGTCCAAATCTTCACCAATTATATCCCCTTAAAAGTCAACAAAAGATTTAAGGCCATATAATAATAAAATAGCGGAACTGTCTAAATTTAAGGCTCATCGATCGATCGATTGAGCAGGTCACAGCCTCTTACTTGATTCTATTTTTCCACCATTGTTACTTTCCAAAGCTTCCCAATTCCATCCCAAACCTTAATCCAATTATCCCCAATATGTTTACACCTCTAAAAAAGGTTCTTAACATCATGTAAACCTCCAAACACAAATGATTTCCATAATAATTTATCTATTCTCGAATTGGATTTTTATCCGGATTTCAATCAATCCTTCTCATATTTGATTCTATAAACCGAAATTAAACATCATCATCTACTGGATTTATCATAAAATTCAGATTCCTACAACCTAGAATCATATAGCATCATCAATTTCACTTTTATTCATTAGAAAGTGTTCAATCTAATGAAAACCCATTTTTTATACGATAACCCACCCAAAAATGAATTTTTCAATCACACCCACAATGATATGAATCGAAATACTGGAATTTATATTAAAAGAAAGTTAACCACTTGCCTAATAAGATTCGTAGGGTCTGATTCCTTGAGCTAAAAGATGGATTGATGAAGAACACACCCAGTTCCTCTTGATTTGTCTCCCAAAAGCTCCCCACTTTCTTCCTCTTCTTTTCTCTGCAGATTTAGGGTTTTCTATTTGAGTTTTGGCTGCCACTAACTCCGTAACTTAGGTTTAATATTGTTAATCCCAAAATTAGGCTAATGGGCCAAACCAAGTTGACAACACCCCCGTATGGACCCGATTATGCCTAAAAATGCCCAAGAGCCCAATTACTATCCCTGGGTACTCTATTCCGACTATCTCAATCTATTCGAAATCATTCGTGCACTCTTAGTCATCATCTGAGTCACTTTACTAAAAGTCCCCATCTCTAGCTCAATATAGCCTATACCCGAGCCTCAGTTGAGATATAATGAAATCCCGTCGTTTAACTCATTTTGACGTATAATAATAGTCATTAAATGCCCCACTTTATTTTCAAATCAGACTTTGCTTTAAGGATGATGAAATAGATTTCTCTTCTTGAAAGACTTTTTTAAAACTTTTATGTGCACCAAATTGTGAAACAATTTTAACTTAACCAAATTTTATCTTGATGAATCCAAAACATGCATCTAGTGATTAAATCAAGTAAAGTAAGGAAAAGAATGATCACAATGTCAGATATACGAAGAAAACACAAAGGGAAAAAACCTCGGACGGCCCAAGCCAGACAATCACTATCAATATGGAATTACAAAGGTACAGACGGTAGTTTTACTCAACAACTCGATCCCCCACGAGACTTGACGTTCCTCTGATCTTCAACCACTCCTCTCACAGTTCTCACATAGAAAGTCCTTCTTCCACAATACCTGTCCACAGCAGTGGCCTCCACGAATGCCTCGGTGTCCACCGATATGGCTTGTAACGTCTACGATGTTGAACATAGCTCTTTCGCTTCTCCACCGCAAAACCAACAAACTTCTATGAAGAACAAACCTCAATGGTGATGACAAAGACCACTATAGCATATATTAATGAAATCTCGGATCTTTGAAACTCTAAGGATGTGTTGAGCTTTGGAAAACCTTAGAAAACTTGTGTGCAAAAACGTTCTGATTGAATACTGTTTTCGCAGAATGCACACACACAAAATCTGATGGAAACACGCCATTAAATATTTTTCTTAAGGAGTTATTTCGTTCGAATGACTTTGACATGTCACTCGAACGAGGTGGACATCTCGATCGAATGATGTGTCAGGTCGTTTGAATGACACGCGTATTAGAGTCCTATTAAAACTCTACTCTAATTTGTCCTTATCAGATTAAAATGAAGTGTATACCATTTCAAACACTTATTAAACATTTTAAAAAATATTTCCTTAGTAAAATAAAATTCTTAAATTTATCAAAATTAATTCCGAGTCCCATTAATATTACACATTCATACCTGAGTGATCTCAGAATGAAATTAAACTTGAAAATGAATAAACTTGCACCAATTAAACCTTCGGCATAAATAATTCCTTGAAGCTTTTCTGCAACGTCTTCAATAAACTTCAATTCCTCATAGTCTGTGTGGGATTGTGATAATAAAAATCTACATATGACTCAAGCGTGTTTCGTTCCAGGAATAAGTCAAAACTATTCAACAAACTCAATTGGAAATTTTGTCCTTACAGTCACCTATTATTTACTACACACTTAGTAAATTTATTTCGTTTATATTAATCATTATCTCTCCCGATTAATATTTAAATAAACACATAATAATTAATTCAATTAAATTACGACACACTTGTAATTTAACTTAGTTGAATTAATTAAATATTAAATGCTTCGAATTAATTAAACATTTAATGTTAAAAAATACAGGGTGTTACATACTTCCCCACTTACAAAGGAATTTCGTCCCCAAAATTAGGTCACACCTGCTGTGAATAACTCTGGACGCTTCTTTAAATGTCATCCTCTCGCTCCCATGTTGACTCGTCAACACTGTGGTGATCCCATTGAACTCTAACTAATTTAGCATCTTAGACCACAACTTATGCTCACTATGATCCAGAACATCCACGCATCTCTCCTCGTACGAGAAGTCTGGTTAAATCGATCTACTCAAGTGGAACATGCCAAAAAGGTCTCTCGCTCCTCTGGTACTTCTTCAGCGATGCCACGTGGAACATGTCGTGTATTCGCTATAGATGCTCTAGTAAGCCCAGTCTATATTCTACTGGTCCCACTCTCTCAATAATAGGAAAATGTCCCACATACCTCGACGCTAGCTTCCCTTTCTTACCGAAACTCATGACCCCTTCATGGTAGACACCTGCACCAACACCTGGTCACCAATATTTACATAAATGTGTCTCCCGTATGCATCAGCATAACTCTTCTTTCTGTCCTCGATTCTCTGAATACTTCCATAAATTATCTCGATATTGGAAGTAGTCTCCTGTATCAGCTCTGGCCCTAAAAATTTATTATCCCTTACCTCTAACTAGCAAGCAGGCAAACGATGAGGTCTCCCATGAAGTGCCTCAAACGGTTCCATAACGATGGTGAACTGTTAATAATTATTATATGCAAATTCTACCAATGAAAGATATCGCTCCCACCCTCCTCCTAAATTAAGAATGCACATCCTCAACATTTCCTCTACCATCTGATTAACCCTCTATGTCTGTCCGTCTATCTGTGGATGGTATGGTATACTCAACCATAAGTTTGTGCCCATGGACTCCTAAAAGCCCTACCAGAAGTGAGACACTAAAATCATATCTCTATCAGACACGATGTTAATCGACACCCCATGAAGCTTTACTAACTCTGCAATGAATAGCGATGCATACTGCCTCATCTCAAAATTAGTGCGAACTGGTAGGAAATGGGCCACCTTGGTCAATTGATCCACTATCATCCAAATGGAGGCATGACCCCTCTGTCATACTGACAACTCGGTAATGAAATTTGTCTAAATGATCTCCCACTTCCGTACGGGAATGTCTAGGGTTTGTAACATCCCTGAAGGTCTCTGGTGGTCTACCTTCATGAGATGATAAGTAACAAACTTTGAGATGAACTCTACCATGTCCCTTCATCCCTGAAGACCAATACTGCCTCCTCATATCCTGGTACATCTTATCCCCACCGGGATGTACCGTAAACCTCGAACTGTCAGACTCAGTCATCACCACATGCCTCAAGTCCTCATCCTATGGTACCACAAATCTGACATTAAAATGTAGATATCCTTTGAGATGATCGAGTAAGACTCTGCACCCTCAGTTATAAATGGCATACCCATCCTGACGTAACTGATCCTCCGCTTGCAATTTCACTAACCATATAACAATCTCGGGGGTGAAAGATAGAACTGACCCGACCGCTCTGGAGATCTCATCGTTATGTCTAAGCTCACTCCATTCTACCTTTTAGACATCTGCTAACTCCCCCTAGGTCATCGTCTCAACGCGTCTGCCACCACATTAGCCTTACCAGGATGATATTGATTATCAAACTAGTAACCCTTCACGAACTTTAGTCACCGTCCGATGAAAACTTTCTGGTTAAATCAACTCTGATCAACCCCTTTTCATATGTATTTCTTCCCTTACTCTTCGGTATGCCAAAAACTGTTGGGTTCTCCTTTTACTAGGAAGTCCCATCCCCCATTTCCTGTATCTTTATTGTATCTAAATCCAACTCTCATGTGACAGTTTCCACTTGTGCGCACATATCTGGATTATCTTTCACCTTGACGAGTTCCAGTTCCTCTTACTATCCTAATACTACCGCTCATTTGTTTTCATGTATGCATTCCGTACATACATTTCCACTTCTCCTCATCGTGGATAATATTGAAGATTCACTATCTAGGGTGCCCATACACCTTATGTCCCGTGCATTTCTGCACAACTTTACTAAATGTAACCTTCTTTTCCTAAATTAATCCTTGACTGGATATACTGTAAGGGTGTATATAATTACCCCAATAATCGTAACTTAATTATTTTCCACATTTACCTACCGATCTACTCGTCGTGTAAACGTCCCACATGGTTCACACGCCAATGTTACCCGTATCCACTGGCCTTACATCGAAATATCAGTAATAACTCCCCGTTATAACTAAATATAAGTGTGATAGCTAAGGTAATAAACCCATGTCTTAATGACCACACATCTCCCAGCCCCCGACATTTACTAAAGTTCATGCGTGGGATGTCTTGCAAAGAAAAATCCAAACAAGGAACCCCCCCGATACACTACTACCTAACGTTGTCGATCATCGAGCTCTTTAGGCCCTCAACACATAACTCGTACCCCCAAATTTTCATCCTTGGCATAAAAGTTTACTCGTCCACTCCCATGTCCTAAAAGACGACATAAACACGACGCTCTCACTTTCACTAAGTCATCAACGATAAATCGGTAACGACCTAAATCTCTCCACTCGATAATAGACCTAGTATATATCATGAATCACATCAGTAAACGTCCTTACTCATCGGATTCAACTGTAATAAGACATACATGCTCTCTAAAGTCTCTATATAAAAATAATTATACAGGCTTAACCCTCTTTTGGGTGATACTTTAAAATATATCCTACTTTGAAACAATGAACATGATAGACTTGTTGCAATTGCCCACTATCACTAACTAGGCTGAACTCAGGGTAATAATATGTTATACTCTCATATCTATATAAAGGAGTAAAAACTAGTATATACTATACATATCCTCTTATTACTTACACCCATTTCCCCGCAGGCAACACCAAAGGGCCCCGTCATTCAACTTTAAATAAAAGAATTTAACTATAAGGCTAATATTGCCAATGCAACCACTAAACCCAACTTGCTCGTGAATTTTAGTGTTAATAATTATATAATGTAACGCACCCATGTAACCGTAAGTTATCCATTTCTTTAAGGATATATAAGTTAACAAAACATCATACCTTCAAATGCTAGTGGTACCAGCGGTGCCCGTGGCATGATCGTATTTTTGATGTTATAGGCATCTTTATACATTAGTTACTCCTGCTGTGGTGGAGTTGGTGCTTTAGGGGATAACTGTCTTTGCTATCCTTGTTGGACACTCTGTCGTGGTACGCTATTCCATTATGGTAAACTTTTATGTCGGTGACTCACCTCCCCCCATATAAAACAACGACCATCAAAGGGGCATTCCATCTTCTGGTGGCCTTTCTTCTCACACGAAAAATAGTGGTCCGAGCGATCTCGCTATCTCCAGCCCTGGCCCTGCTGGTCAAGTCGAGGTTGACCCTGGGGTTATCCCTGGAGGCCCAATCCATACTGACCTCTCCCATTACCCCTAGACCTTGCGGCCTTTAGGAACATGTTGTTGTTGTGCATGATGACTTTGCTCGCCCTGTATGCAACCATGACCCTCTAGTCGGTAACTCCCTGGTTAAAATTTCTTAGCTGAATCACTCTGTAGGGAACCCTATCCCTATTGTTTAGTCTTCAGCTATTGTGGATCTTCACTAACATCGTTCCCTTCAATACTATCCGATTGACTAATTTTCCTAATTCTTTTTCTCTCCATTCGCTGAACATAACGATCTTGATAATGCAATAGTGAGGTAGTAACTGCTTGTGCTAAAATACCCTCCATTTTTGTGACTGTCACCATTCCCAGTGGTACTTGAGGTATCTGTTGTAGCTGTCCATCCTTAAACTCTCCAGTGGTGCTAGTCTATCATTATACCTTAAGTGACATCTGAAATTTCATTGAATTGTATGAGTTCACATCCAATACCAAATTTAATAACAGAAGCACGATATCTAAAAAATGTGAAGATAAACGCAACAATCCTAACAATAGGCCTTTATATCAAAAGAATGCTACGCTGAAATTGCAGTAAGCCGTACATATCCTATGGATACTAGAACATGATTCTCTAATACCATTTGTGACACCTCGCCAAATTGAATACTGGGTGATCAGTCCTTTATTAAATTAAAAAAAGGATTCTCATATTGTTTCATTCTTAGCATCACTGTCGAAAAACATTAATTACTGATCACTTATTAGTTAATTAAGCCAATGCTAAATTTATCTTTTTATTTAACAGATAAAAACATGGGGAAACTAGATTAAAGCATTCACATAGTAATAGAGTCTAAACCATCACAATATAAATAAATGACTTGCCTAATAAACCATCGACTACAAATCCCTAATCCAAGTAAAAAATCCAACAAATAATAAATAAATCCCAATACAAATATGAATTGAATAAACTGAAATAATGTTATGAAGGGCAACACGACCAAAATGAAATACTAAGATAAGGAAATACTAATCTAGGAATAAACAACTAAAGCGTCTAGTCCAAATCCTCCATGCATCCACATATGCTACAGTTACGCATTCCTGAAATAGATAATAAAGTATGGCATCCCTATAACAGGACACCTAAAAGGTATTGAAAATATTTTTGGAAAGGGTTAGAACCCAAAACATTTGAAAAATATTTGCAAGTGATTAAGTTTACAATAATAAAAATGCATGAATACTTTTCATATTTAAGCTAGTGTCGCACTCCCTTGAGATAATTATCATCCCTCAACTATTGTGCACACCTACTGCTTCCTTCATAACCCACCTAGTGGTACTACCCCATCTAGCTAGTCTGGTTATGAATGCTTCTTGACACAGTAATTTAACTCGAGTAATCTTACTGTTGATTGATAAGTTATTTCACGCATTATCTTAATTAATCATGTCTAATACAATTATATAACAATCTCACTATGTATATATAAATAATACAATTGCACTTCATGTATTTTACCCGTATATAAATATCTACACTATTATATACGTATAAATATACTACAACATTCTCACACACGATGTATATAATAGCCATCCTCTCGAGTAATAACTCATCGAATGTTTTCTCTAAAATGCTATCACCCCAGGTATACTCAATCAAACCCGGATAGCATGAGATGGTTAACTAACATTGAATCAGGCAATAAAATAATAAGCATAGTGGAAGCGGTCATAGTTCACCGAGTGTGAGACTAAATCATACCCAAGACGTCTCACCCTGAAAAGAATCACAACATAAAATAATGGACGATATGACCTAGGGATTATACTCTCCCTACTTTCACAAGCTAGAGGATTCACCCACATCGCGCAACCTCCTATAATACCACTAGAGGGGTATGTATTTATAAAAATATCTAACACCAATATTTAATATGCACATAAGTATATATATATATATATAACCCGGCTAACCCATGCCTATCTCCCATAATAATAGCCCAAAAATACCCGAGTCTATTTCATTGACTCTTAGATTAATTAATTTATTAAATTAGTGTCACTCAACTACAATGTCCGGACTCACTCAATAGGCCTGTAATTAAATACTTATGAATTCATCTAACTAAATTCCTTTAGTAAATTTCACACCTTTATTTAGATCTTCATTCATTAATACCATTCTCCCAAGACCCTAGGTAATTAAGTTTTATCAAATATTCACCAATTATATCCCCTTAAAAGTCCACAAAACACTCAAGTCCATATAGTAAAAGACTAGCGGAAGTGTCAAAATTTAAGGCTCATCGATCGATTGATCGAGTAGATCATAGCCTCTTCCTCGATTATGTTTTTCCACCATTGTTACTCACCAAAGCCTCCCGATTTCATCCCAAAACTTAATCCAACTATCCCCAACATGTTCTAAACATCATGCAAACCTCTAAACACAGCTGATTTCCATCATAATTCATAGATTCTCGAATTTGGTTTTTATCATGATTTCAATCAATCGTTCTCAATTTTGATTCTATAAACCCAAATTAAACATCATCATCATCTAGTGGGTTTATCATAAAATTCAGATTCCTAAAACCTAGAATCATATAACATCATCAATTTCACTTTTATTCATCATAAAGTGTCCAATTTAACGGAAACTCATTTTTTATATGATAACCCACCCAAAAACGAATTTTTCAATCACACCCACTATAATATGAATTGAAATACTGCAATTTAGATTAAAATCTAGTTAATCACTTTCCTGATAAGATTCGTAGGGTCTGATTCCTTAAGGTAGAAGATGAATTGATGAAGAACACATCTAATTCCTCTTGATTTGTCTCCCCAAAGCACCCCACTTTTTTCCCTCATATTTTCTCTCCAGATCTAGGGTTTTCTATTTGACTTATGGCTGCAACTAACTCCATAACTTAGGATTAATATTGTTAATCCTGAAATTATGCTAATGAGCCAGGCCCAATTGACCCGAACACTCCCGTGTGGGCCCAATTATGCCTAAAAATTCCTCGAGGCCCAATTACTATCTTCGGGTATTCTATTCCAACTATCTCGACCTATCCAGAATCAACCGTGCAGTCAGAGTCATCATCCGAGTCACTTTACTAAAAGTCTCCATCTCGACCTCAATATAGCCTATACTCGACCCCCGATTGAGATATAATGAAATCCCGTCGTTTAACTCATTTCGACGTATAATAATAGTCACATATTATTTACTACACACTTAGTAAATTTATCCCATTTATATTAATCATTGTTTCTCCCAATTAATATTTAAATAAACACATAATAATTAATTCAATTAAATTACGACACCCTTGTTAATTAACTTAGGCCAATTAATCGAATATTAAATGCTCCGAATTAATTAGACATTTAATGCTCTGAAATACGGGGTGTTACATAGATGAAATAAAACGTGTTTGGCATGGGTAAACCCTTGGGTAAAAGCATATTTTTGGGTTTGTGGGTTATTTAAGAGACAAAAGGAGGTGGGTTCTTCCATCTATTTTCATATCAGCCATAACTTCTCTCTCTCTCTCTCTAGTTTCAAGGTCTCTTCTTCCCCCTTAAACTTGATTTACCATAGTTACACCATAGTACACCATTTTCACCATATTTCCAAGTTGCATTCTTCCTCTACAAGCCTTGTTAAGGTATAAGTTGGGTTGAGTGGAACAAGTAGAAGCATCCAAAATAGCTTTAAAGTGTTTTTGAAGATCTTTTGGAGTATTTTAGAGTCTAGAGCTTCCATCTTCATCTTCTTCTTTGTTCTCCTATTCAAACCTTAAGGTAGGGTTTTTCACTTTCTAAGTTTTCAAGGTTTCGAGCTATGAAAATATGTAGGATGCATGCTAGATACAATTTAATATTAAAATAAAGATATTTTCATGTTTTCAAGAAAATAAAGCATAAATGGGTTTTGAAGAATAACTAGCATTTTAACCTTAAAATATGAAGAGTAGGCATATAAAATGTAAACCCTCGCTAATATCTTGTTTAAATTCATATTTGAGGATTTTTAGGCTTGAAATCCTTCATTAACATGCGTAGAAACATATAGTATGTTGGTAGAAGACATCTAGACTTGATAAATAATGTTTAACATGGGTTTCATGAGGAAATTATAAAGTTTGGAAAAGTGGACCAAAATGTTAGTAAGAATGAAGAATAATAATATTTGAGACTACATGTGAAAATAGGGCAACTAGTAGAGATTTTGTTAAAATAGTCTTCAAATGATTGAATTTATTTTATGTGGAAAAACATAAAATGAAGAAACATGATATTTTAACGTAAGATCATAAAGGATGGTTTTGAATGTAAATGTTGATTTTTAGTGACATAATAAACCAAGTATGTTTTTCACAAGGTTATGATGAATGAAGCGAAAAAAGATAATTCTGATAAAATTGATGGTCCTAGTGGTAAGACTTTTGCGTTAGACCTTATCGGTTGATTATTTTGTGAAAAAACAAATGAAGTAGACAAAATGGCATGTTGACAAGATGAAATGGTGATGTGAACTATAGAAATGATAAAAATAGTAAAATGACGGAATAGTATGGACATTAGCAAAAATGTTAAAACACATTAATATAGACTCGGATGACCCCGAGAATAATTAAGAAGGGCCCTCAGCCCCGGGATGAAAGACCCAAAATCACTGGCCAGAGGATACGGTAGCATAACTAGTAGTGTGGATCCTATTAACATATGCGAATATTTGGAGGATTTCGAGAAAATATAATGGAAAGGAAATGAATATGGTTGTTCTCTAGAATGTTAATAAAACAACCTAAATAAATGGGATAAAAGGAGACTAATGAATAAAATATGATTAATTAGTCTCTAGGCCCATTAGAGGGTGGTACTAAATTGTTAAGTGCAAGTATGAGCACATTGCTCGGGTGCATTGCATGATAGTTGCATTAATACAAGAAAAATAGTTAAACGTTTTTGGAATTGTTAAAATACATGTTATATGTATAGTATTTTTTGAAGAAAACATATAGCTTAGTATTCCCCACCCTTTTGAGTGTTCGTTGACCCCTGCTTTTTATGTAAAAACACCATCCCCCACCCTAAGTACATTAAGTAGGGACGTCGGGAAAGATGTCGGTAAGGCCCCAGAGGGCAGTCAATGTATTTAGAGGTTCTGTTACTTTCTAGAAATCATCTTTTCAAAATATTGAAATTGGGCACATTTAAGCCTTTTATTCGAGTTTTGGGCCATGTGAAGTAATAATACAGGTATAACTATGATTTACTTGTCATTAATTAGTATTGTTGGATTAATCGGATTTTTATAAGTAAACCTTGCAAATTAACATGATTACTTAAAGTGGTGACTTCTTTTCTCAAATTAAAACCGGTAACTAAATCCTTAAAAAATGGTGCAATAAAAGGTTTTTTCTTAAATAATAAAATTGGACATTCCCCCTCCCCCTTTAACTCCTTGATTCAGTGTGGGTTGACCCAATGTTGACCCAAATCTGGGTCGGGGCATTACAAATGGTATCAGAGTAATAGGATCCTTGGGTATGATGGACTGTTACGCTTTTTTGGTACTTTTTCCTTATAAGTTTTCATGCAGTTAATGTTTTAGTTGTTTAAGTAAATTTATTCCATTATTGCTTTCAATTCATATCATTATATATTGAACTCTCATTTCTTGTGTAGATGTATCCACATCTTAATGTGTCTAGTGGTCGAGTAATAGTGAGCTTCGACGCACGGAGCATGACATGCGCCAGCTTGCAGACTCCCTTTCGCAACAACAGAGGGCCAGCAATATGGGATTGGTTGAGAGTACAACCTCTGCCTTCATCCTGAAGGAGTTTCGTGAGGTTAGACCCACCCACCTTTAACATGGCAGCTGGCCCCGATGCTGCAGAGGAGTGGCTCGATGAAGTCACTTGAGTTATGGAGATTTTTAATGTAACAGCGAGGCACATAATCAAGATAACTAGATTCTAACTTACGAAAAAAGCACAACACTGGTGGAGCGCCTACTCCACTAGTATGTCAGAGACCATAGACTAGGGTAGCTTTAGAGTTACCTTTTGGTACTTTCCCTAGTCATTTAAAGATGCCAAAAAGGATGAGTTCATTCATATAATAGAAGGGAAGACTTTTGCAATGAGTATTTGGTCAAATTTGAAAGCTTGTGTAAGTATGTAGACGTGGTGCAAAGGTATGAGGCTAATAAGATAAGGTTGTTCATCAAGGGCCTTAATCTGGGTATGCAACGGATCCTGTCAGGTATGGATCTGTCAAACTTCTGGTCAGTAGTGAATAAGTTTATCAAGTTGGAGTTTGATGTTGAGGATGGCAAGGCCATCAGAGAAAATAAGAGGGAGACCAATGGGTGTCAGTGCGATGGTCATAAGAAGTTAAGGGTTGGGGATCAAGGCCTTTTTACAAAGCTAAAGGCCGCTATGGGGGTTGGTTCTTCATCTGACCAGTGTACCAGCGATCAGGGTCCTATAGACCCGATGGAGATAACTTATTTTCCTATGGGTCCTCGAGTCATTTCAAGAGAGATTTCCCACAGAGAGCTTTGAGTAGTCAATAGAGCAGTCAATAGACTGTTAACTATGTGTCGGGATGGGATTCTAGTTACACAGGTCCCCACCCAAAAGTAGTAGTTCTCCTTGAGCTATTATCATCCCGTGAGGCATAGAATGGACGGATCACGTTCGAGTTAGGGAAAGAGTATCCGTGGTGCAGGTCAGGTGCCTGGAAGTCAAAGTAGCAGGTTTAATCCTGGATGAGCCTCTACCATGTTGCAGTTTGCTGCAAGTTCTGATGATTCATTCGTAATTGTAGGTATGATTCTTTTGTTCAGTATATAGGTTAAAACACTATTTGATTCAGGATCACATCATTCATTTATTTTGAGCTCATTAGCATTTAGTTTGGGACTTGAGGTAGATCAATTTTACCCTCTAATATTCATAATACTTCCAATTGACGGCGGTATAGTTGTTCATAATGTTTGTCGTAATTGTGTGGTTATGGATAGAGATTATGTTATAGCGTACGACTTGATTCACATGGACATGGATGGATTTGAGGTGATCCATGGTATGGATTGGCTGTCATGTTTCGATGCTATCATCGAATGCCATCGACTTAGTGTCTTAGTATCCATCGTTTTAGTAGCAAGTAAGACATTGATTATATTTGCAAGTTCTCTATCATGCATGAACAAAAATGATACTTTGGGTGGTTGAGTAGTATGGTGGATCCAGGTGAGCTGGATGGTATGTTGTTAGATTACCTAGTTGTATGGGAGTCTTATAATGTGTTCCTTAATGATGTTCCTGGGTTACCTCCACACCAAGAGGTGGATTTTTCCATAGAGGTGCATCAGTACGTCTTGTCTATCTATTTTTCCATAAGGGTTCAGTTGGATAATTTGACTAGAAAGGGCTTCATTTGCCCTAGTGTTTCCTCGTGGGGAGCCCTAGTCCTCTTTGCTAAGAAAAATGATAAGACCCTACAGCTATGCACTGATTATAGGCAGTTGAACAAGGTAACAGTGAAGAATAAATACCCTATGCCCCATTTTAATGATTTGTTCGACCAATTGTGTGGGGCGGGTTTGTTTTCAAAGATTAACCTTTAGGCTAGATGCCATCAGCTACGCGCCAGGGAGGAATATATTCTTAAGAAGTCATTCTAGACTAGGTATGGGCCCTATGAGTTTCTAATGATGCCCTGCAATTTGACTATTGCCCCGATGAAATTCATGGATTTGATGAATCATATTTATCACCCAAACATAGACCAGTTTGTGGTCGTTTTGTGGATGATATATTGCTATATTCGTCTTCAAATGAAAACCACGAGGAGAACCTCTGTATGACATTCTAAATTCTTAGGGATAACCAACTATATGCCACATTCAGTAAACGTGAATTCTGAATGGAAGAGGTCAAGTTCCTTAGCCATGTTGTTTTTGAAGAGGGCATTTTCATCAACCCTTATAAGGTGGAGTCCGTTCTGGGATGGGATAGGCCAAGGATAGTTGCGAAAATATGTAGTTTCTTTATTTTGGTCAGTACTACCCTAGAATTGTGCAAGACTTCTCGAGGGTTGCGTTTCCCCTCACCATGTTGATAAGGAAAGATCTGTACTTTGAATGGTCGAAGGATTGTGAGTTGGTCTTTCAATAGTTGAATGATAGGTTGACTTTTACAACCATTCTTGTCCTCCCAGAATTTAGAAAGGGATAAATTGTGTATTATAACATTTTCGAATAAGGGCTCGGTGTAGTACTGATGTTGAATGGTCAAGTAGTCGCTTATATATCCCTTCAACGGAAGGTTCATGGGAGAAATTACCCCACCCATGATTTGGAGTTGACTGTTGTGGTATTTTCACTTAAGATCTAGAGGTATTATCTGTAGAAGGAATGATTTTAGGTTTTTTCTAATTATAAGAACCTCTAGTACATTTTCACGTATCATGATCTTAATCCCTATCAGAGACGATGGATGGAATTGATGGAGGACTACTAGTTGTCATTAGCGTATAATCCTGGCAAGGCAAATGTGGTGGAAGATTCTCTTATTCAAAAGTCTAGCCTCACTCTGGTAAAAATAAAGTGTCACTAAACAAAGATGTTCGACGAGATAAAGAAGTTTAATCTACATGTCCAACGGGGTTACGATAGGGTGTACCTTTAGGGCGTGGTGGCTAGACCACTCATTCAATAGAAAGTTCTAGATGCCCAGTCATGTGATCCTAAGTTTGCTCAATATTATAACCGTATTCATAATAGTGAAGTGTTTGACATGATTACCATGGATAATGATGACGAGGTGTGATACAAGGATCAGTTGATTATTTCATTGATTGACAAGCTTCAGGATGAGGTGATGGCAGAGGCCAATCACTCTTGCTTCATCATACATCCTAGTGCTACAAATATGTATAAGGACCTGTGCAATGATTTTTGGTGGCCTGATATGAAGAGGGATGTGGAGACATATGTGGACAAGTGCTATAATTATTATCAAGTGAAGGCCAAGCATAAGAATCCAGCAGGGCTTTCCACTACTCATGGGAGAATGAAAGTGGGAGCATATCATGATAGATTTTATCACAACCTTACCACAGTCTAAGTGTGGTCATGATGCAGTGTGGTTTACAGTGGATCGACTCATGAAATCCAAAAACTTTTTATCGATTAAGGTCACGGACAACGTACTAAGTTGGTGAGGCTATATGTTTGGGAGATAGTGAGACTTCATGGTGAACCGCTCTCGATTGTCTCTGATAGGGATCCCTGATTTGTGTCTCACTTCTGGAAGATATTTCATTAAGATTTAGGTATCGAGTTGAATATGAGTACGACGTATCACCCTGAGATCGATGAGCAGTCAAGATGAACCATCCAGATTTTGGAGGATATGTTGGGAGCTTACGCACTCGATTTTTAGGATAGTTGGGCGGAGAATCTGCATTTGGAAGGGTTTTTCTATAACAACAACTATTAGTAAAGAATTCAAATAGCTCCTTACGAGGCCCTTTATTCGAGGCCATGCCGCTCTTTGATTTGTTGGACAAAGGTGGGTGAAATGCATCTCACCAATTCAGATTTGATTAGAGAAATGAATGATAACGTTCGGGTAATTCGACAGAGTATCATGATGGCACAGATCCGACAAAAGAATTAACTCGATAATCATTATACACCAGTGATGTTTTGGGTAGGTGACCACGTAATGTTAAAAGGTAGAGTGAGAATCGATTGTCAATGATTTGAGCAAAAGGGGAAGTTGGACCCACAGTATACTGATCCCTTCGAGATCCTAGAATGGATTAGGGATGTATCATACCCATTGGCTCTATGTCCATAGTTGTCCCAAGTTCATAATGAGTTCCACATCTCTATATGAAAAAAGTATCTTCACGACTCTTGTCACGTCATCGATTATAACCGCGTTGAGTTGGAGGAAGAAGTTACCTTTTCAATGCTATCTCTATCTATTTTGGACCGCTAGGATAGGATCCTGCGACACAATGTCATCCCTTTGGTGACGATTCTTTAGGAGTTTCAGGGTTCCGAATGGGCGACTTGGGAGGGCAAGTTGGAGATGCAAGAGAAACACCCGAAACTCTTTCTTTAGTTGTTTGTTCTGATTTTGGGAGGTGGGGAGAATATAACCTGATTCGGGACGAATGTTGTATTTATTCACCCTTAAACTTATTCATTTTAGCCCCCTTGAGTACCTTAATTCCTATATTTATGCTCGTTAACCAAACAACCTTTCTTTTATATGTTAACATGTTATATGAGGTATAATTGAGCTTTTGTAGGCATTTCAATGCTTAGTGTGAAGTTTAGTCGCTTTTCGAAAATGTTTCTTTGAATATTAGAGTTTTGGGGGCATTTTAAAAAATTTTAAATTTGGATTTTAATATCTACCTCTTAACAAAAGTCCAAGGACTTTGAATCTGTCTTCCCTTGGCCATCGATGGTGCATTATTCCAATGTATAATGAAGAAGTTACGACATTTTTAGGATGGTTTTGTTTTCAAAATCGCACTCAAGGGAACATTCAAGGGAATTTCAGTCATTTCATTATTTGGTTTTTTGGCCCAATGACTCTTGGAAGTTGTAGTCGTCTGAGTTATCTTATCGTAGCCTCGGACCGTGCCTAATTCCGAGTTATAACGAATACGTTACGAAATTCTCCGTATCATTGGGAAAAGTTGTAGAATTGCAGACCCGCTAAACCGAATTGATTCGGACAACGCCAAATTGATTCGATTTGGAATCAGAAGCTACTTTTTTCTTACCAAATTGATTCAAATTGGCCCGAGTCTATTCGGTCCCCTGTTTTCAGCTTTCTTTTAATTGCAAGTTTACCATTAGGGTTTATGTATAAATCAAATTCATCTCATTTTGATGAGATATCTTTAATTTTGTATTAGAACTTTAGGGATTTTGTTTGAGCTTTCCCCTCTCCTCCACTTTGTTTGGTTTACCACCATTAGTGTAAGTTAGTATTCATCTTCTTATTTCTCCTCTTCTTGCTTTATTGGTTATTTTCTTGCTTCATTAATTAGTTTAGTGTATTTATTTATTGCTTTTTATAGTTTAATTATTGCTTAAATTAGTTTATTCATGTCTAATACCTAGTTAAATAGGGTTGGGGTCATGTGTCCGCCATTAGTGGGCGTCGAGTTTCGAAAGTTAGTTCTTGAGGAAAATCATGTTGAATCGAAACCTCGCGTATTAAAATGGGTTTAATACGCGATTAACTTTCTTTGTCACGCAACTTTAATGTTTATAGCGATAATCTGATTTTAAGACGCGTGTGACCATTTTTGATTAAATGTTTTATCTCGCATTTTTGGATTAAATTCCTTCATGTGTTATGTTTATAATTAACTAAAAATTCTCGATTAAATGTTTCGAATCGAAATTCTAATTACGTGTTTAGTCCATGGCGGGGATGTGACCTTCACTCTCACTTTATTAATTCCTGTTTAGATTTAACTTCTTAATTTCTTCCCCTTTCTTTTAAACCAAACCATCAACTTTTACACTTTTATTCTTGAAGTAATAAATCAATTAAAATCTATCTAACACTCCCTATGGATTTATTACGATACCTGATTTACCACTGTACTTGTTTCCCAAGTGTAGTTGTAGCTTAGGTTTTTCATTGAGGCGGTGAACTGAAAACAACGACAATGCTTCTACACGAGCACTTAGTTCATGCCCGATCAAAATGGCGCCGGTTCTGATGAGTGTTTTGTTTTAGATTTTAATTGTTTTATTATTTTGTAGTACCTTAATTCCTATATTTATGCTCGTTAACCAAACAACCTTTGTTTTAGCCCTACCTGTTAACAAAAGTTATTCATTTTAGCCCCCTCGAGTACCTTAATTCCTATATTTATGCTCGTTAACCAAACAACCTTTGTTTTATATGTTAACATGTTATATGAGGTATAATTGAGCTTTTGTAGGCATTTCGATGCTTAGTGTGAAGTTTAGTCGCTTTTCGAAAATGTTTATTTGAATATTACCGTTTTGGGGGCAATTTAAAAATTTTTAAATTCGGATTTTAATCCATACCTCTTAACAAAAGTTCAAGGCCTTTGAATTTATCTTCCCTTGGCCATCGACGGTGCGTGATTCCAATGTACAATGAAGAAGTTACAGCATTTTTAGGATGGTTTTATTTTCAAAATCGCACTCAAGGGAACATTCAAGGGAATTTCAGTCATTTCATTAATTGGTTTTTCGGCCCAATGCCTCTTGGAAGTTGTAGTCGTCTGAGTTATCTTATCGTAGCCTCCGACCGTGCCTAATTCTGAGTTATAACGAAAATGTTATGAAATTCTCCGTATCGTTGGGCAAAGTTGTAGAATTACAGACCTGCTAAACCGAATTGATTCGGCCAAGGCCAAATTGATTCGATTTGGAATCAGAAGCTACTTTTTTCTTACCAAATTGATTCAGATTGGCCCGAGTCTATTCGGTCCCCTGTTTTCAGCTTTCTTTTAATTGCAAGTTTACCATTAGGGTTTATGTATAAATCAAATTCATCTCATTTTGATGAGATATCTTTAATTTTGTATTAGAACTTTAGGGATTTTGTTTGAGCTTTCCCCTCTCCTCCACTTTGTTTGGTTTACCACCATTAATGTAAGTTACTATTCATCTTCTTATTTCTCCTCTTCTTGCTTTATTGGTTATTTTCTTGTTTCATTAATTAGTTTAGTGTATTTATTTATTGCTTTTTATAGTTTAATTATTGCTTAAATTAGTTTATTCATGTCTAATACCTAGTTAAATAGGGTTGGGGTCATGTGTCCGCCATTAGTGGGCGTCGAGTTTCGAAAGTTAGTTCTTGAGGAAAATCATGTTTAATCGAAACCTCGCGTATTAAAATGGGTTTAATACGCGATTAACTTTCTTTGTCACGAAACGTTAATGTTTATAGCGATAATCTGATTTTAAGACGTGTGTGACCATTTTTGATTAAATGTTTTATCTCGCATTTTTGGATTAAATTCCTTCATGTGTTATGTTTATAATTAACTAAAAATTCTCGATTAAATGTTTCGAATCGAAATTCTAATTACGTGTTTAGTCCATGGCGGGGATGTGACCTTCACTCTCACTTTATTAATTCCTGTTTAGATTTAACTTCTTAATTTCTTCCCCTTTCTTTTAAACCAAACCATCAACTTTTACACTTTTATTCTTGAAGTAATAAATCAATTAAAATCTATCTAACACTCCCTATGGATTTATTACGATACCTGATTTACCACTGTACTTGTTTCCCAAGTGTAGTTGTAGCTTAGGTTTTTCATTGAGGCGGTGAACTGAAAACAACGACAATGCTTCTACACGAGCACTTAGTTCATGCCCGATCAAAATGGCGCCGTTTCTGATGAGTGTTTTGTTTTAGATTTTAATTGTTTTATTATTTTGTAGTACCTTAATTCCTATATTTATGCTCGTTAACCAAACAACCTTTGTTTTAGCCCTACCTGTTAACAAAAGTTATTCATTTTAGCCCCCTCGAGTACGTTAATTCCTATATTTATGCTCGTTAACCAAACAACCTTTGTTTTATATGTTAACATGTTATATGAGGTATAATTGAGCTTTTGTAGGCATTTCGATGCTTAGTGTGAAGTTTAGTCGCTTTTCGAAAATGTTTATTTGAATATTACCGTTTTGGGGGCAATTTAAAAATTTTTAAATTCGGATTTTAATCCATACCTCTTAACAAAAGTTCAAGGCCTTTGAATTTATCTTCCCTTGGCCATCGACGGTGCGTGATTCCAATGTACAATGAAGAAGTTACAGCATTTTTAGGATGGTTTTATTTTCAAAATCGCACTCAAGGGAACATTCAAGGGAATTTCAGTCATTTCATTAATTGGTTTTTCGGCCCAATGCCTCTTGGAAGTTGTAGTCGTCTGAGTTATCTTATCGTAGCCTCCGACCGTGCCTAATTCTGAGTTATAACGAAAATGTTATGAAATTCTCCGTATCGTTGGGCAAAGTTGTAGAATTACAGACCTGCTAAACCGAATTGATTCGGCCAAGGCCAAATTGATTCGATTTGGAATCAGAAGCTACTTTTTTCTTACCAAATTGATTCAGATTGGCCCGAGTCTATTCGGTCCCCTGTTTTCAGCTTTCTTTTAATTGCAAGTTTACCATTAGGGTTTATGTATAAATCAAATTCATCTCATTTTGATGAGATATCTTTAATTTTGTATTAGAACTTTAGGGATTTTGTTTGAGCTTTCCCCTCTCCTCCACTTTGTTTGGTTTACCACCATTAATGTAAGTTACTATTCATCTTCTTATTTCTCCTCTTCTTGCTTTATTGGTTATTTTCTTGTTTCATTAATTAGTTTAGTGTATTTATTTATTGCTTTTTATAGTTTAATTATTGCTTAAATTAGTTTATTCATGTCTAATACCTAGTTAAATAGGGTTGGGGTCATGTGTCCGCCATTAGTGGGCGTCGAGTTTCGAAAGTTAGTTCTTGAGGAAAATCATGTTTAATCGAAACCTCGCGTATTAAAATGGGTTTAATACGCGATTAACTTTCTTTGTCACGAAACGTTAATGTTTATAGCGATAATCTGATTTTAAGACGTGTGTGACCATTTTTGATTAAATGTCTTATCTCGCATTTTTGGATTAAATTCCTTCATGTGTTATGTTTATAATTAACTAAAAATTCTCGATTAAATGTTTTCGAACCGAAATTCTAATTATGTGTTTAGTCCATGGCGGGGATGTGACCTTGACTCTCACTTTATTAATTCCTGTTTAGATTTAACTTCTTAATTTCTTCCGCTTTCTTTTAAACCAAACCATCACCTTTAACACTTTTATTCTTGAAGTAATAAATCAATTAAAATCTATCCAACACTCCCTATGGATTTCTTACGATACCCGATTTACAACTGTACTTGTTTCGCAAGTGTAGTTGTAGCTTAGGTTTTTCATTGAGGCGGTGAACTGAAAACAATAACAATGCTTCTACACGAGCACTTAGTTCATGCCCGATCAAAATGGCGCCATTTCCGAGGAGTGTTTTATTTTAGATTGTAATTGTTTTATTATTTTGTAGTGTGTTTTCATTTGTATTCGTGTTCTTTATTTTAATCTTTTGTGCAGGATAACACATTTGAGCGCTATGAAACTTTGATTCTCGTCCGTGCACCTCCTACTTGGAATCTCTATCTACAAACAATTAGGTAACCATGTCCTACTTCTATAGCTTTTTCGATTATTCCAATGATTCTTACTTTGGGGATAGTTTCAAGTTTTCCATTTTCAAGAATTTCTTGAGAATGAAAGTCTTTAAAACATTTATCGGTATTGAAATCGTTGTGGAGAGCTTGAGTTGGATGCATTATTCAAATCCAATGACGATTTTTCTTCCACTACTTATGAATTCGAAGAAGTGTTTCAACCAAATGAGGAATCCGAGGTTCTATAGCCGAGGAAGCCTACTTTGGAAGAAACCTTTCTTCTTTTCACCCAATGTGTGGATAACATTATTGGTACTGGATTGAGACTTCAAGAACTTTGCAATGAAATTGATTCTTTTGTGGAAATCAATGAGGAGGTTAAACTTGTGTTTCACCCTAACTTATAATAGAACATTTCATTGAAAGTGAGTAATTTCCCCCTGAAATTCCATCTCTTTCCGATGATGAGTTGATTGAGATTGAATTTTGTTTCATTACCATATATGTTTTTCGTGATCTAACCATTAGAGGTTCCGATTGATCCCAACTAGTCAGTAGAAATTATTGAATATCCTTCACCTTTTGCCGACGACGACTCTTTAACGGACTTGTTTTCCAAAATGGATTTTACCCCATGTGTGCACCACTTCCCATTACACTATAAAAACCTTTGGGAGTTGAATCAATTTTTCTTGGACCCTAAGTGTACCTCCCCCCCTTATTATCTAAATCCCCCATCGAACCTCAAAAATTTATAATTGGCAATGGTTCACCTTTTCCACCACCCACTTGCCTTTTGTTGTTCAAACGGAATTCATATCTTTCGGGAGGCATGTTTTCTTGGGAGGGTCCATCGTTGATCTTCCAAAGTTAAATTTTTGTTTGGGTGGATCCTCAACTATTTAGACTTCTAGTGTATAGTTAGTGTGAAGGCAAAATAGTATGTTGTAAATAGTTAGCTTTTTAATTTTCTTTCTTTCTTTCTTTCTTTATTCTTTCTTTTTAGTGTAGTCTAGTGTAATTAGATAAACTTTTTGTTATTATTTTTTTTATGCTCGGTACTAACTTGTTTTCCATATTCTTTAGACTCGTACTCAACGACGATCGCTCCGATTTTGGGTATTATCATTATTTTCCTATCTTTGTGTTCTGTTCTTGATTTTCATTGAGGACAACGCAACTTTTAAGTTAAGGGTGTAGGATATTCTATCCATTTTATGTTTAGTCCATGGATTTGATCACAAGATAGTTAAAAAGCATGCTTTTTGTTAAAAATTGAAAATTTTAAAAATATTTTATTTCTTTTATTTCCCCTTTGTTGGCCATTTTTCCTTGTTTTCGATGAGAAATTTCAATAAAGGCCCGATCCAATTGACAAATTATTGATGCATGTTCTCGATTTTAGAAGTTATTAGACTTTAATCCTAAAATCATTGATATTACGAATAACTTCATGAATTAAACTTTATCCCATGAGCACTTGTGTTTTCCTTATTATATTGATTTGGTTTAAGATTTTTATAACTCGGTAATCTTTTATTGCATTGTATATACTTACACCGTGTGATCTTTGGGATTTCCTTCATTTATGAGTGTTATACAATATTATTTCCTCTTTGAAATTACTAAATTCATTAGTAATGTCTTTATTCTTTCAATGATTGTTCATTATTTGAGCTTATATCTTGAAATGTGTTACTTGAGCATGATTTTCAAAATTATTTTGACTTGAGAATTGCATAAATTTTATGAAATGATCATAAGTAATATTTGTTATATCAACCATAATAGCCATGATCTCACCTTATATATTTCCCTAGTCAACCCCTTTGAGCCTAAATATAGCTTTTCATATTAGCACCCAAAATCCCATGACAAAGTCCACATTGGAGTTATAAACCATACATATTTCCTTCCATACCTTTGTTTGGAATGCTACTCAGGATTGAATGAGGTTATTTTCTTACGATTCAATTAAGCATGAATAGAGTGAGAAAAGTATAAAAAAATGCAATGAAAAAGAAAAGAAAAAGCGAAAAATTAAAGGAAAAAAAAAAAAGAAAAAGTTAGAAAAAGAAGAAAAGAAAAGAAAAGAGAAAGTTGTATATGTTGTTTATTATGTTCAATAATCCTTGTCGCTCTCTTATTGTCATATTTTATGCTTGTTTACGAAATTGTTTTCTAATTTTGGAATTGCCCGCAATCTCCCATTATCCCAAGTTCTCATCCCCGAACACTTTGAATCCGAATATATTTCTTTCATTTCGTACCTAAACCCCAAGCCTACATTACAACCCTATACAAGTTCTGTGTTATCTTAGGGTGATTTTAATTAAAAAGTTGAAATAGTTTTATAATCTGTGAAAATGAATTTCGCCTCCTTTAATGAGGGTTATCTTTCATTGGGATTATAGTTTTTCATTTTCTATATAGCGCTCTTCATTTGTGACATGTGCGCGACCTAGTTTCCATTTATATTTACTCTTTATGCTAGCATGTCCCGTATGTTACCTCCATTTTCATAGTGAATTCATTTTTAGAGAGTAATGCCCGATGAGAATCGGATTATATGTATGCTTTAATGCTTATCCGATTTATTTAAGTTTTCGCTAAATTATAATATGCATGTGCTGGCTCCTCTCCCATTTCTATGGTTTCAATTCTATGAAGTTTGTTCTATAATGTTAATATCTACGAACTTTTATTTGAATTCGTTTGATATGATAATAACATGTTTGAAATCTTTTTCCTATTTTTGAGTTTGTCACATGTTGATTTGGCATACATTTTGAGGAAACTTTGATGTTTGTGGGTTTAATCCCTGAAAACCCTCACGATACGACACTCGTACACTAGGGTAACCTAGGGGTTTAACGACTTATTGCATATCCTAAATGCAATCATTCGCCTACGAAAGTGGCATTTATCCCCTCTGTACATATCTATTTTTTTGTGGTTTACTTGTAGTTGTTTTTGATTTCTACTTCATTGCTATGGACAAGCAATGTGTAAGTTAGGGGGTGTGATTGGGCATGAATATTGTATTTATTCACCCTTTAACTTATGCATTTTATCCCCATCGGGTACCTTAATTCCTATATTTATGCTCGTTAACCATAAAACCTCCGTTTTATATGTTAACATGCTATATGAGGTATAATTGAGCTTTTGTAACCATTTTGGTGCTTAGTGGGAAGTTTGGTCGCTTTCAGGAGAAGTTCCGTTGAATATTGCATCTTCTGGGGCATTTTAGTAATTCCATCATTGGGATTATAATCCCTACCTCTTCATGGAAGTTTAAGCCCTTTGATTTCTCTTCGCGTGGCCGCTGGCGGTGCATGATTCCGATGTATAATGAAGAAGTAATGGCATTTTTAGGATGCTTTTATCTTCAAAATCACACTCAAGGTCACATTCTAGGGCATTTTAGTCATTTAATTATTTAGTTTTTTGGCCCAATGTCTTCTTGGAAGTTATATCCCTCTGAGTTATCTTCGCGTAGCCTCCGACCGTGCCTAATTCTGAGTTATAACGAATAAGTTACGACATTTTTCGTATTATTGGACAAAGTTACAGAATTGCAGACCTGCTAAACCGAATCGATTCGACAAAGGCCAAATCGATTTGATTTGGCACAAGAAGTTGCTTTTTTCCTACGGATTCAAATTTTCTCGAATCAATTTGGACCCCTATTTTCATGTTTCTTTTAATTGCAAGTTTCCAATCACGTTCTTTTGCTGATGTAGTTGGTAAAAAGGCACCTCCATGCCCGTTTGAAGGCCCTTGCCTACCTCCATTATCCAGTCCATATTTGCGTGGAGACTCGGTTGCAATTCGGCTGCTGGATGATGCTTATAATGATGTGATGAATGACTGTGGCTCCTCATCACTTATTGGTCGTATTATGCTTGTCAAAGGGAATAAGCCTTCGAAACTATCTGAGCTCAAAATGGAGCTCACATCTGTATGGCAGACCAAACAGACATGGGTTCTCACACCCATTGGTAAGGGTTATTTTAACCTTCGTTTTTCTTGTCCTTCAAAAAGAAGTAAGGCCTTATCTTTTCGTAGTTTCAAACTAACTACTGGAACATTTAGGCTATTTGAATGGGTTCCTGATTTTTGCCCAGAAACACATGTTATTTCTACTGTGAATGTTTGGGTTCGTTTTATGGGACTATGCCAAGATTATTGGGACCCACGATTGCTACTTCAAATTGCCCGGGGTGTGGGCCTGCCATTACGTATTGACAAAGCCACTATGGAGCAGACTTATGGCAGTTTCGCACGAGTATTAGTCGAGGTAGATCTCTCTTCTCAACCTCCCGAGCGTCTTTTGGTTGAAAAAGAGAATGGTTCTTTCTTTGTCAATATTAAATATGAGTCTCTTCCTTTGTTTTGCAATTTTTGCAAATCAGTTGGACACTTAATTACTGAGTGTAAGAAATTACAGAAAGAGGTGGTTCATCCAAATTCAAAGAATCAACAAATCTCGTTTGCAAGCACCAAAACTGTCGCAGATTCAACAGGAAATGTTCCTCCTGGCCGTAAGTTTTCTTTGGGAAAAAATGGCATTCAAGAATTTGAAAAAGGTGATTCCGGCATAATTCAGATGTGCCCAAACCAGTCCAAACTTTTGGCCGGACCTGTGCAACTGTTACCTATTCAAAATATCCCAAAAAATCCGGATATAAGTGAGTTACGTGGAAAAGTAGTTCAGAAATATGAGGCTAAAAAGGTTGATGACTTAAACTTAAATGGAGATAAATATGTTCATGAAGTCGCACAGTCAAAAATATCGGCCAAAATGAATCCACATCAGGAGGTTTTTGAAAAAGGTCTAACTAAGACCTATATATCAGGTAACTTGGAAAAAAACAAACCTCATGAGAAAAAGTCTATAAAGGCAGCCACATTATTCGATCCAATAGATAAAACTTGTCATTATTTGACTCATCAAATATTGGTATTCATTTTAGTGACCCCGAAAACTTTGTTCATAAGGACGATAATACAAATGAGAATTTTCCGGAAGGGTATTTATCTAATAATGAGGAGTCGATTGAAGTTCAGCCGTCTGAAACTGCTATCAACAATCAACATCATGGATCTTCTGTTGGCAACCCAAGAAACAAAAATCAAAGCTATATTCATCAATTAATCCAACGCGATTCCATCATTTTAAAAGGAGATAAACTTGTTTTACGCAATGATCTTTTTGAGACATCATCTTCTGATGAAGACTCTAAAAGTGATGAAGATATGACTCCTTTAGAAAATACTAATACAAGTGACGAGCTATCCCAAATTAATCCTATTGGTGTACAAATTCACGACGATCGCGGCATTGATTTATTTGTGGATCTCCCCAAACTTGATCCAGCATGTGCAGTGGAATCCGATTTTAATGATGTAAACTTTATTGCAGAAAATGACAACTGGAATGTCGTCCGCAAGCGAACGCGTTCAAGAAATCGTAGATCATAAATGCTTTTTAAATTTGCTTTAGATTGTTGTTTCTTTTTTTGCAAAAGTCCTGCTTTAGCGCTTGTAAGTGCCCTTGGAGAGGCTTTTTCTCCATCTATTAATAAAATATATTTATTTAAAAAAAAATGCATTATGGATTTTGTTTTCAAAAAAAAAAAATTAGAACTTTTGGGATTTTTTTTGGAACTTTTCCCCTTTCGTCCATTTTTCTTTGGTTTACCACCATTAATATAAGTTACTATTCATCATCTTCTTCTTCTTCTTCTTCTTCTTCTTCTTCTTCTTGCTTTATTGTTCATTTTCTTACTTGATTAATTAGTTTAGTGTATTTATTTATTGCTTTCCATAGTTTAATTATTGTTTAAATTTTTTTATTCATGTCTAATACCTAGTTAAATAGGGTTGGCGTCATGTGTCCGCCATTAATGGTGTCGAGCTCCGAAAGTTAGTGATTGTGGAAAATCATGTTTAATTGAAACCTCGTGTATTAAAATGGGTTTATTATGCGTTTAACTTTCTTTGTCATGTAGCGTTAGTGTTTATGGCGATAATCTAATTTTAAGACGCGTGTGACCATTTTGTATTGAATGTTTTATCTCGCATTTTTGGATTAAATTCCTTCATGTGTTATGTTTATAATTAACTAAAAATTCTCGATTAAATGTTTTCGAACCTAAATTATAATTCTATGTTTAGTCCATGGTGGGGATGTGACCTTGACTCTCATTTTATTAATTCCTGTTAGATTTAACTTCTTCATTTTTTTTCCCTTTTCTTTTAAACCAAACCATCACCTTTTACACTTTTATTCTTGAAGTAATAAATCAATTAAAATCTATCCAACACTCCTTGTATATTTCTTACGATACCCGACTTACCGCTACACTTGTTTCGCAAGTGTAGTTGTAGTTCACATTTTTGCATTGAGGCGGTGAACCGAAAACAACGATTGTGCTTCTACACGAATAATTAGTTCGTGCTCGATCAAAATGGCATCGTTGTTGGGGAGTGTTTTGTTTTAGATTGTAATTGTTTTTTATTTTGTAGTAGTTTTTCGTTTGTATTTATATTCTTTATTTTAACCTTTTTTTACAGGATAACAGATTTGAGCGCTAAGAAACTTTGATTCTCGTCCGCGCACCTTCCTACTTGTATTCTCGATCTACAAACAATTAGGTAACCATGTCCTACTTCTATATATTTTTCGGTTATTCTAATGATTCTTACTTTGGGGATAGTTTCAAGTTTTCCATTTTCAAGAATTTCTTGAGGATAAAAGGCTTGAAAACATTTATCGGTATGAATGTTTTATTGTGTCATGTTTTTTAAATGACATTATGGTCTAAATGAAACCGAAACTCAAACTAATTTATAAAATTGTCGAATGCCAATTTAGAGGGCGTAGTTAGTCCCGAAATGTGCAAGACAGTCAAAATAAGTGCCATATTGTATTTTTAGGTTCCGGGCACTTTTGACTAGTTTTGACTTAAATGTGTAGTTACGAGTCATTTTTATGGAGTATTAGAAATTTTAAGTAGGAGACTTGTGTTAAGCCCCGATTTTAGTCTTCTAAATCCCTTAATTTCCCTACTTAATATCTTAAACATAGAGAGAAAAAGAGAGAAAAAGAGAAGAAGAGAAAAGAAGAGAGATTGGGATTGCTTCTACTACAAAGAAATCTGAGATTTCAACTTCAAGGCAAGTTTTCTACTTGCTAATATATGATTTAAGATGAGTAAATTGTGTTATACTTGTGTATTAGCATTTATGGATCAAAAATGGAATTCATGGTGTTTGAACCCTAATCTTAGATTATGATGATGAAATTATGGGTTATAGTAGTTAATAATCATGTAGGATGATTTGGGGTAGATTAATGATGTTAGATGTCGGTAAATATGGATGAGATTCGAGAATTGGGGTAAATTTAGGGTTTATAACCCGTAACCCTTCCTTAGCCAATTCACAAGGGCAAATCGATTCGGCCATGGGCGAATCGATTTGCCATAGGGAAGCTCACAGGTCTGAAGGGTCCGAATCAATTCGGTAAGTTGAAAAAATTCAGGTTTTCCCATCTGAATCGATTTAGCTAGTCCGAATTGATTCGCTTTCCAGTCCGAAATGATTCGGCCAGGGCGAATCGATTCGAAAGTGCTGCAATTTGGAGTTATTTTTCTAACTCAATTTTAATCCTTTTTCTTTATGCTTAGGACCTAGGAACCTTCTTATATGAAGTAAATTGAGAGTTCTAGAGTCCTATATGAGTTCGGTAACTACCCTAGAATAAAAATGAATTATATGGGGTTGCTTCGGGGGTATGCCAATTGATGTTAGGGCATTCTTTTCTTTTAGATGATTACTATGAGACTAGGAGTTGTAGTGCTATGTTCGGGAGAATTTAGAAGCTGAATTGAGCTATGTTAGTCTTGATGGTTTACAATAACACCACAATTGAATCTTGGGAGAATAAATTGAAAGTTAAGATGTATTAAGTATGGCTCCGGGTAAAACATGAGGTATTTACAAATGTAAATGACTATGGTTTCGAATAAAATGAAACATACATATGTAAAATGTAAATGTAAATGGAAAGGAAAATGGTAATGATGATGGTAAATGATAATTTACTTCATAATGATATGGTAAATGATAATTTACTTAAACACACCTCTCTAAATGCCATCATAAGGGAAGTTCATGCGTGAGGTGATTCCCCCTGGCTAATGAATGTAGGGTGGATATAGTCCTAGGCCATATGAGAGATTATGGTATGTTTCTGCGCTGGTGAGGTGATTCTGGGTGTGGTCATGACTCTCCCACAGGCATATGGCCACTTCTCGACGTTACGATAGGTGCCTAGGTTGCCTTGTTCGATAGGCCTTGGAAGATGATGGTCATTTATGGGCGCGCCCAGTGGGGAAACTCCGAGGAACGGTCTTAGAATCGTTATATCCATAAGAATATAACCATTCAGAATCAAGTGGGACTTGATGTATGATAAATGCCATAAAGAGCATATGATAATGATGATATTCCTGATAAGGAATGGAATGCCACAAAGAGCATATAATTATGATTATAATTCTTAATAAGGAATGGAAATATGAAATGAAGCAGAGTACATGATGAAAGCTTTTAATTAATGTTAATTATTCTTATTCTCCTGCATAACTTAATTAGATTTATGATTAATTAAAATGTCTTAGCTTATGCTTTGAATTGTGTAGGTAGATTCATATTCCTTTTAGTCATGATTTACTGTTCATAACTTCATACTCTTTATTCATCTGGTAATCATATAAAATCGGTCCCTGACCCGTTCATATTTCTTGTTGTACATGAATCTTATATCCGCTCAGGTGCTCCGCCATAAGCATGCCCGTTTTGACTTTCCTATTCCGATG
Organism: Sambucus nigra; assembly: GCA_949130495.1. Lineage (NCBI taxonomy): Eukaryota > Viridiplantae > Streptophyta > Magnoliopsida > Dipsacales > Adoxaceae > Sambucus > Sambucus nigra. The sequence goes on from CASBWL010000030.1 coordinate 2,875,789, forward strand.
TCTTTGGGGAGCCGTGATACTTTATGGATATTATGGGATACTTGGTATAGACATTTTAATTTTTATACTCTAGTTATGATCGAGTCTTTTACTCAGGCGTGAGGCCCAAGCTTTTGTAATTGTCTAATGTAATGTATTATGTAATTTATTGAACTCGTTTCATATTATTGGATGAGACTATTGACCGACAGCATATTCGGTCCCTTATTGTATATTTGATGTGTATGTAATATAATTTTCTTCGGGGTTTCCACTTTCTTTTTAAATTGGGTTGTTTAAATTCTTTCCTTAACTTTAAAACCAAAATTTTTGGCAACCCATTTTTTGAAATATTGAGTGGTTATCCTGTATACTTTTTATATTGTTGTGATGCTGAGAATGATTCCATCCATGTTTCCTGTTATATTGGAGTATCAGGCTAGCCACCCCATATTTTGGTGAGCAGGTTGTCACACATACTGTCCTTGATTTATTCTCTGTCTCTTCCACGCTTTGTCACTGAGACCCCTTATTCTCACCTCCCTGTCGATTTGATTCTTATCTCTTTCCCAAATCCGTTTGTTAATTAAATTTCTCTTGCCATAGCAGCATTGAGACATCGACCACCTGAGCATAGGTAGTGTATGTCGGATTCCCTAACAGAATCTCCATAATCGTCCAAGACAATCCCTTAATGAAGCACTCCATATTCCTTGCTTCAGTATCGACTTCCTCTGGCAGAAACATAGATAAATTAGTGAGCTCCTGTTCATACTCGACAATCGACTTCAATCCTTGCTCCAAGTCTATAAATTCCCTCTTTTTCTCACACCTAATAGCATATGGAAAATACCTGTTATTGAACCTTATCGAAAAATCCACATAACTCAATCAGTCTCTCTCCTCCGACGTGGTGGCACTCTCCCACCAATGTAATGAATCCCCAGTCAACTTAAACGTAGCCAACATCTGTTTATACACATCTGTGATGTCCACCATCCTGAAGTTCCTCTCCATATCTCTCCTCAACTGGTGATCAACCTTTGGGACAGATCCCCCTCCAAAGGTGGGAGGATTTCCTTTAAGGAAACTAGTTCTCACCCTATCCCAAGCTGAAATGGATGTACCCTTCTCTTTCCCTTGTAAAGTTAACCACATATGTCTCCCCATCTGCAAATCGAATGCCGTGGCCTCTCGAATGAAAGTTGCTAACTCCTCGGCATCCAAAACGACTTGTCACTGCCTCTCTTGTGCCGCGGGACCAGAAATGGAATCCTCATTCCTACTCCCAGCTCTCTTTATGTTCGTCATATGAAAAGATATGAACAAAACAACATCAGACTCGAAATATGTTAAAATCATGCTAAACTCCAATTAAATCCAATCTCCAAAATATGTTAAAATCTGAAGAATCAACTAACTGTAAATACTTCAACTGAAATCCTTAAACAACTTTGGAACCGAATGACCCAATAAAAACCCAAATGAAGTCTCATAATGAAATATGACTGAAAATAAAGTCCAACTAAATAAAGAAATAAAATGAATAAACTCCAGCTACACCTCCGAACGATAAACTTCGACAATCCTATGCAGCTTCTCCAAAACTTATCCTGAAAATTTAGTCAATGCACGAATATCATTTTAATTATCCCACAGTCCCAAAGTGTTAATTCAATTAAATTAACCTAAATTATCATTATTGTTCTCAATTTTTATTATGGCAGTCCTCCTACCCCGGGTGGTAATGTACACCAAAGTTTAAAACTTTTCCTTGTCAAAATGACCGCTGAGCCTTTTAAACAGTCGATCCCACAATTTGACAAGGGTCCATGCACGAAACGACATAAAATGTCTGCTGACCTGTTTAAACTGTCGGCCCTCACTATTTATGTCGGCCGTAATTTAATACCCGTTTTTATCATAGGCATTAGTTCTCAATTTCACAATTATCAAATCACCCCACCCTTTTTATCGATGTGAGATCCTCAAAATAACCCTTAGTACCATACCTAAGGGTATCCAAGTATACATACGTCCTATCCTACATATAGGATGAATCGCCAAGAGAAAACACGTCCTAGTCTCATGTCTAGGCTAGAGAAATGTCGATACAACGTAAAAATCTACCCCACTCCGAAATATAAAAGCCCCACGAATTTACACTAACTAGTCCCATACCTAGCAAGTATAAATTTTAACTAAGGCCTACCCACTAGTCGCATACGTAGTAAGCATCCTAATATAGGATTGAGCAAAATACTGTCCAAAAGCCCCTCGTCCCCGCGATGGAAAACGTGAATAAAATAAATCACACAATACTTAATTCATAAGAATAACATAATACTTAATCATAAAAGTCCTAATTCAATTTAATTCAAAGAATAACTCCACTGTCGTTTTCAACATAATTATTTACGTTCAAAAATGTTAAATTTATTAACATGCAACAATATTCAATACGTCATAATTGCTCTCTTGTATAAGTCATTTAGTTTTTATAAGTGAACATGCCCCAGTTAACCATATAAATAGTCTCCATAAAATTTACTTGAGAACCTACACCCAAAATCATAAAAATCCAAAAATCTAACCTACGCGCCCAAGGATTTCAAATATTAATTCATATTAAAAAATTTCACAAAAATAGTCCCAAAATTTAGGGTCCACTTTCTCTAATTTAGTTACTAATTTATTTTAATAAAAAACATATGATTAAGGGTTTAGACGACACTTAAAACGCATAATACTAAAGGAAGGGAATAGAGTATCCATGCCCGAGTGAAGATCGATTTGAAAATCTGATTAGAAATCTGGACTCCTCTCGAAAAATTAACAAAGTGTTGTTCTTGGACAAACTTAATTAAACCCCAAAATTAAGCCTTCAAAACTTGTGATAAAAACATGATTAAGTTGGAGGTTGTTGATTATGGTGGAGAGGAAAAACTTTTGGAAGAGCTCTCTGATGAAAAACTTAGGAAAAAATAATTATGAAAGGTTTCTGACAAGTTATTAACGTTATATACAAATTAGGAGTCCTAATCCCAACCCAACTCTATAATAATTGACCTACTCATGTCAGATCTGGGCATAGTCGATCGATCGACTAAAGGAGTCGATCAATCGATCGAGCAGGTCGGCTGACAGATCCTCTATGAAAATTATATAAGCCAAAATAATTAAAAACCTTATAAAAACCCCATTTTAATTCCGAATTCAATTTCGCTTGAACTTTTATTCTTTTAATACTAAAACTAACATAATTTACTAATAAAAATTATTAAATCAAAAATTTTATTTTTCTCGAATATTCTAATTAATTAATTAATTAAATTAATTAATAAAAACACGGGGTGTTACACTAAGGTCTCCTCGACGTCTCCCATGACAGTGGAGCCCAGGATCCTACTCAAATACAACTCATCCTCAATAACAGTCCTATCAGAGGACCAACTCATCGTCTCATCCTCGGCCTAAAAGCTCATCAAATGGTGCCTCGACCTCGTCGTCGGCCTCATAGCTCATCACATGGTGCCTCAGCCTCGTCCTCAGACTCATAGCTCATCATATGGTGCCTCGACCTCATAGCTCATCACTTGGTGCCTCGGCCTCATCCTATGCCTCATAGCTCAACACATGGTGCCTCGACCTCGTCCTCAGCCTCATAGCTCATCAAATGTGGCCACACCCTCATCCTCGGACTCATAGCTCATCACATGGTGTCTCGTCCTCATCCTCTGCCTCATAGTTCATCAAATGGAGCCTCGGCCTCATAGATCATCACATGGTGCCTTAGCCTCGGATTGGATCATGCAGCCAATAGCGACAGCTGGCAGAGTGCGTGGTTTGGGAGACGCGTGGAATAGTGCGCGTGGGATGTAGGTCCTACGTAGATGAAACCGTTGTAACCGAATCATTACTCCACGTGAGGAAATATTTCATCATCCTCTACATGTGAGAGTGATAGCTGGCACAGCCTCAGTGGCTAGGAACATTCCACACCTTCTTGGGGTACACTACACCCCCAAGTCCAATATATACCTTCATCTTCTCCATTGTAAATGATATTATTATTCACAACCCTAGAAGAACTCTGTCAAAATATACATAAGAGAGAGAAAGTCTTGAGTGTTGTATTTACAGGCCATCAGTGCCATACTTATAGTGAAAGCCACCATTCACACTGCACAGTGGATGTATGCTCTGAATGAATCACTTATATTTAGTATTATCTTCTTCTTTGCCTCATCTCCTTTCGTCTATACATTTATATCTTATGAACACCATTGTTGTCTGGTTTGAGGTTACATACATCTTGACCTGGTGATACCATTTCTTGTATCATCGAATAGTATCGAACAATAACCTTCATGGAAATAATAAATTCACTCCCTCAACATAAGTCGTAATGTACGAGTAAGTCGATCCATAATCCCTAAAAGTTGTTGATGCATAAAACTCTCGCACTAAGTCGATGTATCCCAACTCTATTTAAGTACAAACATTAAAGCAACCAATATCCCTCAAATTCTTCAAGTCCGAAATCCTTTCCTAATTGACAAGACGCTGTTAAAAGTGATCATCAAATCATTTCTTATAAAGGGGAATGGGAAAACACTTAATAATAAGACCGGTATAGAGATATCAAATGCTGGATTTTGGATGACTAAAGCCTAAAAAAAAAATTGGAGGAACAACATAAGGAAACCAATGAGGTATGGAATTGAACTATGAAACCTAAACAAAATACATGAGTATAATTTTATGTATGAAAAGTGGTCAAGAAATCATCAACTCAATCACATAGTGATACTAAGAATCGGCATAAAGAAAGATGGGTAGGGCCAAGTGATAAAACTAAGCCAATTCATTTTACATTCTTTAAAATCATGGATATAGTCTTAAGATAAGCTAAAACCCATCCGTCATTGACTTATAATGAAGAAAAACAAAATCAAAATGAACATAGAAGATGCACCCAATATATAATCCTATAAATCAACATAACTCAACAAAAGATGCAGGAAACCTTTACACAGTTGGATAGATGTGATGAGCTATGTTGAGATCTCATAAATCTTCCAAAAATATTATTTGGGGAAGGAATAGGTGTGGTGAGGCATGTTTAGCTATGGGTTAAAATTATAAATAAATGAGGGCGCAAATGAAAGAGATGTGATTAAAACAAGCCCACTTTTACATATCTTGCATTTGCGAGGACATTTTGGAGGTGAAAAATTCCTACCTCGCAAGGACCACTAAGACACCGAGTTTTGAGAAATAAAAGAAAAATTGGTGGACAACCTATACCTATAAGATATAAGTCATAAAACTCGTAAAGACACTGGACTTTGATAATATGAAAAATATAATAATGGACATATTAAGGTTCATGGATATACCTAGTAATCACAAAAATGAATGAACAAATATTCAAGGCCAAGAAATTCAAAAGTGATAAACTAGAGTAAATAAGCATAACACAACTGATTAAATGTGAATAACTTGATCACTGGTTGGTGAATTGAACAACACATGTCATATTTAATAACGAGACCCCATACTTCCTTAGCAAATGCACAATAAGCTTTCCAAAATGCAAAGATGCATTAGTCCTCTTGCAGTTAGACGCGGGCATCAAATTTTCAAACATATGGTCTACTAAATCTACTTTGAAACCAGTTACAATATCATAAAGGGGTTTCATGACTTTTTTCGAACATTAATGGGTGTAAGGTACGATATAATAGTCACAAAATATTCAAGGTTGGGATGGAAAATCATATTTATTAGCTCCATATATGTCATTAGTTCATTAGTTAGACCAAACGTTAGGGATGGTACCACTAACAAAAAGTGTCCATACCGAGTACGAAACATTATCTTAGGAATATCTTCATCTTAAACTCTCAGATGGTGATAACACGAGCTCAAATCTATTTTGGAGAATTGAGTATCACCTTCGAATTAATCAAACAGATCATAAATTCTAGGAAAATGATACTTCACTACACCAAAAAGGCTAAAATGTCACCTTTGGGCCAGCCATCCTTGTCACGATCATTGATCGTGCCCAAAAAATATGAATTTTTTATCCCGATCAAAGACCTTGACAAGTCCGTGATAACTTTATCAGTAAAAAAAATCTACCCCTCTTTTTTTCCACCGTTTTCATTTCACCCCTTCTCTCTCTCTCTCTCTCTCGCGCGTGCGCCCGCACGCTTGTGCGCCTCTCTATCTTTTGTATATGTGTGTGTGTGTGTGTAGAAATACGTGTGGGGGATGGGGTCTAGGGATGGTGGTGGTGGGGCAGGGGTGTGTGTGCAGTTGCGTGGGCGTGGGGGGGGGGGCAGGGTGTGTGTGTGTGTGTGTAGTGTGTTGTTTTCAATTTGGTTTGAGGAATTGAAATTAATTGGATATTATAAATATTGATTGGGTATTTTTAGTTTAAGGCTTCCAATTGATTGGTATTGTTATTTGTTAATGTTGATTGCGTGGTGTTAGTTGGGATTGAAATTAATAGGCATTGTTAATATTGATTGGATCTTATTGTTTAGAGAATGAAATTAATTTGACATTATGAATATTGTTTGTGTATTGTTATTGAGGTTTGAAATTGTTTAGGGGGCAGTGGGGGTAGGGTGTGTGTGTGTGTGTGAATTAGTGTGTGTGGGTTTCAATATTTATCATGCGGACCTTATCTATGCCATGTAATAATATTATAAATGACTAGGGACATTTGAAATATATTGGTTTACCTCCTTACGACGTAGCACTCCCTTGTAAAATAATTACGTGTTCATCTTCGTGCAAGAACACAGTATGAACCCTTACTTGAGAACTCAAAATTTTATAGAATTTACATGGTTTTATTTCACGAGAAGTCACATAGTGTTACAATCTCCTTAGCTCCTTATGAAATGGACTAAAACATATTAAATGCTCTAAATATTAATAAACTTTTTTATTTGTATACATTGTAATTCTATAGGACCCATTTCTCTAAATTGAAATTGAATTTGAAGTTATATTTAAATTGGTATTGATATTGATATAAATTGATATAAGTTTTAGTTCTTATGCGTACTTTAAATTAAATTAAACATACTTTAAATTACATAATTAAATGAAATATCTTGAATTGTGATAAGACATAATTAAATTAAACACACTTTAAAATACATATAGTGTGCATAAATACTAGCCTTCTAGTTCTTATGCGCACGCATTCAATTGCCCTTAGACCCGTTCGAGAGTCGTTACCCCTGTAATGAGATCTCTCAAATTGTCCCGTTTGGACAGTTTGGGACTGCATAGTTTCTGTATAATAATATTTTTAATGGCTTAAACTTGTTACTTTTAGGGGAAGTTCTGAAATCATATCTTAATGTTCTCTGGGTACATCCTAAGATGATGCGATGTTAATTGTTATTTCAATTGATAAATTGAAATAACACTCACACTTGAGAATCTATGTCTTGTACTTGGAGAACTATGGAGATATGCTGTCGAATTTTCCTCAAATTAGAACAATGTGCATGAGTTGTTAAGTATATTACATAAATATGTGGTCTTGAATGGGATAGGACCACTCACCCTTTAGAGGAGATGGAGGAAATAGGAATTTGAATGCACGAATAAATTTACATTAAGTCAACTTCTTATATAATACTTATTTATGCTAATGGGAACTAAATGTCGAAGCCCTTATACTCTTGACTCACTTGAGTCCATATTGTATAAGTGTTCATCTAGTTTGGAAATTTTGACAAAATTATGTCTATCCTAGAAACCCAAGAACCTCAGAGATTGGTTAGCTATTTCATTCATCTATCTTGAAGTGATCTATACTAAATTACCAACACTCACACACAGTAGAATGCATCATATACATGGCATATTGCATATTTATGGGTGAACATATGTTGAGTTTGTTTAAATCTCTAAATTTGATTTTTAAATATTTTTTGGGATTCTATAAACATTTTTTAATAAAGGTTTTATTAATTAAAACTTAGTTTTAAAAGTTTGTGGGTTCAATCTACAATTATGGTTTAAGGGGTTTATTAGCTTAAAGTTGCTTTGGGTAGAAACCAAAAGCGGCAGAGAATTTAGGGTATTGTTGTAAATATTTTATGACGCGCGTTTTATATCGCCTAATTGATCAACACCTGTTGCTTGCTGATTGGTGCACTTTGTGTTTCTTTACTGAGTATATAATCACGTAAACTTACATCCGTTGGATCAATCCTTATCAACGATCTACATGCTTTCTTTGGTAATCCCTGTGTATCTCTCTTGAACCAATCAGGTGAATTTTAATCACCATGTTCTTTGAGCCCTTGGATTGAAGTCAATCCAGCTTGACTTAATCCTGACCCTTGTTTTTGAACCATCTTCTCGATCCTTCTCTTCGTCCTATAAAAGGAACCCTCCTCTCAATCGTCTAAGACTTTTGGCCATTTACTTTTTGAGAGAAATTAAAAGGAAGAGTAGAGAGTAGAAAGAAGAGAGAGAAAAGAGAGAGAGAGTTAGAAACCCTAACCCTAATCCTTGTTCGTCAAGCCTCTTTCAAACCAAACTCTCCTAAAAAAAACTCGTACATATCCAAAACACTACCCTGAGTGTTCTTGAGTTTTTGAGAGATATTTTTGTTGCTGTAACCTCTTGTTCGTTAGATCTTGTTCCCAACTTAAACTGTTTACTTAGATCTATTTTCTTCTTCATAGAAATTTTAGATCTATGTTCTGCATGTTACATCACACTTAGATCTGCATGGTTTATTTCTCATCTTGAGAAATATATTGTTGATTCTTTTCTGAAAATCGATTTTAAGTTTGAAATCAATAATAAATGTTTTCTCTTTCTAGTTCTCTTAAAACTAAACCTTTGACCTAGTTTGGAATCACACTTGGAGGTTTTCAATCTCAAAAATCTTTTCAAAACTCTGAGATTGATTAAGATCTTGATACGCCTTCTGAGCAAGATATCCGTGGATTTTGGGATTGATTTAAAGGTCAAAAAGGGTTAAAGTTTTGTGAGAATAGAGAAAAAAGAAAAAACACTGCATATAGCCTTATATGTAATTTGTTAGGACTGTTTGTACTTAATAAGTGTGAGTGTGTGCATGCATGTGTTATAGATCACCTCCACAAACACTTTCACCCTACCACATGAAAAGTGTTGGTAATAAGATCTTGTGAACAAGAGTCGACGTAAAGTGCTGGAACAAATCAGAAGTTAACAAACTTGGAGAACAACATCAACAATCAGAACTGCAGAGAAGTTAGAAGGATACAATACCAGAGGGTACATTCCTAAACTTATATAGGTCTGAGTTGTATGCATCTTAGTTATATAGTTTGTAACTGGTAAATTTGTTTTAGTGGATTTTTTATTTTACTCCGTAGAGGGAGTCGCGGATGTTTCCTCAGTTGGTGAGGGTTTACCACGTATAAAATCGTGAACTTAATCTTCCTACATCTTCTCATATCATTCTTGGTTGTGCTGAGTTTAAAGTTTGTTTAAACTGTTTTATAAACCTGTTACTCAAATCTTTAATAGATCTCGTACATACTATTTTGTTAAACACATATTGTGTTCAAATAGTTTTGGTTTTTAAGAAAAGAGTTTCTTCAAAAAACTGTTCGGAGTTACTTAAATAGTTTATTTTTAATAAACGGCTTTAGTAACAGATTTTCAATTGGTATCAGAGCTTTGGTAACTTCTTTTAAAGAGATCATGTGTTTCTGAAATTGTTTTCTGAAAATCAAACATGGACGAGAAAAATGAAAGATTTGGTAACTTGACCAGACCTCCTATCTTTGATGGAACCAATTTTGCTTACTGGAAAGTAAGAATGATTGCTTTTATTCAAGGAACTCTGGGAGATGATGTCTGGGACATTGTTGAAAATGGTTACACTTTTCCTACTAAACCAGCCACTGAAGGAAGTAATGAGAGGGTTAAGAAAGTATTAAGTGAGTTTACTCAAGAAGAGAAACAAGTTTCTCGAAATAATAACAAAGGAAAGAATGCCATATTTATGTCCATAAATGAACATGAGTTCAAAAGAATCTCATCTTGTACCACTTCTAAGGAAGCTTGGGACACTTTGGTTACTGCTCATGAAGGTGACACTAGAGTTAAGGCTGCTAAAACTCAAATGCTCATTCAATAGTATAATTCCTTAATTATGTCAGAGACTGAGTCATTTGATGACTTCTATATGAACCTGACTGATATCGTGACAAAACTGCATGCTAATGGGATAACTTATGATAGACAAGAAATTGTATCTAAAATTCTGAGATCATTACCACAGAAATTTGATAACAAAAGATATGATATTGAGGAAATGTGTGATATTAATCTCACTCCTGAACTACTCAGTAGTAAATTAAGAACTGTGGAAATGGAACTGGAATTTAAGAAACAATTGACCCAGTCCCATAAGAAACAGACTAGTTACAATCTAAGCTTCTCTTCTAAATTTATTAAGCCTGATTTTAATACTTCTAATGATGACTCTGATAAGGAATGCAATATAGAGAGCTTGGACAATCATATTGCCTTAATGTCAAAACAGTTTAAGAAAATCATTAAGTTTAGAAACAACATGGAAAATAAACAAGGCAAGCCAAATTTTTCAACTCATTCTAATCATAAACCTCATGAGAAAATTCATGACAAATACCATAAGTACTCTCACATTAGACCTAACAGAGACCTTAAGAAGACTGAATGCTATAGATGGTAAACTAGGACACATTGCAAAAGACTGTAGAGTTAACTTGAACACTCAAAACAAACACACTAGAGCCAACATTTGTAAGACATGGGATGATTCAAGTGACTCTGAAAATGAGGAACCTGAGTCATCTGATGTTTTTGACCCTTGCATGTCTTTCTCTGCCAAGATTATCTATAATGATCATATGTCTGTGCTTGTTAGTGAGGACGAATTAAGTAATTCTATGACTGATGTTTTGAATATTGATGTTACTGGTTTAGATGCTTTGATTACTGAGAATATTGCTATCTCTTCCTCAGGGTGTGTGAGTCAAAGGGAAAGCGATAATGACGATGCCAATGGGTGTACGAGTTCAAAGAATGAATCCCTAGGGGTCACTTCACATACTACACTTAGTGACTCGGACAATGAAGACCTCTCAGATATTCACACTCTATATGCAAAAACTCTCAAGAAAAGCACTAGACTAGAAAATATTGTGAAAGATCTCACTAAGAAGTTAGAAGATCTAAGCCTGATGGTCAAACTAAATGATGAAGAGTATACTACCCAATGTTTAACTCATGAAAGTAAAATACAAATGTTTGATGAAAAACTCAGAAATTTGACTGAAACAAATGAAACTCTGGAGAAAAAATATAAAGGGACATTCTTAGAATTGGAACAAACCAAAGAAAAGACAGCAATTGTTTTCAAAAAATTTACAAAATTTGAAAATAATTCATATTGTTTTGATGAATTTATTGCTGATTCTAAAACCAATTCTGATGATCGAACTGGAATAGGATTTTGCCCCAATTTGAAGACAAACAAAATTGTTTGAACCTATAAAGTTTGTGTCAGGAGGTAAAAGACCTATTGAAACATGCCCAGATTTTCATTCCCTAAAAACTGAGTTTGATTCAAAACATCAAAATTTTAACATTGGGGAATCAAGTTCCTCTAAACATGGAAGTTCACCTAAGGCTAAATATGTCTGCCCCTCTATTAGGACGAGTGAATCTACATTCAAATCTGTACTATCTAGGAATAGAGTTCAACCTCATAATTCCTCAAAAAATTTTGTTTAGAGACTTTCTTAAGGAGACCCCAATTCTGAGCAATCTTTATTGTTCCTACTGTGATATATACGATCATTCTTTTGATGGTTGCTATGCTAGGAGACTAGTTAAACCAGTCTGTTATCCTCCTATCTATCAGAACTTTAACTAGTCTAGAAGAAGCCGCAATAATTATGTACTTCCTAGACAACCAGACAAAAACTCTAATTATAGAAAGAGAAAGACCAAAACTAAAAGAACATTTCCTATAAGGATCCCTAAGCACTTTCCTAAACCAGATGCTCATGTTTTTGATAAAACTCAAAATCATCCGCAAAACATTTTTCAACAAAAATCCAATGCTCGCAAATTTTATCAATTGAGAGCTAATAAGCGCAAAATGAAAACTAGAGCAATTTGGGTTTTAAAAGATGATCTATTACCTCAGATGAAGTGTAACATTGTTGTTACTGCCTTAAAAGCTGAGCACACATCATCTGGTTAGTATTTAGACTCTGGATGTTATAAGCACATGACTGGGGATGATACTAAACTTTTGAACAAAACCAACTTTGATGGTGGAAAAGTCATTTTTGATGATGGAGTATCATCTCAAATCATAGGCAAAGGAACTCTCCAAGAAGATGGACTTCCTGTTCTTGAAAATGTCATTCTAGTTAAAGGTCTTAAGGCCAATGTACTTAGTATCTCGTAATTTTGTGACTCAGATCATACTGTTACCTTTTCAAAGAACAATTGCAAAATTTTAAATGAAAAAGGTGAATGCATAATTACAGGATTCAGGACTCCTGACAATTGCTATACTGTCATGAACAATTCTTAAACCTGGAATGTTGTCAGAATGGATGACAACGAGATATGGCATAACAGAATGGGTCATATAAATTACGATAATCTTAGTTGACTGACCTCTCAGGAAATAGTTAGAGGAGTTCCTAAAATCAAATCCATTCCTAACATTGTCTGTGGTTCCTGTCAGGAAGGTAAAATTTCTAAGGCACCTCATAAGAAAGTTAATGATATTCTTACCTCTAATCCCTTGGAGCTCATCCATATGGACCTAATGGGTCGCTCTCAAACTGTTAGTCTTTGTGGACACAGTTATATTTTAGTTATGGTTGATGACTTCACCAGATATACTAGGGTAGCCTTTTTAAAACAAAATTCTGACACTTTTCAAACTTTCCTAAAAATACTTCTTCGTATTGAAAATGAAAAGGACACTCAAGTAAATAGAATGCGTAGTAACAGAGGATGAGAATTCAAAGATAGTGGTATAATAGAGTATTGTGACTATAATGGTTACAAACATGAGTTTAGTGCTCCCAAGACTCCTCAACAAAATGGAATTGCCGAGAGAAAGAATTGTACCCTTCAAGAGATGGCATGTGTTATGTTACCTGCCAAAAATTTGCCTAAATAATTTTGGGTAGAATCTATTCGTACTGCATGTCACATAATAAATAGGGTCTATCTTAGAAAGAATTCCAAACAGACTCCTTACGAACTTTGGTATAATAAAAAGCCTAATCTTAAGTACCTTTCAACCTTTGGTAGCACTTGTTATGTTTGCAAAGATAGGGAACACTTGTCCAAATTTGAGAGCAGGGGAGATAAAGCTATTTTTCTAGGATACTCGCCTAACAATAGAGCCTATCGAGTGTATAATCTTCACACTAAAACCTTGATGGAATCCATAAATGTAATTGTGAGTGACACTACTGTAGAAAATGACTACAAACACTTTAGAACAAGACTAGTGAATCAACTATTGAGGAAGAGACTACAAACACTTTAGAAAATGACTCTTCTGAAATTGATAATTCATTACCAATTGAGATACCTAAAGTACCTAACTGGGTTTCTAAAGATCATCCCATAAATAACATAGTTGGTAACCCTTGTGAGTCAGTGCGTACAAGATCCCAACTTAGAAATTATGCACATCATGCATGTTTTGTTTCCCTAGTGGAACCAAAGAATGTAAATGAGGCATTGAATGACTCTCACTAGATTTCTGCTATGCAGGAAGAACTTCTTCAATTTGTCATTCATGATGTTTGGTATCTTGTTCCTCGTCCTGATCACAAAAAGGTCATTGGCACACGTTGGAATTTTAAAAATAAGTCTGATGAAAGTGGGATAATAATTAGAAATAAAGCTAGATTAGTTGCTCAAGGATACTCTCAAATTGAAGGAATAGATTTCACCTGTTACTCATTTAGAATCTGTTCGTCTGCTCTTTGCTATAGCTTGCCACATGCATTTTACACTTTACCAAATGGATCTCAAATCTTCATTCCTTAATGGAATATTGACTGAAGATACCTATGTAGAACAACCTAAAGGGTTCGTTGACCCTCAATATCCAAATCATGTATTTCGTCTTAAAAAGGCTTTGTATGGCCTTAAACAAGCTCCTAGAGCTTGGTATGAGCGTCTTTCCAGTTTCCTCTTAGATAAATGTTTCAAAAAAGGTGGAAATGATCAAACCCTTTTTGTCAAACATTTTGACAAACACATCACTATTGCTCAAGTTTATGTTGACGATATTATCTTTGGATCAACTTCTCCTTCAGAAGTAAAATCCTTCTCTGAAATTATGCGTAAGGAATTTTAAATGTCTCTTATGGGGGAGTTGCAATTTTTCTTCGGTCTCCGGGTCAAACAAAATTTAGAAGGATTATTTGTCTCGCAATCTAAGTACGCTTTAGAGATAGTAAAGAAATTTGGCCTTGAGAGTGCTAAAGATGCTAGAACACCCATGAGTACTACAATAAAACTTTCTAAAGACGAAACTGGAAAATCTGTAGATCCTACTCTATATCGTAGTATGATAGGAACCTTACTATATCTTACTACCTCGCGTCCTGATATTATGTATGCTGTGTGTATTTGTGCTCGATATCAAAATAACCCTAAAGAGAGCCATCTGAATTCTGTTAAACGTATCATTAAATATGTAAAGGGCACTCTGAATCTAGTACTTTGGTACACTAATGACACACTAAGCACTATAATTGGGTACACTGATGCTGACTGGGCTAGGTGTACCGATGATAGTAAAAGCACATCAGGAGCATGTTATTATATAGGTAATAACTTGGTAGGATGGAGTAGTAAGAAACAAAACTGTACATCACTCTCAACAGATGAATCTGAATACATAGCCGCTGGCAGCTGTTGTGCTCAATTACTGTGGCTTAAACAAATGCTAAGTGATTATGGTATTCAAGAAAACCAATTGCATCTCTATTGTGATAATCAAAGTGCGATTAATATTTCTAAAAACCCTGTTCAACACTCACGAACAAAGCACATAAAAATAAGACATCACTTTATACGCGAATTGGTTGAAACTAAGGAATTAGAAATCAATTATCTTCCTACTGATTTGCAACTCGCAGATATGTTTGCCAAACCTCTAGATTATAATAGATTCATTTCCTTGCATAAATCTATTGGTATGGTTTGTGCTGGGTAATATCTTTGTTGTTTATCCAAGTTTTTTCCCTTTGTCCATTTGAGACAAAATGGGGGAGAAATTTGAGTCTCTATGAATATTTGTATATATGCTAAACAACTTGATCTTAGTGATTCATTGCAGGTTTTTATACAGTTATTCTCAGCTGATGTAATAGGGTATTCAATTGTAAATAGTTGAGTTATGTACTTTTGTTTTCTAGGATTTGGGTAGATAGAATCTTTATAGGAATAGGTTTTTCTTATTTTTGTTACCCTACGAGTTCTAGACAACTCAAAGGAGATTTTGTCTCATATTTCCAAAGGGGGAGATTGAAGCCCTTATACTCTTGACTCACTTGAGTCTATATTGTATAAGTGTTCATCTAGTTTAGAAATTGTGACAAAATTATGTCTATCCTAGAAACCAAAGAACCTCAGAGATTGGTTAGTTATTTCATTCATCTATCTTGTAGTGATCTAGACTAAATTACCAACACTCACACACAGTAGAATGCATCATATACATGTCATATTGCATATTTATGTGTGTACGTATGTTGAGTATGTTTAAATACCTAAATTTGATTTTTAAATATTTTTTGGGATTTTATAAACATTTTTTAATAAAGGTTTTATTAATTAAAACATAGTTTTAAAAGTTTGTGGGTTCAATCTACAATTATGGTTTAAGGGGTTTACTAGCTTAAAGTTGCTTTGGGTAGAAACCAAAAGCGACAGAGAATTCAGGGTATGGTTGTAATTATTTTATGACGCGTGTTTTATATCGCCTAATTGATCAACACCTGTTGCTTGCTGATTGGTCCACTTTGTGTTTCTTTATTGAGTATATAATCGCGTATACTTACATCCGTTGGATCAATCCTTATCAACGATCTTCATGCTTTCTTTGGTAATCCCTGTGTATCTCTCTTGAACCAATCAGGTGAATTTTAATCACCGCATTCTATGAGCCCTTGGATTGAAGTCAATCGAGAACCATCTTCTCGATCCTTCTCTTCGTCCTATAAAAGGAACCCTCCTCTCAATCGTCTAAGACTTTTGGCAATTTCCTTTTTGAGAGAAATTAAAAGAGAGAGTAGAGAGTAGAGAGAAGAGAGAGAAAAGAGAGAGAGTTAGAAACCCTAACCCTAATCCTTGTTCGTCAAGCCTCTTTCAAACCAAACACTCCTGAAAAAACTTCTACATATCCAAAACACTACCCTGAGTGTTCTTGAGTTTTTGAGAGATATTTTTGTTGCTGTAACCTCTTGTTCGTTAGATCTTGTTCCCAACTTAAACTGTTTACTTAGATATATTTTCTTCTTCATAGAAATTTCAGATCTACGTTCTGCATGTTACATCACACTTAGATCTGCATGTTACATCACACTTAGATCTGCATGTTTTATTTCTCATCTTGAGAAATATATTGCTGATTCTTTTCTGAAAATCGTTTTTAATTTTGAAATCAACAATAAATGTTTTCTGTTTCTAGTTCTCTTAAAACTAAACCTTTGACCTAGTTTGGAATCACACTTGGAGGTTTTCAATCTCAAAAATATTTTCAAAACTCTGAGATTGATTAAGATCTTGATACGTCTTTTGAGCAAGATATCCGTGGATTCTGGGATTGATTTAAATGTCAAAAAGGGTTAAAGTTTTGTGAGAATAGAGAAAAAAGAAAAAAACACTGCATACAGCCTTATATGTAATTTGTTAGGACTGTTTGTACTTAATAAGTGCGAGTGTGTGCATGCATGTGTTAGAGAGCACCTCCACAAACACTTTCACCCTACCACACGAAAAGTGTTGGTAATAAGATGTTGTGAACAAGAATCGACGTAAAGTCCTTGAACAAATCAGAAGTTAACAAACTGGGAGAACAACATCAACAATTAGAACTTTAGAGAAGTTAGAAGGATACGATACCAGAGGGTACATTCCTAAACTTATATAGGTCAGAGTTGTATGCATATTAGTTATATAGTTTGTAACTGGTAAATTTGTTTTAGTGGATTTTTTATTTTACTCCGTAGAGGGAGTCGTGGATGTTTCCTCAGTTGGTGAGGTTTTACCACGTAAAAAATCGTGAACTTAATCTTCCTACGTCTTCTCATATCATTCTTGGTTGTGTTGAGTTTAATGTTTGTTTAAACTGTTTTATAAACCTGTTAGTCAAATATTGAATAGATCTCGTACATACTGTTTTGTTAAACACATCTTGTGTTCAAATAGTTTTGGTTTTTAAGAAAAGAGTTTCTTCAAAAAACTGTTCGGAGTTACTTAAATAGTTTATTTTTAATAAACGACTTTAGTAACATATTTTCCAATGTTCACACATTTGTTTATACTAATCCACGAATATGCGCTTCTTACCCATAATAGGTGATTGTTTGTAGTAGCCGTGATGGGATATCCTAAATACAAATAGTGGATAGGCGAGACAAATAGATTAGGAGATGTGTTTCGCAGAGGTGCTAATGAATTCGTGAAATACGCAAAGAGATGTCTTGATGATGAGGAGATTCCGTATGCTAGGTGTAAGAATGGTAAGGTATTTCAGTGGAAAAAAGTTGAAATACATTTGTGAAGATGTGGTATGC
Organism: Sambucus nigra; assembly: GCA_949130495.1. Classification (NCBI taxonomy): domain Eukaryota; kingdom Viridiplantae; phylum Streptophyta; class Magnoliopsida; order Dipsacales; family Adoxaceae; genus Sambucus; species Sambucus nigra. Next base: position 2,893,650 of record CASBWL010000030.1, read on the forward strand.
AAGATTGTTATTGAATTTGGCTTTTTCACGAGGAACCAAAAGTTCCTTTTGTCCCCGAGCAACCTTCATTACAACCTTCGATAAGAAGGATAGACGTATAAGGAGAGGATGACAATGTAGAACATAATATTTTAGAGAATTTAGTTGATGGCGCATATGGAGTTCATGAAGTGGAAGAGAATGAGGTCACTAACGATGTACAAGGCTCAGGTGCTCATGAAGATATCGAGATAAAACTTGACGATGACTACCAAAGTTTAAAATTTAAGGCGAGCCAACCGTTATACTCTGGCTATGAGAAAGATCAAATAACTTTACATGCCATGGTTGGTTTGCATAGTTTGAAGACCCAATATGGCTTCTCTGGCAATAGCGTGATATGAATTTTGAATTGGGTGAAGGTCTTTCTACCCAAGCAGAATACGCTTCCGAATAGTTATCCTACTATGAAAAATAGTTTGAAAGGTTTGGGAATAAAATCTAAATTAATTCATGCTTGTGTGTATGACTGCATACTATACCGAAAAGAGTATGGAAATCTCGATCGGTGTCCGGTATACGATGAACCTAGATATGTCCAATCTACTGGAAAGGAAGGCACAAGCCCAAAAGTTCCTCAAAAAGTGTTGACATATTTTCTTGTTGGGCCTAGATTAAAGTGGTTTTTCACAGTACCATGGATAGCGGAGGCAATGACTTGACATGCTAGGGAAGAAGCAGGGGAAAATATCGTGCGCCATCCTATTGATTCTACAGCTTGGAAGATGATGAGTTTTGAGTATCCCGATTTTTCTCGAGAATAGAGTAATATTCATTTGGCAATATCAACCGATGGTTTCAATCCATTTGGAAATCTAAGCTCCAATCAGAGTGTATTCCAGTGATCCTAGCCCCCCTCAACCTCCCTCCTTCACAGTGTATGAGACCTGAATTTTTGATGTTGTCTTTATTGATACCTGGGCCAAAGGAACAAAGTGAGGACATCGATGTCTACCTGTATCCTTTGGTAGAATAATTAAATGAGTTGTGGTAAGAGGGTGTGCAAGAATTTGACTCTTTTACAAAATAAGATTTTACGCTGAACGCTATGTTGATATGGGAAATTCATGACTTTTCAGCTTATGGGACATTATCCGGTTGTGTAGTACATGGTTATTTGGGGTGTCCTATTTGTGTAGAGGAGATTGAATCTCTTCATCTCCCAACTATCTTAAAAAATATATACCATTGACATAGGAGTTTTTTACCCCCCGCTCATAGTTTTAGATTTAAGAAAGGTTCTAATTTTTTACCGGGCAGAGTTGAACATAGGCTACGATCGAGAAAACTTTTAGGCTCAGAAATTGAAAGTAATTATTTTGATTATGGCCTTAATATTCCAGGTAAGAATCCTACATTTAATAATGTTAATCATAAGAAGACCACAACTAGGAATGACAATGAGAAAATAAAAGGCATGGTCTGGGATATTAATTTTATTTTACTTACCTTATTGAGGAGAATAACCTGGTGCGCCATGAATTAGATATGATGCACGTAGAGAAGAATGTCGATGAACATGCTGTGGGCACATGCCTTGGGGGGAATCATTTGAAGGATGGAGAAAATGCACGAAAAGACCTTAAAGAATTGAAACTTAAGCCACAACTATGGTTGATAGAAGATAGTAGGGGAAATATAACAATTCCCCCTAGTGCGTTTATTTTTACAATTAAGGAAAGGAAGGATCTTTTAGACACAATATATAATTTGAAGGTTCCATATAATTTTTTGTCCAACTTGCAAAGGATTGTGAATTATACTACCCATGATTTACATAAGTGTAAGTCCCACGATTGGCATGTGATCATGCAATTGGTTCCTCTATTGTTTAAGCACTGTTTCTCCAAGCACAAGGATTTGTGAAGGGATATTATGAAAATTAGTATCTACTTCTCACTTTCATGTGAGAAGGTAGTCAATTAAGATCACACAGTGGCTGAAAAATTAGCGGTGAACGAAGCAAATTGTGTCTTGGAGAAGTACTTTACCCCATCTTTCTTTGACATAAGTGTTATTTTGTTAATACACTTATGCGACGAGGCACTTCTTTGCAGTCCAGTTAGATATCAGTGGATGTATATGTATGAAAGATTGATGGAAGTTTTCAAAGATTACGTTAAGAATACACGATACATTAAAGGATCCATTGTACAGGAATACATCACCGTGGAGTCATCAATCTACACTCGGGAATATATGCCTGACTTGACAAGCGTGGATGACAATGATGAGTTCATCAATGAGAGTAGTCATGTGATGGGAAAATGAGTGAAATTAATGAGTTTGCAACATGAACAAGTAGCTCTTTATCTATTTAACACACATGAAGATGTCGAAGAATGGAAAAGTAAGTTTAAACTATTTTAACTTTTACATTATTTTAATTTTTACATGATTAATTTTGTAATACATTCATCATGATCTATGCAGAAAATATAAACCATGTGAGAACAATAAAAGAAAAAAACCAATTGCACAATTAGATAGTGAATTTAGGTTGTGCTTCTCACACGAGGTAATGATGATGAAAATGGCTATTACTAAATGTCACATTAAAAAAAAGCTTTACAACTAGCCTAATTAATTTATCTATATTCTTAGGTCTTAAAGATGGGTGATACGATATCAAGGCCTGCTCGTCTATCCACTAGACCCTTGTTCATGGGACAAAAGTACAAATATTATCAATTAAATGATTGCGTATTCGATGTAAGGGTCTACGAGGAAAATAGAAATGTACAGAACTCGGGCATTTCATACAAGTCTCTTACTTTCTTTCGAGCGAGCGCAAAGGATAAAAACCTCATTTAAGCTGAAATGAGTTACTATGGTATAATTTGAAATATATTTGAATTATACTGTCATCAAAGAGGTTGTATTTTACTGTGATTGGGTAAGAGTTGAGGATAAAAATGTTTGTAGAGTTGATTTCGGCACCAGTTTGAAGCGATGAGCCGTTTGTTTGTGCATTTTGAAACGTTAAGAAAGTATTTTACTCGGAGTATATCAATAATGAACCATGGTCAATCATCCTACATGCGCCAAAGCATCTAAATAGTAGTTTGCATGACCTGGCTTCACCTACCGAATATCAATCCATTTTTCATGACAACCTGAATTTGAAACAATTTTTAGATTTTTAATAAGTATTCAAATTATTTTTCATGACCAGAGGTTGTATTATTCTAGTGCTTTATTACTATCGGACGACAATTTAATTCTTTTAATTCATTCGTACTTGATCATTTTAATTAGGATTTTAATAAATTTAAGCATTAATTCAAAGTCCATGACCCGAGAATGTGTGTGCGTGTGGGGGGCAGTGTGCATGTGTGTAAATTGAATTTGGTATTGGTATAAATTGTTATAAATTGAATTTGGTGTTGGTATAAATTGGTATGTATTGTTATTATTGGATTTGAGAGTTAATTCAAAGTCCATATACATGTTTGTACTAATAATAACAATTTTTGCAGAAAATGACTTCATCCGAACACGGTAGTGGAGGCGACGAGGGCTCCTCGTCTAATAGGCCCCCAAAATGGGGAAAATTGGAGTCCATCGTCGAGAATGAGATGACATTATTGCCTAGGGCCCTAGAGTTGCTGAAGGCGATCGTTGGCCCGGGGTACACTGATTAGAGACTTGTGCCTATTGACCTCAAGATGAACATCTGGGGGGGCACTACAGGTACTGTATTTATATTTATATTTATATTTATATTTATATTTATATTTATGGTTATAAGCAACTAACGATTACTTTTTTTTTGGTATCTATTTATTTGACAGGAACAATTCGTCCTTCCCCCATTATTCCACGCCTCCGCGTTGGAACAATTGAGGGATTAATATAATACGTGGAAGAAGAATTTGTAGGTCTGGTACTTTGGGAAGACCTGAGAGTCCATTTGGGGACTACGTGACACCGTCCACCCGAAGGGGCCGATATCATTGTAATAGTGGAAAAAGTTTATCGACGATGGGATCTCTGAGAGGCAATCGGCATCTCGACAATCGGGGAGGGAAAATCGGGAGAAATATTCGAACGTGCACTACTTCGGGCGGACGTCTTATGCCGAGGTGGAGGACATGATGGTAAGTTTTTATTTTTTGTTCATTTTATTTTTATGTTATTATAATTTAGCATTACTTTGCATTGCTTAATAATTTTGTATTATTTTATTTCAGTACACGGGGAGTGCCTTAGGGGTAAGCCACATAGGCTCGATTCCTATGTGGCAATTCGAACGAAAAATGGGAAGGACAAGGAGGTGGCCCCGAGCGTCACAGCCACCATTGAAAGTTATAAATGTTTATTTTTTTTAATTAAATTATAACTTTTTATTTACTTAATTAACTAATCGTGTACTTTTTATCTTTTCAGGCAAAGCTTAAGGAAGTGCATGAGTCGCAGTCCGATGCCAACAAAGCATCTTTGGCTTTGGACGCACTCATCCAAGTGCTCAGGACGGATCGCAAGGGTAGGACTAGGGGTGAGATCGCGGGTGGGGATGTCTAGGATCATCGAAATGGAGAAGATCAACAGCGAGTTGGCACATAAGGTGGACGGCCATAATGAGAAACTATCAAGGTTGGAGGCGATGGTCCTAGATATGTATGCCTTTATGAAGATTCAGTTGGGCAACGACAAGGGGAAAGATAAGGAGGTGGATGTAGATGAGGATAAGGACGTCACTGCTTCATCGCCGATACGCATGGACTCAATTCCATATGATGATCCATTTCCCATCATGACCCCCGTCGAGCGGCCTATGTCAACACTCGGTTGGCCGAGCATGTTTTTACTCGACATATATTATGGGGAGATGATAGAGAGGGGGTTGAGGGATCTGAGCTTCATCCCAGGTATGTCGATTCATGGATGTCCCCTCCAATATATTGAAGCAAGAGTGCGCGTCATGCATGTGGTAGAGGGAAAGAGAACTCACCTTTATGGTTGCGCGAACAATGTTGTGTTCATCATATTGAGGGGTGTCTCAATTCATATGTCGTGTGGCATGTCTTCCTCCTCTTACCTGCTACTTCTTCATAATATTATTTCTATCGTCTTTATTTGGATATTGTATTGTATTTGTATTTTTTTGATTTTGGTACATGTTGCTTTGGATATGGATATTTCCATTTCTATTTTATTTTGATATAGATTATATATGCCATAATTTGGAACATTATTTCTATTTTATTTGTATATATGCTGTTTGGATAGGTATAATTTTGTTATAACATGTACAAATATATTGTTGGTCAGTGGCAGTGGCCATACTGCCCAGTATTTTTTTTTAAATTCTGCCTAGAATTATCCCGTTCAAAGACCGTGACAAAAGTAGTTATCACCCCCAGACTTGTCACGGTCATTGACCGTGATACGTCACCCCTTGTCACGGTTTTTTACCGTGACAATACAATTGTTTTGGTGTAGTGATTATTCTTGATGATGATAATTACAAAACTAAAGACAACCATTATTCTCACAAGAAAACAAAATAGGGTCTTTCATTGTGATACACTTAGGCGAACAGAGTCTTTACTCAACTAATCTTCAAGTTCTACCTTTAAATATTTAAATTCAGTAGGTACCATAAGGTAAAAATTAACACAAATATGTAACATTCCGGGATGAACCTAAATAGAAAAATCAACCTCTCGCTTAAAGGTTAAATCGAGAAACTCATCATAACACATGTTAGGAAAATAATGGATTACTCTTATATCCATCAATTTTTGCTCAATATTTTCCCATGCCACAATATTAGCTAACCCTATACAAAATTCCTCTTGTCCTTTGGGTTTGTAACAAAACTATGAATATTAAAAAGTAACTCACAACCGAAAGAGAAATTAAAATATTCCCATTACAACAATGGGGAGTAAAATGAAATGTATACACCCAATCCATCTGAGGATAATTCCGAACTCTAACATAGAGAACACAATTAAATCCTAATCCAACATCAAATTCCCAAAACTAAGGGGACACTATCGATACAAGTACCATAAATCCATGTTATCTCAAACTAGAGCCCTCATATTTATAGGATGACTCATATTTCAAGATCTAAACCCAAATCTCTAACTTATGGAAGAGAACTGAAAGAATGTGAAGTATCATAATCAAACACCACTTAAAATCACATACTATAGTATGAAATCATACATTCCATTACTCTTTGTCTATGTTTCTCCACTGAAAGATATGTCTCCAACTCTGTGACTACCCTAAGAAGACTTTCCATTCCTTAGTGTCACTGAAACGAATACTTGATTCGACTGTATGATTACCACTTTGAGATTAAGATCTCCCTAGAGTATGAGCCTACGATGATGGTCCAACTAACTCAGGAAAAATTATTCTTTATGTTTCTTTGATACCCATTCTCAAAACAAATTTGGGACATGAATGGCATCCTCTCTCACTTGAAACTGAAAAATTGTTGCTACTTGACCAACTATAACTACTACATTACTTATTACTTCCACTACTTGAAACCTATTTTATTTCCGAAACTCTTTTCTTTTGCCCGTTGAATTTAGGATTTATGTCTCTTTTAAATGTTTCTTCACTACCATTGTTGTTTTCACCACATCAATTAACTCAGTTAACCTTAATTCTGACATTTTCCTTATGATATTAGGGCCAAGTACCTTAAAGTTTAACTTTATGATAAGGAGTGTCTTTCAAAAAAGTGGCAAACCTTGCAAAGCATCAAATTTCATCTTGTATACAATCATCCATCTCTGCACCAATTTAAAAACTCGCACCTCTTCATCTCGATAGATTTGAGGAAAGTCACTATACCAAAAATGGAAAACGGTCACGGACCTGGTTCGTGACCATATCATTTCCTCATGGACTTAGTTTTTGATCATTCGGTGGTGACTAGTTTTTCAGTTAGGACACTACACCAAAACACGCCTTTAGTAACGGTATTTTTACGTACTAAAAATATTAGTAACGAAAATTTTCCATTAGAAAAATGGAGCAGGGCACGATGAAAAAACTTGTCCATGTAAACGAGGGGATTATATTCAACATTTATATTTATATAAGTATCCACTCTTTTTTTAAAAAATAAACATAAACCAAACAAATGAAACATCGTAATACAGTCACCCCGAAAGTTACATTATTTTCATAAATGAATCCAATATGACATCCTAATACAATCATGCCGAAATGATATTTTTTTATATTATAACTGTGGTTAAAATAAATCTCAACACAAATTATAAGCAAATGCGATCACCAAAAAAAGTAAAGAATATAAATTAGAATAGCTATAATCACACACAACACAAGATATACGTGGTTCGAAAAATTGCCTACATCCACGGTGGTGCTCTCGGTTTGTATTTCTACTTTCTCCAGGGGAGTGTTTTTAATTACATACCCTTTGCCCTGGTCTAGGGGTACAATATATACATTTGAACTTCGAAGAGTCGGGGTGTTGGGCACCTCCATGTTGGCCCATAATCCCTAGAATATCTCCTCAAAGATTTTAGGGGTTGAATGGGTCGCTGCTGATTTAGTCATTTGTGAGATTTTAGAGTTTGGGACGGACTCCCCCTATTCTTGATAGGGCTTAGTCGAGCTACTTATCTGGGCTAAGATAAATGGATGAGGTACCCACAATTCCCCCTAAACTTTTTGGGTCACAATTTGGTCTCAATACTTTTAAATAATAGCTTTGATTGCATTTTTGTGAATTGCAAGATGCTTTGGGGAGTGAAACGCCATTCCCATGTAGATTTAGGCGGCAGATTCACTTTGTTCTCCATTCGTCATCATTGAGAGGGTTTAAATTTGTTTGAAGAGGACATTTCTGACATCGCTTCAAAAAATTTTGCACTCTCAAGATTTCCCCAACTTCTTATTGCGTTTTCTCACTTCCAGGTCTCTCCTTTCGTTTTTGAGCTCTTTGTTGTCTTTCCATCTTCCTTGCTTGTGGCCTTGCGTCATCTTAAGCTAATTTTCACTTCGTAAGTTTTCCAAACTTCCTTTCTGTTAAAATTTTTCTTTATCACTGCTAGGGTTTTTTCTTCTCATGGCAAGAATATGTAATAGGACAATAGTTAAGTTTAGGGAGTTTTACAACATCCCTAACTGGGTGGACATTGAATGTGCCCCTGTCCCTCGCAATGTTCGAGACATTGAGGATGGGCATTGGATTCATGTTCTCATGTTGTCCCAGGGGGGTTTGACCTTTCCCCCAAATCGTTTGTTTTTGCATTTCTTTAGTTATTTCTATATAGTTCATGCTCAATGTTCTCCAAATGTTTGGAAAATTGTGAATAGTGTACATAGGATCAATTACCTCTATGGCACCAATTTAGGTCTTACTAAAATTTATTATTGCCATAACTTCTCTCGAACAAGATCTGGGCTCCTCTATCTGAAAGGTAGGAGTCCTAACAGGGTGTTAGTAGTCAATCTACCTGATTCCCACAAAGACTATTGGCAAGAAGGGTTTATTGACATGAACTAGCAGTTCCCTCCTCAAACTGAGGGGGAGAGGTACATGGGACCTATGATTCCCTTTTATGGGGAGGAGTACATAGGTAGACATAGCTTTTGTTATGCTCATTGATTTTCTGTACTGTATTTCTTATGTTCTCCATTTTTCCTATTTTAGTGAAGATAAAGAACTTGAAACCTACACTCCATAAAATTTGAGCTACTAAGATAATCAAAGCTTGGAAGATTAGGGAATACTTGGCTAACGACGAGCATCCACGATTGGCTACATTCCTTTTAGAGTACAAGAACATTGGGTCCAGCTTCATCGCCTGACCTATTGATAGTATTCCTCACCTTGAAATCATAGAAGAGGTTGTAGTTCAACCAATTCAGTTGGACGAACAGGAGAGCAGCTCTGGTGAATATAGCATGGTGCTAACAGAGGTGGAGTTGAAGGTGACTCTAGTGAAGAGAGTTCAAGTGGTGAAGGATCCTCTAGTTCGGAGAAGAGTTCAAAGAGTTTAGAGAGTTTGAAGGATTTAGATAGCTCCAGCGAAGAGACTATGGACCCTCTTAGGAAATATTTAATCCAGGGTGATGATGAGGACGATATGGTGCTTGCTCGCAGGTTAAAGAGCAGAAGTCTGGGGGTGGGGATACTGCCACTAGCTCCCAGACTGTAGCTCATGAGCAGGAGAGGAACAAGAAAGAGGAGGCATTAGTAAGAGAGAGAGAGGAAGAAGGAAGAAGAGACGAAGAAAGAGGAAGAGAGGAAAAAGAAGGAGAGAGAGGAAGAAAGGAGGAGAGAAAAAGTGAGGACCAAGACGGGTCAGTCTCTGGTTCCCTTGTCTGCCCTAGCCGAGGGGGCTTCTCTTGCTCTTTCCCCTCAGCTGGCTTCGGCGGTGCTCGAGAGACCAGTCTTGCCAGCTGATCGCCAGAGGTCGTCAAGTATATGGATCGACCAGTTAGCACTAAAGGAAAGTTAGTGGCTAGCCTTGGTAAGTCTGTTATTACACTTTTACTCTTGCAGTTTTTTTGAATACCTTCTTTGATATATGTTTTCTTTCTCTCTGCAGTTTGTATCTGATTTCACCATCCTTTATCGTAGTCGCGATGTGCTGGCAAGGAAAAATGTTGACTTAGAGGCAAGCCTGAAGGTTGCCAGTGCTGTTCAGAAGTCTTCTGATCTTGCCATGGAAAAATCTAACAAATCAAAAGAGGCAACATCCAAGGAGATGGGGGAGCTGAGGAAGTTTTATGACTTGGTTTACACGAGTAAGCTGGAGGTGGTTGAGGAGAACAAACAGCTTGTCAAAAATATGAATAAGCTGGAATCTGAGGCTTCCACCCTCAAGGAGAGCTCGTATAATACTGGGTGGCTCGCAGTATATGAGGATGCTGAGGCTTAGATTAGATACATCAGTTGTTTTAACTTCAATAAGGGTTGGGATAGGGCTTTGCTCACTGCTGAGGTGGATGTTGATTCCTCCCTCTTTGACTAGCATGACCCTGGCCCCAAGCCTGTTGTGGATGGGGTGCCTTCTCCTGCTACCAATGAAGGTGTCCCAGCTGTCCCGACCACTGCTGCTGATGCTCCCCTTGACCAGGGAATGGTGACTGCTCCATCTGAAGGAGGTGGACCTGGGGCTATCGCGGATAAGGGGAACCCAATTCAGAGGAAGTCGAGGAAGTCGATGAGGTAACCTGTTTATCTTCTTAGGGAGCCTTTATATTTTTTTTATCTCTATATCTTGTCGTGATGTACTCGAACTATTTTTGTTTTAATGAAATGAAGTTATGTTCCTTTTTATATACTGATTTCTTTATTCTTAATGCTCGTATGATTTGTAGCTTATCGATATTGGGGAATATATTCCTGTTACCTCTCGCCCATAAAAAAATATTCGTCCCAATGTGAGCAACCGATTTTGCCGTGCCCTTATAAAAATCTATAAGTCTCTTAGATTGAGGAATCAAGACTATAAAGACCAGTCAGAGATTGTTTCCAAGCTGAAAGATAGGCTTAAGGAGATGGAGGAGGTCGGTGCTTCTGTTCAAGGAGAAATGGATGCTCTGAAGGCTAAGCTTCTGGATACTTTTGAGATCAATAAAGTTGGAGAGGTCCTTCAACAGGAGAATTATTCTCTAAGGAAGGAAGTCTCATGATTTAGGGAGAATGCTCTGAGCATTGCCCCTCAAGTTTTACATGATTCCTCTTCATCGACTGGGTCGTGAGCTGGTACTGATGATAGTGGTTCAGCTAGGGAGATTGTTAAACTACGAGGTGATGTTTGTTGGTCTTCAAAGAGATATCACCCTACTGAGGCACCTATTCAAGAAAGGTCGCCGATAGGTGTGGGCTGATGGATACGACCTGGGTTAGACTGATGCTCGAACAAAGTTGAAGGAGGTTGGGGAGTTAGCTTTTCTAAGAGGGTGGTTGAATGCCCTCAGGGAGTTGCAAGTCCCTAGGAATTTTGTTCTCTGGTATAGGCATGAGATCTCTCCCTCAACTTTGATGCCGAACCCATTTAAAAGAGAACATCGATGGGTTCCTATAGACGTGATCCAAAGACATCTCTTGGAACCAAATTCAGACGAAGTCGAGGAGGAATTCACTCCTCACCCAGATGATGGCGGAAGAGCACAAGTAGTTGACAATCTCGCTCAGCGACCTAGTCCACATTAGGGTTTGAATTACTTAGTATATGTAACTCTTTGTACATGTAATGATGTAATAAAATAGTTAGGTTTTGAGCAATTTTCTGACTAAACACGTGTTGTGTTATTTTTTACTTTATTGATCTCTTATTTAGTTATCTTGGGCTCTTCCAGTCGACTAGATTTGATTTAGGAAGAGTTAGTTGTTGATTGAGTATCCCCCCAGTCTAGTATGCTTTTAGTGTACCATTCTGCCTTACTTTACCTTTTAGGTTATGTCGCCACATTTCCTTAGGCCTAAGTGAGGCAATGGAGAGGATACACCTGGTATTGGATGTTCCATCCGAGTAAGATTTCTGAGCCGAACAATGTTGGAAACCAACCTGGGTTAGCCATGTTACCTAAGAGTCCCCTATAGGGCTTCATATATTACCAGGGGAAGGCTAGGAGGTCATTCGTGTTCATTGATGAATGCGTGATGAGGGTGATTACACATTGACCATGCTTTAATAAGTTTCTCGTGATCTTAGTTTTGTATGTTAAGAGGGGGTCCTCTAACTTAGAAAGGGTGCATGAATTATAATTTAGTTGAGAAAAATCAACACTACATAAAATGCCACTGCCAAGCAAATCTCATTAATCAGAAATGAATTGAAAATTCAACACTGAGTTCAAAAAAATAAAAAATAAAACTAGTATTAGAATTTCTTCAAATTGGCTGCATTCTAAGCTCTAGGTATCCCCCCGCCCTTTAGTGTTTCTGAGTGATAGTCTCCATGTAGGTCATCTTTTATCACCTTGAATGACCCCTCCCAGTTTGGTCCTAGCTTCCATCCGATGGTTTTATAGCGTTGCCAAGAACATTCCTCAGAACGTAGTCCTCAACCTGGAATGCTCTTGGCTTGACCTTTTTATTGTAGTGCTTTGCCAGCTGTTGCTAGTAGGCTGCTAATTTCACTAGAGCCAACTCCATTCATTCTTCAGCTAGGTCAAGTTCAGTGAGCAATGTTGCATCGTTCTGGCCTTGGTCGACCAAAGTGGACCTCATGGTAGGGAGGCTAACTTCCAAGGGGATAATTGCCTCTATCCCATACGTTAGTGCGAATGGCGTATCCCCAGTTGCTCTTTATGGGATGGTGCGATAAGCCCTTGGGATGTAGGGTAGTTCATTTACCCATGATCCCTTGGCTCACTCTAAACGCTTTTTTAATCCACCAATCACTATTTTGTTAGAAGCCTCAGCCTTCCCATTGTTCTAAGGGTAAGCCACAGAGCTGAAGTAATGCCCGATCCCATGGTCACGACTAAACCCTGAAAGGGGTCACTCTCAAACTGGGTTTCGTTATCAGGGATGATAGTCTTGGGGATCCCAAAACGAGTGACAATGTTCCTCCATATGAATCTTATCATGTCCGCGTCTCTATTGTTTGCCAGTGGATCTGCTTCTATTCATTTGGTAAAGTAGTTTTTTACGACCAACAGATACTTGCGATTAACGGCTACGGTAGGTAGAGGGCCTGGAATGTCCATACCCCATTGGATGAAAGGCCATGGGCTAGTAAGTGACTTCAGGTCTCTAGTCGATTGGTGAACCATAGGTGCGTGAAGTTGGCACTTTTTGCATTTTCGAGCATAAATTCCAGCATCTTTCTGCATGTATGGCCACCAGTAGCCTTCTTTCATTACTCAAAAAGCCAGCGAACTTCCCCTAATGTGACTCCCACAGATTCCCTCATGGAGTTCATATAGGACTTTCTCGACATCCTTTAGATGAACGCATTGGAGTTAAGGTCTAGTGAAAGATCTCTTGTACAGCTTGCCTTCAGAAGATAAGTGAAAGCGAGCAGCTTTGACTCTTATCTGATTAGAAATTTTCTTATATATCGGTAGCGCACCATCCTTTAACTAATCCCTTAAGAGGTCCATCCAACTAGGGGAGATCTCAATCTAGAGAATATGCCCCACGCTCGGTAGCTCGGCGAACTAGTTGATACTTGGTTGGGTAAGGAAATTAATCTGAATTATTCTTTTCAAATTGGAGTTGATCGTTGAGCTTAAGGCAGATAGGGAATTAACATGGTTGTTCTGTCCTCTGGGAAACTACTGGATGCTTACTTGTTGAAAGTTGGCCATTAATTCTTTCGCAGTGGCGAGATAGGCTACCATCCTCTCATCTCTAGCGTTAAAATCTCCACTTATCTGGTTGGACACCAACTGTGAGTCACCAAACACTTGGAGTCGCTTCTCTCTGAGTGTTTGTGCTTTTTGTAGGCCTGCGATTAGTTCTTCATTTTCTCCTTCATTATTGGAGTCTGCAAATCCAAGCCTGATTCATTGCTTGAATATTGCATCTTCAGGGGTAATTAGCATGACAACTACTCCTACCCTTTTAGAATTGGAGGCTCCGTTAATGAATAGTCTCCAGACGCCTGATGATGGGGGAACTTCATTATGATGAATAGTTTAGGGTTGGTCACAAGGATGTTCTCCTATAAACTCTGCGATGAAATCGGCGAGGACCTGCCCTTTGATGGCATTCCTCGGCTATAACTGAATGTCAAATCGCCCAAGCTTGATCGACCACTTTGATAATCTTCCTGTAAGGTCTGCTTTTCTCAGGACTGCTTTCAGAGGGTGGGATTTAAGTAAGATGATGGAGTGGGCTTCGAAGTAGTGTTTTAATTTTCTTAAGGATACTACTAGCGCAAAGGCGAGTTTTTCTAGTAGTAGGTATCACTGTTCGGCGTCCAAAAGAGTCTTGGTCGCGTAATAGACTTGGTACTGGATCCCCGTTTTCTCGCATACCAATGCAGAACTTATAGCATGACTAGATACTGAAAGGTAAATGTATAAAGATTCATTCTCTTGAGGGATTACAAAAAAGGACAATTTACTGAGGTAAGCTTTGATCCCCTCTAATTCCCTCGACCAATCAACGTTCCATTCCACATCTTTACTCTTATTCAACAACTGGAAGAACGGTTGGCACCTTTCAATGACTTTGAGATGAACCAATTCAGGGCGGCGAGCATTCCCGTGAGCTTCTGTACGTCTCTTATCATATGGGGGCTGAACCCTATTAATGGCATCAATTTGGTCTGGGTTGGCCTCAATACCTCTCTTGCTATACAAGTACCCAAGGAATTTTCCAGAATGGACACTGAAGGAACACTTCCTTGCATTGAGCTTCATTCGATACTTCCAGAGGATTTCGAAGGTCCTCTATAGTTCAGAGAGGTGGTCTTCTTTGATCCTGCTCTTGACGAGCATGTCATCAATGTAGACTTCCATAGTGCTTCCCATCTGGTCTTTGAACAACTTGGTGATCAACCACTGGTAAGTTGCTCTTGCACTTTTTAGCCCAAAGGGCATAACCTTATAGCAATATAAGACAACTGTGGTTATAATTTTTTTTTGTCTTGATCTGGCTCATACAGAGGGATCTGGTGATACCTGGAGTACACGTCTAGGAAGATCATCCTTTCGTGTGCTGTAGTGGCATCCACCAACTGATCAATCATTGGGGGCGGGGGGGAAGCTGTCTTTAGGGCATGCCTTATTGAGATCAGTGAAATCGATTAAAACCCACCACTTTTCGTTGCTCTTAGGGACAACCACTGGATTGGATATCCATTTAGGGAACTAGACTTTCCGTATGGATCCGGTATCCAGCAGTTTTTCAACTTCCTTCTCCACTGCCTTGGATTTTTCTGGAGCTGTTTGGCGAGCTTTCTAGGCTATTGGTTTGAAAGATGGATTGATGTGCATTCGATGACAAGTGATGTGCGGATCAATCCCGGTCAACTGGTAAGTCTCCCTTGTGAAGACATCTAGGTTACTTCGGAGTAGGGTGACCAATTCCCTCTTTTCGTGGTCGGTGAGTGAGGTTCCAATCAAGAACTTTCTTTCACTTGAACTGCTACTTGTGACTTCCTCCAGGTCCTCGATGACTCTTTCAGAGGGGAGGAGACGGGTCTCCTCCACTCCTAGTCTCCCATATCTTAGTTGTTATTTGGAGGGAAAGACAATCTTTACCAAGGGGATCGTTATTTTATCAGCGAAGCCAACTAAAGAAATGGTGGCTTCCTTTATGTCTGCAATACTTAACTTGAACTTACTGAATAAGTCGAGGTACATTACTTCGGATGAGATACCTTGGTCGACGAGCAACATGTCGACGTCATAGTTAGCTATCTTGAGTGTAATGATAAATGCATCATGATGTGGGGCTCTTACTCCAACTAGGTCCTCATCTATGAACATAATGTGCCTGTTGTAGTCGACATCTTCTGATCATCGACGCTTCCCTGCTTGTGTTTTGGCTAGATCGATTTGAAAACCTTGCATTACTGCTGTAAGATTTTTGACTTACATTCAAGATGTGTTGCCTTGAATCTGTTTGACATCGGATGCTCTATGAATTACTGCGAACTCATGGATGACGTATTCCTCGAGCACATTGTCGGGCCTTTGATCTCCATTGGCAGCTACCTTCTCTACCTTCTTTTCCACAAATTCACTCAAGTGTCCCTCTTGAGCTAACTCTTCAAGGTGAGACTTGAAGGCTTTGAAGTGGTCGGTTTTGTGCCCGCCCTATTTGTCGAAAGCACATCTCAGTGCGTTATTCCTCTTTGATGGGTCTCCACCCATATTCCTGGGCCACTTATGAATGGTTCGTCCTTGATCTTCGCCAGAATCTTATAAATCGGTTCTCTGAAAACTGTGTTTAGTGCTTAAAATGCCTTCGAGGCGTCACTCTTATTCCCATTCTTAGGGCCTCTTTTGCCCCCATTCTTACTCCCTTTCTTTTGACTCTCAGTTTTGTCATTTCCCTTGCCAGCAAACTTAGGACAACCATTTTCCCATGAACTGGGATGGGTCACATATTCAACTTTGGCATATTTTTCGATACGAGACATCAAGTCTTCGATAGTTGTGGCCTCTTTCTTAGTGAGGGACTGGTGTAAGAGGCAAAAATTGGATAAGCCAATCTTAAAGGATGCAACGACGACCTGCTTCGAACAGTCCTCGCCCTCGTTTAATAGCTCCCAATACCTCTTCGCATAGTCCATGAGGCTTTATTGAGGCTTTTTCTTCATACACAATACAGCATCAATCCTTTTTAACTGGGAGTTGCTAGTAATAAAAAGAGATGTGAAAAGCTATGCCAGGGACTCGAAGTTCCTGATGGATCTGTGGGGGAGTTTTTCGAACAACTTTTAGGCCACGTCGAGGAATCTCGACGGGAACATTCGACACATTAGGGCATTTTTGTAGCTCCAAAGTGTCATGGCCTATCTGATATGGTCACTGAGGTTAGTCTTACCATCGTAGATTTTGAATCTGGGCATGGTGAACTTTTAAGGCGCTTCTTCTTCCTCTATTTTCCTTAAAAAAGGAGATTTTATCTGGGTCCTGAGAGCTCGCATGTGTAGCTCTCTGGTCGATCTGGCACCCTGATGTGCTGGGTGTTGGTCCATCTCTCTCCGGATCAAATTTCATATGTCATCATTCCCTCGGGCTGGGCTCCTGTAATGGCGAGCTGATTGTTGTTGTTCAGACCAGTCATTATCTAACCCGTGTCCCTTAATTCTTTGAGATCCATAAGTTGGGCTTCTTCCTCGGCTGCGAGGTATGCTCAGCTGAGGGATAGGAGTTCGATAACAGCATTGCCTTATATTACGATGGAGTTCTCTCTCCATTTTTTCTAGTCTCCTTTTGAGGCGAGCATTCTCAGCTTCCTTCTTGGGAGTGGCTTCCTCCTGCTCTTGGATCTTGGATTTGTAGGCGTCGATTATCCTGGATACTTGTGTGGACCTAGCCGGTCCCTAGCTTTCTTCTGAGGCTTGTCGTTCTGGTCGAGGCCTTAGGTTTGAGCATTGAACTTTATATATAACCCTATGAGGGATAGGTTGCTCTTGAATATCCCCTACTTGAGGAGCATTGCTACTGTGACCAGACATTCTAGGTTCTTGTTGGTGAAGGCTTTCTTAAAGGAAGAACAACCTCTTCCCACAGATGGCGCCAATTGTGGTGACAATAAATCTCAACACAAATTACAAGCAAATGCAATCACCAAAAAAAAGTAAAGAACATAAATTAAAATAGCAATAATCGGACACGACATAAGATATACGTGGTTCGGCAAATCGCCTACATCCACGGTGGTGCTCCCTGTTTGTATTTCTCTTTTCTTGAGGGGAGTGTTTACAATTACATACCCTTTGTTCCGGGCTAGGGGTACAATATATACATGTGAACTTCGGAGAGTGGGGGTGTTGGGAACCTGACGCAACTTCGAATTTGTCTCAAAAGTGCATTTTCTCTAGGCTCAAGTGCAAGCCTGTCGCGTTAGTAATAATCCGATAAGTCGGGATCGTATCCACAGGGATAAAAAATTGGCACTTTTGTAGGAGAAGTTATTAAATCTTGAAATGATTCCTACAAACAAATATAAAGATGATTGTTGATTGAAAAATTGCAATTGGAACAAAATATAGTCAAAGAAAAGAAAACCCTAAAAATTGTGAAGAAATTAGATTGAAAAATAATAGAAAATAGGGCAGGGTACAATCCCTCAAACCTTAACGAATTATCGTGTAGTATACTAGAATTGTAAATTAAAATTCTTTACTAAATCCAACCTTTATAAATCCTAAGCATTAAATATATGAAGAATCTAGCCCTCACCATATGAAATCAAAGGTAAATATAAAGAGGTGAATGGACAATTACACTTGCAAAGAATTCTTAAACATCTCAAGTACCTAGGGCAAGAGAAATAAAAGATTGACTATGTTTGTATAATTTCCGTACACGATTCAGTCAAAATTTAATTTACCCTCTATTTTCTACATAAGTAATTCGCCTCGGAGTAAGTTCATATACCCCAGCCCTTAAAAATTTAGCTAGACATGACTTGATTAAAAAACAAATTCATACACAGAATTATAGATCTAACAACCATTGGAAATAATTTGCAAAATAATTGAAATTTAACTAACATAGATACCAAATAAGAGAATGGAATTGTTATACTTGTACTCAGCAATAGGAAAAGACTTTGAATCCAGAAATTTTATCTCTCTCAACCTTACAAACTAGGGTTTATTAAAACTCCTATCAAAGAAACTGAAAATTTCCTAACTTCTGAATTACTCTCTCTAAATCGACCCCCTAGAATGAGGTAGGGCATGGGCTTTTATAGAACCAACTAGCACGAATTTGACAGCCAGAATCGCTTGTTGCGCAAATTTTCACCAGCTAATCACCTCAAAATCTTCACAATAAATGCCAGGATTTTGCATGCCCGGACCAGTCCGGATAGCCCTCGGATCGATCTATTTTTCAGCCACCGGATCAGTTCTTTTTTTATTCTATCGGATCAGTCACATCTCCACCGGATCAGTTCTGTTGTCATCGGTTTGTCATCCATCCGGGGTCTACTGGACTTGGGTCATTTCGAATCGGTCCGATATATACCGGATCGGTCCGATTTCTGCCATGTTGACTTTTCCTTTTCTTCTTTTACTGGCCATAACTTTTGACCTCGAGCTCCAATTTGAGTGTCGTTTCTTCCGATGCTCTTGTGAAATCATGTTCTTCAACTTCCCTTTAGGTGTCGAATTCGAACTCTGGGTAGAAATTTATGTTTTTGCCCTTTGACTTTTCTTCCTTTCATCATCTCCTTTCTTCCGGTTTCTTTCTCTCTTTTATTGCACTAAATTTTTGTAAAATCCAAAAGAAACACACGAAAACTCGGGGAAATTGTTAGAAATAGTCAATGGAATGATTTGGAATAAAAATGGTTCAATTACCTTGTTCGAAATATCAAAATCACCAACTTAAGGGGCTAAATTCAGAAGAATTTACTCTTGGTCAAATCCCCCTAACTTAGGACTTTGCACGTCCTGGGCAATGTAAAAGAAATTAGCTTAATGCTCAACTCTTGAAAATTCTTTTATTGGGATAGAATACCTTTTTCGTGGGCAAGCGATTGCATTTAGCGTATGCAATAAGCCTTTAAACCCCTAGGTTACCCTAGTAGGATGAGTTTTGTCTCGTGAGGGTTTGCAGTGAATATACCCACAAAATTCTTTATTGACTCAAATAAATATCAAAATACTTAAAAATTGTACAATTTAAACTTTTCGAAAAATAATCACCATAAATTCATATTCAAATGTCTCAAACCATAGTGTGTGTGTGCAAAGCCAAAAATTAAACCTCAAATTTCCACCAATTGAGCATTACGTTACTTTCCGAAAATTCATTTTGATTCAAATTCTTACGGATGCACTCACCAACGAATGACTCGAATTGTGGCTATTTTCTCTCGGTACGCATGATATAAAGAGTAAATATAATGGAACACGAAATCATGCATACAAAATTGAAAAGAAGAAAATATATGGTGAAAAGATCTCATCATAGTTATTAAGAAACGGGAAACATCATCTCTTAATCACACCATTTTAATCTCTTTTACTATCTTTTCATATCTTATCTCTCCATGCAGTAATTAATTTCGCCATTCGGACTCGGTTAGGACTTTTCGGGTTAAAAAGTGTAAAGGGTAAAATTGGAAATGGTAGGGAATGTTGGAATTGGAAAATTTTCTTATGATGTCCGTTTGTGCTTTTTTCGAGCATTTGCTCATTTTTCTCATTTTTTTTCTCTTGCCCCTTTTTATTACACAATTTGGACTTACTTGATGCATTTTCTCAATTTTCCCAATTCTAGGCTATTTGGTTTTTTTGGGTTATCAAACGAAAGGGAAATATTATATTAGGCTCAAATTGGGTTGCGAAGGGATAATTTTTTCACAACTTAATTATGGCTAATATTTTTGGGTTAAACAAAAGAGGGCGCGGGTGGGGGACAAAAAGTTCCGGGAGCAGTAGGATCATAAGGATTGTAGTAGTAGGGAGGAAGGGGGCCTCGGGACCCAACTGGAGACGGTACAAGTCAGCCTGCATACGCAGGACCAAACTCATGTCCCTCTCGTATGAAGTCATAAACCCGTCGAAACGCGTTTCAAGAGAAAGAACGCGCTCAGTTAAACCCGTACCAACCGAAACATAATCCGGATCAGCGTATTCATTATATTCTTCCTCCTCACCTTCTTCCATCTCAACATCCTCATCAACAACGTCCTATTCCGCATCAGTCTCCTCATCACTCGAATCGCCACTGCGCCTTGAACGGATTAACTGGATTTGCCTTTCACTTCGAGTGCGGGATTCTTGTCCTAATGGCTTGGGCAAGTTAATAAGATCTTGTGGTGGTTCAATCTCGACATCCTTGAGCAAGGATGTAATGAGGCGGCCATAAGGAAGAGGAGACCGACCCTTTTTGTCATATGCCACAAAGAGGATATCATTGTAAAATGTGCGGGCCAAATTGATAACAGTTGCATGGTTAAACAAGTGATACATCATTTTAGCTTGACGCAGTCACATTGGCGAATCATTGGAGGTTTGCAAAATGTTGGCAAAAAACATTGTCAAGAGTGAATCGTGCCTTTTCGGATAACTGACCAACAGGAAAGGTTTCGGTAGTCCAAATCGCACCCGGCTCGATTCTTGAGATGCATACTGGTTTGGACAGAACTGGGTCCGGACCGGGATAAGCAAATTCAGCTGGAGTGAACACACCTTTAGACTCGAGTTTCTGGGTCATAAGTTCAAGTGAGAATGGTATTGGTGTGGAATCCACAAAAGCTTGGGATGAGAATTCATCGGTACGTACGAGCGTACCATAAAACTGATGCACTTCATTATCCCAAACTGCCTCATATGGTTCATTAAAAAATCTGCACCAGCCGCGTGCCATGCACATGCCTGTGACAGAATTGGGAAGCTGATCCCAAAGAACTTGACGCTCAATGTGGATTTTTCGCGTCGGACTGAAAAACCGACGACACCAATTTGTTTCACGGTGAGAACGGTATTCTCCATTTCCGTCGGGCAGGACTTCAATGGATGTATATTTCTTGGGAGCAGCCATGGGTATGGAAAAAATAGACAGGAAGTGAGAGAGAAGAGAGGATATGGCGGTGTGAAGAAAAATGGGGTGTGGGATGGGGGTATTTGTAGGTGGGATAAGGAAATAAGAGGGAATGGATGGGGGGAAATAGAGGGGACGAATTTTTGGGGGAAAAGAACGGATTGGGGGAATGAATGTGGTTTGGATTTAAGAGGTGTGAACCTCGGGAAAGGGCATTCTGCAGATTACTGGACCGATTCGGTTTTCAGTACCAGACTGATCCAACTTAACTGGATCAGTTCTTTTAATTCAGGACCGGACCGGTCCAGTCTGCTGAATTTCCAGAATTGCCTTTTTTCTTTTCTTCTCACGGTTTATACTTATTTTCTCCATTCTAATGATTCTTTTACGATCCTTCACACTTCAAAACTCCTGTAATGCTCATTGAAACCTTAACACCCATCAAAACATAGGATTCCCAATTCGGGCCTAACACAAATTTATGACTCCTAAATCCTAGGACTATTATGTACAACCTTCACCCCATACACGTCGGGGGTGCGACGAACTCACCTCGCTTTTTTCAGTCAATCCCCATAAATGGGGTCCGACAACCAGATTGTGTCGGCTTTCTTGACGATCGCTTCCAAATATGGCTTGAGACGATGCCCATTGACCTTAAATATGTTTCCCCTTTTTTCATCTTCGAGTTCAACAGCTCCATGGGTAAATACTTCTTTCACAATGAATGGAACTGACCATCTTGACCGCAGTTTTTCGGGAAACATGTGCAACCTCGATTTGTAGAGAAGGACTTTTTGTCCCGAATGAAACTCTTTCCTACGAATGATTCTGTCGTGAGATCGTTTTATTCGATCTTTGGATATTTTAGCACTTTCATACGCATCATTGCGTATTTCTTCCAACTCATTCAACTGAAGCTTACGTGTTTCATCGGATTTATCCATGTTAAAGTTCACCCTTTTGATAGCCCAATAAGCTTTGTGTTCGATTTCAACCGGAAGATGACAAGGCTTGCCATACACAAATCGAAATGGTGACATCCCAAGGGGATTTTTGTATGCAGTTCTATACCCCCAAAGCGCATCATTCAATCTGAGAGACCAGTCTTTCCTATTAGGTTCGACTGTATTTTCCAAGATATTTTTTATTTACCGATTGGCGAGCTCGGCTTGGCCATTCGATTGAGGGTGATAAGTTGTTCCAACTTTATGGACAACTCCATACTTTCGCATTAGGTTCTCCATAGGCCTATTGCAAAAATGGGTACCATTATCACTGATTATAGTTTTAGGCTCTTCGAAACGCGAAAGTATGTTTTCTTGAATGAATTTTATCACCACCTTATTGTCATTCGTCTTTGTAGCTATGGCCTCTACCCATTTTGAGACGTAGTCTACAGCGACGAGGATGTATAGAAAACCAAAAGAAGGTGGAAAGGGCCCCATGAAGTCAGTACCCCAACAATCAAACAACTCCAAGACTAGAATTGGGGTTAATGGAATCATGTCACGACGAGTAGTATCTCCCATTCTTTGGCATCTATCGCATGATTTATAAAAAGTATTCATATCCCGAAAGATTATGGGCCAGTAGAGACCGCTTTGAAGGATTTTTGCAGCATTTTTATTTTTAGAAAAATGACCTCCACATGATTTCGTATGACATAATTGAATTACCCCTTGGATTTCTTCATCAGGTACACATCTCCGAATGATTTGATCAGCACAATACTTAAACAAATATGGATCATCGTAAAAGAACATGCGTGACCATGTAATGAACTTCCTTCTCTCTTGCGGAGTCCAATTAGAGGGAACAATTACAGTGACAAGGTAATTGACTATATCCGCAAACCAGGGGATAGAAGAAGTAGAAAATAGATTTTCATCCAGAAAATACTCGTCTATAGGAATGGGATCTATAGGTACGTCGGACGAGAGGCTTGACAAATGGTCAACAACGATGTTTTCTACTCCTTTCTTATCTTGAATCGAGAGATTAAACTCTTATAAGAGTAGGATCCACCTGATTAGAAGGGGTTTGACATCTTTCTTGCTCAAGAGATATTTAAGAGCCGAGTGATCAGTGAAGAAAATGATAGGCGACGCAACAATATAAGAGAGGAATTTGTCGAGAGCAAAAACGACTGCTAGTAACTCTTTTTCTATAGTAGAGTAGTTAAGCTGAGGGCCATATAATGTTCTGCTAGCATAGTAAATAACATGAGCTTTCTTGTCTTTTCTTTATCCAAGAACGGCCCTAATCGCGTAATCACTTTCATCACACATAAGCTCAAATGGGAGTGACCAGTCAGGAGCTTGCATGATAGGAGCGGAAATTAGCATGCTTTTAAGTTTATCAAAAGCTTCATGACATGCTTTATTCCATTCAAATGGAGTGTCCTTCATGAGAAGATTACTCAAAGGTCTAGCGATGGCGCTAAAGTCTTTGATAAATCTTCTATAAAATCCGGCATGGCCTAGAAAGGACCTCACATCTTTAAGCGATTTTGGCAGGGGTAACTCAGCTATTACTTTAATTTTTGCTCGATCAACTTCAATCCCCCTAGATGAGACTATGTGGCCTAAACCTACGCCCTCGATAACCATATTATGGCAATTTTCCCAATTGAGGACTAAGTCTTTTTCCACACACCGGAATAGAACTCTTTTAAGATTAGCTAAACATTGGTCAAAAGATGGAACGAAAACGCTGAAATCGTCCATGAACACCGCAAGACCTTTTTCAATCATGTCTCTAAAGAGACTTAGCATGCACCTTTGAAAAGTTGCTGGTGCATTACATAACCCAAATGGCATACGTTTATAGGCAAACGTACCAAACGGACATGTAAAAGTCCTCTTTTCTCGATAAAGTACATCCACTTCAATCTGATTATAGCCAGAGTACCCATCTAGGAAAGAGTAGTAAGGATGGACCGCCACTCGTTCAATCACTTGATCGATAAACGGTAAGGGAAAATGGTCCTTTCTGGTTCCAGCATTGAGCTTTCGGTAGTCAATGCAAACACGCCACCCGGTGGTGGTGTGTTGAGGTATTAATTCTCCCTTAGCGTTTTCGACCACGATCATACGCGATTTTTTTGGAACGACCAGAATTGGGCTCACCCATTTACTATCAGAATTGGGATAGATAATCCCAACATCTAGCAATTGGATGATTTCCGCTCTTACTACATCTTTCATGGTTGGGTTTAATCTCCTTTGCATCTCTCGCAAGGGCTTAACCTCTTCTTCAAGATGGATTTTATGGGTACAAATCAATGGACTTATACCATTCAAATCTGCTATAGTCCAACCAAAAGCACTTCTATGCTTCCGTAACACATCCAACAACATACCCTCTTGATCTTTTTTTAAATTGGAAGAAACAACAACAGGAAATGTATCATTATCTCCCAGAAAAGCATATTTGACATGCGAGGGTAGTTTCTTCAACTCAAGACTAGGAAATCTATTTTCAGAGGGAATTGTGGTTGTATCCCTCAGAGGTAATTCTTCAAACCTAGAAATCCAGTCAACATCTCTTCATTTCTCAAAACTCACTTCTTCTTGTAACCAAGTTTCAAACTTTTCCACCTCACACTCAAACTTAGTATAAAGACTCTTTTTCTCACCACTTTGCACTAAACACACTTCCAATGAATCTCCTCCTATGATCTTCTCGATGTGCTCATCCACCACTTCTTCAATAAGATCCACCTCAAGAATTTCATCCTCATCACTCGTTTGGTCAGAGACATTGAAAATATTAGTCTCGAGAGTCATGTTTACAAAAGTGAGTTGAATTTGGCCATTCTGTGTATTGATCAAAGCATTAGCAGTGGCTAAAAATGGACGGCCCAATATTATTGGAACATGATTTCTCGTATGGGGAGAAGGCACAGTGTCCCAAATGACAAAATGAACAGGGAAGTAGAATGTGTCCACTTGAACTATCACGTCCTCCACAACCCCACGGGGCACTTTCACTGTTCGATCAACTAACTGTAGAGTGATTCGGGTAGGTTTTAAATCACCTAAATCAATTTTCTTATAGATGGAGTACGGAAGGATGTTCACACTCGCACATAAGTCGAGAAATTCTTTTTCCACTCTTTTTTCTCCTATGACACACGAAATTGTAGGTGCACCGGGATCCTTGAATTTTGGTGGTAGATCATTAAGAAGGATCGAGCTCACATTTTATGCCAAGAAAACGTTCGTCTTCACCTTGAGCCGTCGTTTGACAGTTAAAAGATCTTTGATGACCTTGGCATATGCTGGAATTTGTTGAATAGCATCAAGAAACGGCAAGTTTAATTTTACTTGTTTTAAAACATCTAACACTTCTGTACGCGAAGCCCCTTTTTTGGGTGGTGCTAAGAATTGAGGAAATGGAGCAGCAGTGGGCAGTTTGACTTCAATTTTAGGTTCAACTCCCTCATCTTTGTCTTCCGTATCCAATGGAGTCTCAGCAGACTCGAAAGTTTTAAATTCCTTGGGAATCTCAGGTTCAACTCCCTCATCTTTGTCTTTAGATTCCTAGGAAAGCTTTGGTACTAGATCAATTACGCGACCATTACGAAGAGTAGTAACAGCTTGACATTGTTCTGGAAAATCCGATGATGTGGAGCTAACCGTGGGTTGTCCTTGGAGAGGAGGTGTTTGGACTTGAGCTGGGAATTTACCCTTCTCCTGAGTATTCACTGCAGATTGCAACCTAGAAATGCTAGTGTTGATACCAAAATTAATATGCTGACGTGGATGAATAATAAGAAGACATGTGTCGATCTACATGGCACAATAACAACGAGGAAGTTTATTTCCCCTGACCAAGTCATACTCACTCCGGGCAACAAGTATACTCCGAGGAACTCCCGAACGATGAGCAACTAATACGGTCCGAGTTGCATCTCGGTCAGAGCATTGATTGCCAGATAACCAACTGTTCATCTATTCATTGAATGCTTATCATCTTGACGCACACGCTTGAAGAGCATTAAATGAGTTACCCTTTCATATGTATATCATTTAATGTATCACCCTTTCAGATTATAGTCTCAAGGCTATAAATACATTGTATTACCCTCATCCAAAGGGACCGGAATTTCTTGATTGGGCTTGTAATCGAGAATTCTAAAAACACTCAACAATAACATAACAGTGGACGTAGGCCATTCTTATAAGGCTGAACCACTATAAAAATCTTTGTCTTATTTATTTATCTGTGATTAAATAATTAGAGCGATCTAATTTTTTACATCAACAGATTGGCGGCGTCTGTGGAAACGTGTTACAAGCATTGTTCTCCATCAAAAGCTAAGTTTTTATTTTTTGTTCATTCAATCATGATTTTTATGTTTATATACATAAATTAATTATCCAATTTTTATTTGCAAAATATTGCATATCATGATTTTAAAATCATAACTGTTAGATTAATTCTTATTTAGAAATCTGAAAAATAGTGGATTTCATAAATCATAAATTTTTGCTTGATTCTCAAGTTTCAATTTTATATCATGGAATAAATATTTTAAATGATTAAATATACCAATATATACGATGATGATAAGATTTGATAATTTTCTTTGTTGATTTTGAAATAATTTGTGAAAGATCTTTGATGACTATTCAAATTCAAATTATATTTTTGTTCAAATCATGATTCTCATACGTTTATATCCATAAACTTAGAGATCAAATCAATTATATATTGTGCATACATCTTTTAATTCAATCATAATTTTATATTCACAAATTTTTGAATCTAATTTTACAAATCTGGATAAATGTCCATTTCATAATCGCAAAGTTTGAGAAATTTTTGTACATATTATATTATTTCTTCTTTAAGGAGATAAAATAATTTTTCTATATTTATAAATCTATTTTATATGAGTATATACAAATTTGATTCATTTGGAAATCTTTTAATTTAGTCATAATTTTTTTATGCACTAACTGTAGTTGGTCGACGAGGAAAAAATATTCCAAACTGTACCAACGTAATTGGTCGACGAGGAAAATATTCCAAACTGTACCAACGTAATTGGTCGACGAGGAAAAAATATTCCAAACTGTACCAATGTAGTTGGTCGACGAGGAAAAAATATTC
Organism: Sambucus nigra; assembly: GCA_949130495.1. NCBI lineage: Eukaryota > Viridiplantae > Streptophyta > Magnoliopsida > Dipsacales > Adoxaceae > Sambucus > Sambucus nigra. The sequence goes on from CASBWL010000030.1 coordinate 2,920,962, forward strand.
CAAACTGTACCAATGTAGTTGGTCGACGAGGAAAAAAATATTCCAAACTGTACCAACGTAATTGGTCGACGAGGAAAATATTCCAAACTGTACCAACGTAATTGGTCGACGAGGAAAAAATATTCCAAACTGTACCAACGTAATTGGTCGATGAGGAAAAAAGATTCCAAACTGTACCAATGTAGTTGGTCGACGAGGAGAAAATATTACAAACTGTACCAATGTAGTTGGTCGACGAGGAGAAAATTTTCCAAACTGTACCAAATATGGTTGGTCGGGGATAAAAACCCACTAACTTTAGTTGGTCGACGAGAAGAATTATCGACCTTGGTTGGTCGGACACATTTTATGAAAAAGACAAAAATTTACCAAGTATGGTTAGTTGGGGATAAACTCTCACTAACCATAATTGGTCGACGAGCACAATTTAACAACCTTGGTTAGTTGGAAAAAATTTAAACATTTTTATACTCATTACTTTATTATTAAGTGATCGAGCAACATTACTGATACTTGTAACTTTTTATTACTAAGTTGGTCGATGAGCAGCACAATATTGTTATCTTTTTAACAGATACATATGCATAAATGTAAAGTGTTTGATATTTACAAGACAATAGCAATTAAGATTGCGAAAAAAATGAAAGTCTTTAATTAAATCCAAAAAACAAAATGAAAATGTATACTAACTATTACATTGAGATTCCTACTCTATTGGTTTCTTTCCCTCTGCTTTTGAAACAGGTTCCTCGCCAGCAGGAGGATCATCCAAAGCATAAGGGGAGTTTTATGAAGTTAAGATCTTTCAGCATTCTGATTTTCATCACAGATGGTCTGTCCGAGAAGCTCTTGCTCGTCCCCGAGAACCTTTTGCTCGTCCCCGAGCTGAGGTAGAAGTCAAAATCAGCATCTACAGCACTGAGATCTTTGCTACTACTGTCTCGACCAATAATGAAGAATAAGTTGTGTGAAAATGTTTCGAAGTCCACCACTAGCTTGGTACTAATCAGATTAAAGAGTTGGGTTCAAAAGCTAGTATGTTACTCGACAAAGTATTCAGAGGATCATAAATCAGAAAAATCAAGGAGGTAAAGTTAGCATTCAGTTGCTCGGCACATGAGGCAGTTGGTCGACTGGCAAACCAATCAACATACTTAAAGATTATGACAAGCTACAAGCTGCATACTATGGCATGGTTGCATCCAGATTCCCAGGGGTGATACATAGCACACAGTGTTCCTCAAAATAAAGATTAGCAACCATCGATCAGTCTACATCATATGTCATCCAGGAGATAATGCAATTTATGTTGAACAAATCAAGAAGGTAGATCAATAATTTCATGAGCACCGAGCAACACTGCAGAATAAATACTCCATCTTTTCAAGTAAACCATCAAGCATGGAGCATTGGGGGCTTCGGTTAATGCAAAAATTCTCCATCTACGAGGACCAATCAGAAAAGGACACATGTCATCCTACGTGGCAATATTCGACACCCGAGGAGAGTTGGTCTGCATCCGAGGAGAGTTGGTCGGCACCTGAGGAGTGTTAGTCGGCATCCAAGGAGAGTTGGTCGGCACCCGAGGAGTATTAGTCGGCACGCGAGGAGAGTTGGTCGGCATCCGAGGAGAGTTGGTAGGCACCCGAGGAGTATTAGTCGGCACCCGAGGAGAGTTGGTCGGCACCCGAGGAGTGTTAGTTGGCACTCGAGGAGAGTTGGTCAGTACCCGAGGAGAATTAGTCGGCACCCGAGGAGAGTTGGTCGACATACCAACCCGGAAGATCAAGGGATAACTATGCATTTAATGTGCATTAATGAAGATGACTATGCATTTAATGAACATTAATGTACATTTATACTGTAGATGACAACACATAGCATACCAAGCAATTCAACAATTAGATTCATTGAATGTAGACATAATGTATAAATGTCTACATACAATGAATCTCTTTATCTCCCATCACTATAAATACATGTATTCCCTTAGCCAAAAAGGGAGAACGAGAGAGATCCGATAACGATGAGAGACACCATACACAAGATCCACACCTTTTTCTCTCTCTATCATATTGTGCTATTGTAAACCCCTGGGAATAAAATAACAGTGGACGTAGGCTTTATTCATAGCCGAACCACTTTAAAAACCTTTGTCTCTTATATGTTCGATGTGAATGTTTATCTTCATCTTCAATCTCATCCTCATCATTTATCTGCTGTTGACGCCACTCGAGAAAGTCTTGGGAGACAAGGAAAAGGTGTGAAGTTGTTCGGTACTATCTTTATGTTTTTCTTTTTCTTGTACTTTGTATTCTGAGCGATGTACTCTTTTTGATGATGTAATAAAATCACATCTTTTTGTTCCTCTACATTGTTGATGCTCTGTCTGCTTTTTTGTTAAATCTTGCCTTCCCTTCTTTATTAGTTTATGGCTAGAATGGAACTGATATCTGCCAATGATACAAAGTTGATGCAGCAATGTCATGAATATTATAAGGCTAGTCACACAGATCTGAGTGTATCAGAAATTAATGACATCCTTGGCCATGATGCTTCAGAACAGGCTATTGAGGCTTATCGGTACCTGAAGGATTTACTCGACCGAGCTGTGGCCAATAACGTGGCCTATTACGAAATGATCGAGGATCTTCAATGTACTTCAGAAGATCTTAAGACTCAGTATAAAGAATCAATCGCCCTTTTGCACGAGGGGTATGAAAAGAGGTATCAACAGCTTTCTGCCGAGACAGGCCACAAAAAGATCCTTGCTGGGTACGATGTCAGGGAGAGAACCCTAAAGGGTGAAGTTGAAGCGTGTAGATTGATTGTCGAGCTACTGGAGCAAGAGAACAACAATTTGCCGAAAGAGCTAGCACAGTATAAGTCTGTAGCTTCTTCTTCAACAGCTGTAATCCTAGTGACTGACGAGGGATTTTCATTTTTAGAGGTTGAAAATGCCAAATTAAGGCAAGAGTTGGATACCTTGAGAAGGTCGGGTACTTATACTGCTGCTCGGGGGCTAGGAAGAGGTTCTTGTGGGCGAGGAAGAGCTGTTCAAAATGTTGTCGAGGAGCAATGTTCTCCACCTCCTCGGAGTTGATCAAGAGTTCTTAGCCGTAATATTGAAGAAGCTCGTACTCAGTCAACTTTGGAAACTCAAGCGTTCCAATTGAATGCAAAAGATCGTGCTTTGTCTGAAATGTCCAAGAAAATCCGAACTTTAGAGGATCAACTTACTGCGACGAAGTCTGCTTTAGAGAATAAGGACCTTTTTGCCAAAAGCCTTCACGAGCAGTTAGAGAAACTAACTTTCAAATTCCATAAACAGCCCAGGGAATTTTGGATGGCTGGGTACAACGAGGCACTATTCCATTTAGATGCTCGTATCCAAAATGCCAATAATGAGGGCTATAAACAAGGCTGGCTCAATGCCTTCTGCGTGTTGAAACTCGAACAGGGACATTACTTGTTGGACTATTATGATCCTGGGGTACTTGACTTGCCTGTGACACTGTTCAATTTGGATATGGAATGGATCCCAGCTCGTGCCATTCCTCGGAGCTTAATTGCACAATACCTCGGTGATTACAGTCTTCATTCTCAGATCAAAGTATCTCGTCCAGAGCATCTATTGGACACACCTTCAATAATGAATGTCAGAATGCGGAAGGACTTGAATTTTATTAACTCTCCTTAGACTTTAAATGATCCGCCAGCTGGCGAGGAACCTATTTCAAAAGCTGAGGGGAAAAAACCAATAGAGTAGGATTTTCAATGTAATTGTTAGTACACATATGTAACTTGTAATTTACTTTGAATTCTAATGAATGACTTTCATTTTCTGTTTGCAAATCTATATTGCTATTGTATTGTGCTTATCAAACATGCTATATTTGTGCTTGCATAACAATATTGCGTGGTTCATCGACCAACTTAATAATAAAAGGTTACAAGTATCAGAAATGTTGCTCGATCACTTAAAAATAAAGCAATGAGTATAAAAAGTTTTAACAATTTTTCCAACCAACCAATGTTGTTAAATTGTATTTGCCGACCAACTATAGTTAATGAGAGTTTATCCCCGACTAACCATACTTGGTAAATTTTTCATAAAATGTATCCGACCAACGAATGTCGAGAAATTCTCCTCGTCGACCAACTACAGTTAGTGGGTTTTTATCCCCGACCAACCATACTTGGTTCAGTTTGGAAAGCTTTGTTCTTCGAGTAACTATTGAGAGCTTATCTTGTTTCCAACCGAGGTTGGCATAGTTGTTCTTGCTCTTTTACCAACCGTAGTTGGTCTGAGTTCCAACTATCATGTCCACTAGTTCTTTTACCAACCTGAGTTGGTCACGCTAGTGTACGCCTCCTAACCAAAGGAGTATGGGAAGCCTCCTAACCAAAGGAGTATGGGTTCCTAACCAACCGGATCTGGTATCTCGGGAATATCGCGTTCTTGCTCTTTTACCAGCCGTAGTTGGTCTGAGTTCGAACTATCATGTCCACTAGTTCTTTTACCAACCTGAGTTGGTCACGCTAGTGTATGCCTCCTAACCAAAGGAGTATGGGTTCCTAACCAACCGGAGCTGGTATCTCGGGAATATCGTGTTCTTGCTCTTTTACCAATCGTAGTTGGTCTGAGTTCGAACTATCATGTCGACTAGCTCTTTTACCAACCTGAGTTGGTCACGCTAGTGTACGCCTCCTAACCAAAGGAGTATTTAGTGGGTTTTTATCCCCGACCAACCATACCTGATTCAGTTTGGAATGCTTTGTTCTTCGAGGAACTATTGAGAGCTTATCTTGTTTCCAACCGAGGTTGGCATTGTTGTTCTTTCTCTTTTACCAACCGTTGTTGGTCTGAGTTTGAACTATCATGTCCACTAGTTCTTTTACCAACCTGAGTTGGTCACGCTAGTGTACGCCTCCTAACCAAAGGAGTATGGGAAGCCTCCTAACCAAAGGAGTATGGGTTCTTAACCAACCGGAGCTGGTATCTCGGGAATATCGCGTTCTTGCTCTTTTACCAACCGTAGTTGGTCTGAGTTGGAACTATCATGTCCACTAGTTCTTTTACCAACCTGAGTTGGTCACGCTAGTGTACGCCTCCTAACCAAAGGAGTATGGGTTCCTAACCAACCGAAGCTGGTATCTCACGATTATCGTGTTCTTGCTCTTTTACCAACTGTAGTTGGTCTGAGTTCGAACTATCATGTCCACTAGCTCTTTTACCAACCTGAGTTTGTCACGCTAGTGTACGCCTCCTAACCAAAGGAGTATGGTTTATTCTCGCCCTTTTACCAACCAAAGTTGATCGTGGGTCTGAACTATCAATGTTGATTTTATTGCTGAACAACATAGTGTTGTACACTAGTATTCCCCGAAAAACTTTCAATAAAAGAAAGAAGATGGTGAAACATCATCGTTTTATTCATAATGATGGAACTGCTTTACATTTTAGATCACTGATAATACTTGCGTAGGTGTTCAGTATTCCATGCATTCTTAAATTCCTCTCCTTCTAGAGTCGCTATTCTGTAAGTTCCTGGTCGGACAACTTGTGTAAATCGGTAAGGTCCATGCCAGTTTGCTTCCAACTTATTGTGCTTCTGAATGACTTTCTTTAACACATAATCTCCTTCTTTTAAGTCGCATTTCTTCACCCTCTTGTTGTAGAACAGAGTTGTTCGTTGTTGGTAAGCAACATTCCTAATGGCTGCCTCTTCTCTAACCTCCTCGAGCATATCCAAATCCAATCTTCTCATTAAGTCACTGACTGGGGAATTGAAATTCATCACTCTATGTGTTGGAAGACCCAACTCGGCAGGTATTACATCCTCACTACCAAATGCTAGCATATATGGTGATTCTCCAGTCGCTGCTCGGGGAGTTGTTCGATAGGCCCACAATACTGACTGTAGCTCATTAATCCAATTAGCTTTAGCCTCACTTAGCCTCTTCTTCAAACCATTTAGTAATGTTCTGTTCGTCACTTCAGTCTGCCCGTTGCTTTGAGGATGGCCTAGTGCTGAATGAGTCTTCAAAATGTTTGACTGACGACAATAGAGGGCAAACTCCTCGTTATCAAATTGTGTTCCATGGTCTGTTATGAAAGCATGAGGGAGACCATATCGGCAGATGATATTATTACAAACAAACTAGTACCCTTTCTCGTAAGTCATGTCAATAAGTGGCTCAGCTTCTACCCATTTAGTAAAATAATCTACTGCAACAATGAGGTACTTGAATCTTCCTCGGGTCGTTGGCAGTGGTCCAACCAAATCAATTCCCCACATGGAAAATGGCCAAGGAGAAGTTATGGGTGTCAGCAATACTTGTGGAGTTCGTCGGAATTAGGAAAAACGTTGGCACTTGTCACACTTCTTGGAATATGCTATACAATCAGCTCTCATCGTCGGCCAGTAATATCCCTGCGTCGTCACCCTTTGCAAAAGTGTCCGACCTGCTACATGAGCTCTACAGGACCCTTAATGGATCTCTTCAATCAATTCTTTCACCTCGGAGGGATGTACACATCTCTGCAAACCTACCATAATTCCTCGTCTATACAAAACACCATTAGTTAGTACATACCGAGCAGCTTTAAACTTCAATTTCTTGGCCGCGATCTTGTCTTCCGACAATTCTCCCTCCTCAATATATGCCCTGATGGGATCCATCCAAGATGGTCCTAAATCAAGGGTAATAACATTCATCATCAGGTCTTCATCTATGCTCCGACTTTCCACTACTTCAATTGGTATTGTTCTTCGCAGCTCGATACGAGTAGTTGATGCTAGTCGGGCATGTGCGTCTGCTTGTGCATTTTCCATTCTTGGTATTCTGATCAACTGAATGGCGTAAAATTCTACCAACAACTCCATCACCTTTGCATGATACTTGACCATTAATTCTCCTTTAACTGCATATGTTCCCATCATATGATTCACAATTAATTAAGAATCACTGAATACCATCACTTGCTTTGCTTCCATAATCTTTGCTAAATTAAGACCTGCTATCATGGCCTCATACTCAGCCTCATTATTGGAGGCTTTGAATTTGAATCGCAAGGCATATTCCATGTCAATCTCATTTGAGGTTTTTAAAAAAATCCCTGCTCCACAACCTGCTGTGCAAGATGACCCATCTACATATAATCTCCATGTAGGTAGCTCATCTTCAAATTTCTTATCTGACAGAGTTCCTCGATGAAATATCTGTTGTTTTCTTTCATCCTCCCTTGGTAATTTTCGCTCTTCGTCGACCACCTCTTCTCGCCCATTTACCAACCGGAGTTGGTCTGGGTTTGAATTTGATGATCTTTCCACATCCATAAGCCCTTTTACCAACTGGAGTTGGTTTGGACTTATGTCTGTTGATCCTGTAACATCCACAGGTTGATCAGCGAGAAATTTTTGTTCCTCGGGGGTATCAGGGTATGTAAATTCTGCTATAAAGTCTGCTACAACTTGCCCTTTTAGCGATGATCTTGGTTCATACACAATATCATATTCACCGAGCTCTATTGCCCAGTACATCAGTCTCCCTGATTTTTCGAGCTTATGAAGGGCTTGTCTCAATGGCATGTCGGTATATACGATGATGGTATGGGCTTGGAAGTATGGCCTCATTCTTCTACTTGCTTCAATTAATGTCAATGCCAATTTTTCCAGCTATGGGTACCTGATCTCTGCACCTCGGAAAGCCTTACTTGTGTAATAAATTGGTTTCTGGACTCCATTCTCCAATCTGATCAATGCCGAGTTGACTGCATTCTCTGATACTGCCAGGTATAGGTACAACTTTTCTCCCTTCACTGGCCTGGACAACAGTGGAGGTGTTCCCAGATATTTTTTCAAGTCTTGGAAGGCTTTTTCACATTCGTCATTCCACTCAAAAGTTTTTCGGAGTGTTTTGAAGAATGGAAGGCACCTATCAGTTGCTCGAGATACAAATCTGTTAAGAGCTCCAACTCGTCCTGTAAGACTCTGTACTTCTTTCTTCGTCGTTGGAGATTGCAGCCCTAAAAGATCTTTGATCTTTTCTGGATTTGCCTCTATGCCTCGTTGGTTGACGATGTATCCTAGGAACATTCCTTCTCTTACTCCAAAGGTGCACTTCGTCGGGTTGAGCTTCATTTGATATTTATCCAGTTGATCAAAGGTCTGACCTAAGTCAACCAGATGATCAGCAGCTTTCTTTCTTTTTGTTAGCATATCATCGACATAGACTTCCATATTGAAACTGATTTGTTCGGTAAAAACCTTGTTCATCAGCCGCTGGTATGTCGCTCCTATATTTTTCAAACCAAAAGGCATAACATTATAACAATAAGTTCCCCTAGGGGTGATAAAAGAAGTACTTTCCATGTCTTCAGGTTTCTTTTTGATCTGGTTGTAGCCAGAGTAAGCATCCATGAAGCTGAGAAGCTCGTGTCCCGAGGAAGCATCCACTAGTTAATCAATTCTGGGCGATGGAAAGTGATCCTTTGGGCATGCCTTGTTGAGATCGGTGAAATTAACACACATTCTCCATTTATTGTTTTTCTTCTTCACCATCACTACATTTTCCAACCAGTCTGGATACTTCACATCTTCAATGAATTGGGCTTTCTGGAGCTTCTCGACCTCCTCTTGTATAGCTTGATTCTTCTCGGGACTGAATACACTTCTTCTTTTCTTTACAGGCTTGATCTCCTTATTCACATTGATCTCGTGACATAAGAAGTTTGGATTTATTCCTGGCATGTCTTCATGACTCCACGCAAAAGTTTTCTTCCTGTTTCTCAAGAAAGTTATCAATTCCTGTTTTATTGAAGAATCCAACGTTGAACCTATCTAGGTTACTCATTCAGGGTGCTCGTCGTCCAAAATAATATTTTCTATAGATTCCACCACCTGTCCTTTTACAAGTTGGGATTAATCTCTGGGATCAAGTGTTTCAATTTCTGTACCTTCCTCCACCTGGTAGGTAGTAGTCTTTTTCCTTGACTCTTCAAGATCCTCTTGCTCGGTAGATGAATAATAGCATTCCCGAGCTACTTTTTGATCTCCCTTCACAACTCCTACTCTAAAATTTATTAGGAATTTTAAGACCTGATGTACTGTAGATGGAACTGCTTCGAACTTCTTCAAACCAACTCTTCCCATGATGATATTGTAGGCTGACTGCACATTCTTATCCATCACAAAGAAGCGTATTCTCTCTGTTCGACAAGCAGGCCAAGTTTCTATGAATATATCCAACTTGATCGTCACAAGTGGAAAAACTTTCTCGCCAGCAAAACCCAGGAGGGGTCTATGATAAGGTTCCAATTGAGATAATTTCAAATTTAAACTGTCAAAGCATGAATAGTACATGATGTCTGTCGAGCTACCATTATCTACTAGAACCCTTAAAATCACTACTTCTTTCATCCTCATTTTGATCACCAAAGGGTCATCGTGAGGGTAAAGAACACCTGCCAGGTCATTTTTCGAAAAGCCAATGACCAGCTTATCTTTGTTTACCTTCCTCGGGCGATCCTCCTCCGCCAAATTTATTCGCTGAATGTATGAGCAAGCTTGGGCCTCTCCGAGGTAAGCCTTTCTTTCTACAATAAGGTCTCCTCCTCCTGCATCTCCTCCTGTAATGACATTACAATCAAATGACCCAAAACGTATGGAAAATACCTCTCGTTCTGGCTGCCTTGGTTTCTTGGGAAGGTCGGGGTCATCATCTGGATCATCTTCATGGTTTCTCTTCTTTTTCTCCTCTGCTCGATGAGGAGATTTAGACCTCTCTCTAGCTCGGTCGTTATTTTTTCTTTCACCTCCCTGATCAACATATTTTTCTAGCTTTCCTCTTCGGATGAGTGTTTCAATCTCGTTCTGAAGAGCTATACAATTTTTGGTCATATGACCATGATCCTTATGAAACTCGCAATATTTATCCCTGTTCCTCGAATCAGGGTCTGACCTCAGTTTCTTCGGCCATTTTACCTCCTCGTTATTCTTGATTTCTTCCAAGACATGATTAATACCCATTTTCAAAGGAGTATAATTGTCATATTTCTTCAGGACTTCCCATGACATCTTATTATTCTTGGAATGCTTGTCACCACCATTGCCCTTATGCTCTTTCTTCTTAGATTTATCGACTTCCACCTTAGTTTCTTTATCCATATTCTTCTTCGCAGCCATAGCCTCCTCGGCATTCATGATTTTGGCCGCTTTTGCCATCAACTATAACATAGTTGTAGGTGGATCTTTGGCCAAAGTGTAGTACAATTTATTATGCAATAACCCACTCATTAAGGCGGTGATTGTTGTCTTTTCTTCATAATCTATGACTTCCAGCTTCTCGTTATTGAAACGAGTTATGTAATCTCTAGTACTCTCACCAGATTTTTGTCTAATACTTAACAAGTGTGCTACTCGTTTTACTGGCTTTGCTCCAAAACAAAAATTACCAATAAACAGCTCGGCCAACTGAAAGAAAGTTGAAATTTTACCCCAAGGAAGATTGTTGTACCATATCTGGGCAGATCCAGTAAGAGTTCCTGAGAATGCCCTGCATCTCATCTCGTCGGGGACAACATAGATGTCGGCAGCAGCTTGATATTGCTCTATGTGAAGAACAGGATCTGTCTTTCCATCATATTTGGGGGTCACCACAGGTGCTTTAAATTTTGACGGTGTAGGAAAATCCACAATGGCCTGTACAAAAGGTGTCCCTCGAACAAAAGTTCATTGTAGGGGGTTCTTCGCCTTAGCCATTTCACCCAATCTATCCTCCAACCGCTGAATGGAACCTTTCCACGCATCATTTCCTTCCTCGGGTTTATTAGTTCAAGCAATTGATTATTCTGAAGTAGCTTCCTGAGATCTCTCTTGACGAGCAACTGGTCTTGATTGTGCTGATCCTTCTCTTAGATCTGATGGTTGTCTAAAACATCTCGACATGACTTTAGGTGGACTCTTATTCCTCCTGGGGCCTAATCGACTGAAAGGAGACGCCCTGCTCAGTCTTTCCAATGCACTAGTCCTCTCTGGAGAGAGGGTAACACGTTGCTCAGTATCTGTTGCCCTTATCGATGAAGTTTGCCCAGGTTGATAAGAGAAATCATCAGATCCCTCATTACGATACCTCTCTGTACGCCTGGATCGTGAAGAATGCAAATAGGTTTGCCTCTGACCACTTCGCTGTCCTGAATGTGCAGGTGCACCACCATGAAGAGTTTGTATGAGTTGCCTCATTGTTTCTTGCATGGCGTTTTGTCCTTGATCCAGATTCGTCATAATTCCAGCCAGATCTGGAGGTGTAGAGGGATTTGGAGGATTTCCAGTATTTCTATCATTTTGATTGCTAGATTGTGGATTATCTGCCATTGATGATGAATGATTTTTGGTGAAAAACGATAACAACAGTCGTTCCCACAGACGACACCAATCTTTTGATGTAAAAAATTAGATCGCTCAAATTATTGAATCACAGATAAATAAATAAGACAAATATTTTTAAAGTGGTTCAGCCTTATAAGAATGGCCTACGTCCACTGTTATGTTATTGCTGAGTGTTTTGGGAATTCTCGATTACAAATTCTATCAAGAAATTCCGGTCCCCTTGAATGAGGATAATACAATGTATTTATAGCCTTGAGGCCATGATCTGAAAGGGTGATACATTAAATGATATACATATGAAATGGTAATCCATTTAATGTTCTTCAGGCGTGTGCGTCAAGATGATAAGCAGTCAATGAATATTTAAACTGTTGATTATCTGGCAATTAATGCTGTGGTCGAGATGCAGCTCGAACCGCCTTAGTTACTCGGCGTTCCAGAGTTCCTCGGAGCGTTGAAGTTCCTCGGAGCGCTGGAGTTCCTCGGAGTGTTCTAGTTGCTCGGAGCGAACATGACTTGGTCGGGGAAATGAACTTCCTCGTTGCTATTGTTCCATGTAGAATGACACGTGTCTTCTTATTATTCGTCCATGTCAGAACTCTAAGCACAAAGAGTTTGGTGGAAAAGAAAATCCACATTCAGCAATGAAGAGGCTGGGGAACCAATGTCCCTCAGCCAGACAAAAATAATCTGAAGGCTCATAAAGATCCTCCAAAGTTACCCAAGATGGAATAGAGAAATCAGATCCTCCAAAGTTACCCATGGTGAGTAAAAGAAATGAAGAATAAGGAAGAAGATCTTACAGAAAGAAGGGATATCTGTTGACAACGAACGAAGAAAATGATGAATGCACAAGAGAGAGAAAGACTAAGTTTAAATGTTCCATACTCCTCAAATCTTGAAATATGAAACATTGGGGGCTTCTGTTGATACCAAAATTAATATGCTGATGTGGACGAATAATAAAAAGACACGTGTCGATCTACATGGCACAATAACAACGAGGAAGTTTATTTCCCCCAACCAAGTCATACTCACTCCGAGCAACAAGTGTACTCCGAGGAACTCCAACGCTCCGAGGAACTCCCGAACGACGAGCAACTAATACGGTCCGAGCTGCATCTCGGTCACAACATTGATTGCCAGATAACCAACAGTTCATCTATTCATTGAATTCTTATCATCTTAATGCACATGCTTGAAGAGAATTAAATGAGTTACCCTTTCATATGTATATCATTTAATGTATCTCCCTTTCAGATTATAGTCTCAAGGCTATAAATACATTGTATTACCCTCATTCAAAGGGACCGAAATTTCTTGATTGAGCTTGTAATCGAGAATTCTAAAAACACTCAGCAATAACATAACAGTGGACGAAGGCCATTCTTATAAGGATGAACCACTTTAAAAATCTTTGTCTTATTTATTTATCTGTGATTAAATAATTAGAGCGATCTAATTTTTTACATCAACAGCTAGTATAAATTTCAGTGAGCATTCGATCATATTTAGCATTACTCTCCTTTTGAGATTGGATGAATTGATTCAGGTTATCTTCAAGAGATCTCCTAGGTGGAGCAACATACGGACCAGGAGGTGGTACTTGCATAGGAGGATGCATCGGAGGAGCCACTTGCTGAAATTGAGGAGGGGGTGGTAGAGTCACATGTGGGTTAGGAGCCATCCCCCCTTGTGGTTGTCCATAATTGAACCCAAGATTATTCCTCCATGATTGATTGTATGCATTCCCTTGCTGGGCATTATAATTTCCACGAAACCCTCCTATTGCCTCAACTTGTTCAGTGTACATTGCCTTGTATGCTGGAATGGTGGGACATCCTTTGGTATAATGGCCAGCAGCACAAATGGCACACACTTTCTCCTTTCCGGCTTGCACGGTCCAACTATTTCTCTCAATCTCACTTCAAGCATGTCTCTGAAATTCTTTTCCAATTGGTCAAATTTTTGATTTAACAAAGTGTCCTTGTCCAAGTGATAGATACCGGACGCAGCAGGCAAATTGGACACTTGTCGATTTATATTTTGACTATTGGGATCAGAAACATCCCATGCTTGGGTAGTCTCTGCTACATATTTTAGGTGAGCCTCCGCATCGCTTGAGTCTAACTCCCAAAAAGGTCTTTCGCACATGGTTTGAACAAGTTGTTTGGATGCTAAAGTAAAGCCTTGATGAAAAAATGAAATCAGATGATGTTTTTCGAATCCATGACGTGGGCAAGCACTAACTAACTCCTGAAATCTCTCCTAACACTTATCGAAAGCCTCATTCTCATTTTGTCGAAAAGCTTGTATTTGTTCCTTGAAAGAATTGGTTTTGTGTTGTGGAAAGAACTTGGAGAGAAACTTGGTTTGCATATCTCTCTAGGATAACAAGGAATTCGGGGGTAGTGACCATAACCAAGTTTTAGCTTTATCCTTTAAGGAAAAAGGGAAAAGGTTAAACCGGATAACATCTTATGGGTAAGCTTGGTATCCAAACGTGTCACACGCTTCCTCGAACTCTCTAATATGGAGATATGGTTTTTTCGAATCCATCCCGTGAAATATGGGAAGATTTTGTATCATACCATTTCGAAAGTGGAACTGACCGGCATTATACGGGAGTAAAATGCAACAAGGTGTAACAGTTCGCTCCGGAAATCACAAATCTTTCATGGGAAGATAAGGTATCTCTTCCTCTCCAGCACCAACACCAACACTACCGTGCACCGACATATTGGTACCGAACGATTCAGAACCCTCACTCAGTGCTTGACTCAATGAACGGCTTGAGATTGAATTATTAGGCGAAGGAGGAGGAACCCAAAAATGAGGAGATTCAGTGGTATGGGAATTTTCAAAGTTTGCTTCGGCAATAGGATTTTCGTGAACTTGGGTGGAAGATGAATTCTGCATATAAGCGCATAAGAGATGAGATGTACAAAGAATAATTTTTTTTAAATCACTTATAGATTAAGATCATTTTCCTAATTTATACCAATTGATAATCCCCAGCAACGGCGCCAAAAACTTGACGCGACTAAGAATTTGTCTCAAAAGTGTGTTTTCTCTAGGCTCAAGTGCAAGCCTGTCGCGTTAGTAATAATCCGATAAGTCGGGATCGTATCCACAGGGATCAAAAAGTGGAACTTTTGTAGGAGAAGTTATTAAATCTTGAAATGATTCCTACAAACAAATATAAAGATGATTGATGATTGAAAAATTGCAATTGGAACAAAATATAGTCAAAGAAAAGAAAACCCTAAAAATTGTGAAGAAATTAGATTGAAAAATAAGAGAAAATAGGGTAGGGTACAATCCCTCAAACCTTAACGAATTATCGTGTAGAATACTAGAATTGTAAATTAAAATTCTTGACTAAATCCAACCTTTATAAATCCTAATCATTACATATATGAAGAATCTATCCCTCACCATATGAAATCAAAGGTAAATATAAAGCGGTGAATGGAAAATTACACTTGCAAAGCGTTCTTAAACATCTCAAGTACCTAGGGCAAGAGAGATTAAAAGATTGACTATGTTTGTATAATTTCCATTCACGATTCCGTCAAAATTTAATTTACCCTCTACTTTCTACATAAGTAATTCGCCTCGGAGTGAGTTCATATACCCCAGCCCTTAAAAATTTAGCTAGACATGACTTGATTAGAAAACAAATTCATACACAGAATTATAGATCTAACAACCATTGGAAATAATTTGCAAAATAATTGAAATTTAACTAACATAGATACCAAATGAGAGAATGGAATTGTTATACTTGTACTCAGCAATAGGAAAAGACTTTGAATCTAGAAATTTTATCTCTCTCAACCTTACAAACTAGGGTTTATGAAAACTCCTATCAAAGAAACTGAAAATTTCCTAACTTCTGAATTACTCTCTCTAAATCGACCCCCTAGAATGAGGTAGGTCATGGGCGTTTATAGCACCAACTAGCACGAATGTGACAGACATAATCGCTTGTTGCGCAAGTTTTCACCAGCTAATCAGCTCAAAATCTTCACAATAAATGCCAGGATTTCGCATGCCCGGACCGGTCTGGATAGCCCTCGGATCGGTCCGTTTTTCAGCCACCGGATCGGGTTTTTTTTATTCTACCAGATCGGTCCGGTCTCCACCGGATCGGTTCTGCTGTCATCGGTTTGTCAACCATCCGGGGTCTACTGGACTTGGGTCATTTCGGATCGGTCCGATTTCTGCCATGTTGACTTTTCCTTTTCTTCTTTGACTGGCCATAACTTTTGATCTCGAGCTCCGATTTGAGTATCGTTTCTTCCGATGCTCTTGTGAAATCATGTTCTTCAACTTCCCTTTAGGTGTCGAATTCGAACTCTGGGTAGAAATTTACGTTTTTGCCCTTTGAATTTTCTTCCTTTCATCATCTCCTTTCTTCCGGTTTCTTTCTCTCTTTTATTGCACTAAATTCCTGTAAAATCCAAAAGAAATACACGAAAACTCGGGGAAATTGTTAGAAACAGTCGATGGAATGATTTGGAATAAAAATGGTTCAATTACCTTGTTCGAGATATCAAAATCACCAACTTAAGGGGCTAAATTTAGACGAATTTACGCTTGGTCAGAACCTCCACGTTGGCCCATAATCCCTAGAATATCCCCTGAAAAATTTTAGGTGTTGAATGGGTCGCTTGTGATTTAGTCAGTTGTGGGCCTTTAGAGTTTGAGTCGGACTCCCCCTATTCTTGATAGGGCTTAGTCGGGCTACTTCTCTGGGCCAAGACAAATGGACGAGGTACCCACAATAACAAAGCAAATGAAATTTTTTAAAAAAATCTGTTGTTATTGACTATCAACTTTCGTTCGGTTATCATCGCCGTAACCCGCAATGCTAGAAACTTGATGAGGATATGAAAATGACATTTTGTCAAAGAAAATAAAATTATCATATTAGTTATAATATCAACATTTAGTCATACGAAATTAATTTAGTACAAAAAATTATCAACTAGTAAAATTAATTACACAAACATTGTAAAAAAATTGCACTATAAAAAAATGGTGAAGTAAGACTTAAAAAAAATGTTAATTCTCGACATGTCCGTGGTTCTGATGATGATTTCTATGTAAACACCCAATGCTTACTATAGGCAAATTGCTAATTCATTATTTAAAGATAAACTAGGAAGCATACATCTGCAATTAAAAGTTATCCAACTATGTAGATACCCAATGCTTATTATGTGTAAATGAACTAACAACTAATAAATACTTCATTTTTCATTACCAATATAAACAGTTTAAGAGACACACAGATAGAGATTCAAAAGTAGAAAAATAGGACTTAAAATTTCAAAAAGATTTAACATAAAATGAATTCATATTAAAATAGAAAATACATATTTGAAAAAAACTGCTTAACTAATGTCAATTAATCCTTCCTTTTACATTCATTGTTGCTAATGTCAATTAATCAAATCTGGGTGATATACATATGCATTTATGTACACTAGCATATAAGAAATCATAAGAATTGAGAACATAATTAAGTAAAAAATGAATAGGTACCTGTGAACATTGTCAAAGTTCGGGAAGTGAGAAATTATTTTAAGTTGAGAATCTTCATTGCAAAATCAAGGGTTAAAGTTTCATCGTTGCAAATCTCCCTCATCAAAACAAATTTTGATCCCTTGGTGAATGGATAGTTATCAAAATGATCTCTAGATAAGCGTGGCCAAAGAGATCCGATTGTTAGAGCTTTCGGATTTTAGATAAAAATATTTAGGTTTTTTAGAGAAAGGGAACCATCATCGAACAAATTTATCCAACATTGACAGCGGACCTTCATTGCGAAATATTAGCCTTGCCAAGTAATTCCAAAATCCAGTTGCCACATGATTGTCCTCGTAATGTATGACAATTATGCTAACCTGAAATTTTGAAAATTATGTACTTTCAAGGATGATTAAGGTGTAGGTTTGAACAAAGGACCAAATAGGAGGAGCCACATTATTAGAGAAGGCAGTCCGTTGATTGGTTATTATGACCTTGAAGGAGAGTGATTGGTCGTTGAGGTAAGAATTTCTCTTCAAGTTTTGGCCCCAATTACGAGTCATGGGTTGCCATTTACTTGAGGATCCCTTGACAGAGACTGTCATAACATCATCAACACCGCCCACATTGGTTAGGAGGACTAAGTTAAAGCATGATTTCCCATTAATTGTAAATTTGATTCCACTGCTCTTCATATAAGTAACCCTGAAGTTTGTAAACAACATTCAGTTTTGGATTAGGGTGTGTAATGATTATAACACGGGGCATATAATAAGGGAACCAAAAAGGAGATATACAAAGTATAAAAATTATGATTATTGTGAAAGAGTGATAGTAAATTTATTTGAAGTTTTACTAAAGAGGGAAAAAAGGAATTACACGCATGAGCTTTTCAGCTTACAGAATAAAGAAGTTTGTACAAAATTTTAGGGTAACATTTTCCTTTCAGAAATATAGTTATGAAATCTATGAATCTAAAGTTGAAAAAGGAAGAGAGGTCCTTGATGTGGGGTATATAAACCTCAAAGAACCAAACAAATGGATTTAGTGCCTAAGTTGTTTTGGTCTAAAATCGTTCTCATTTTCCTAGTGAAAAGGCACAGTAAAATGGTGAAAAGTTATATTCATCTATTTAAACTAAAAAGTGTGCATGCTATAAATATGTGATTCTGGACAAAAAATGGAAAAAGTCATTTTAGGAGTATCCTCAATATTATACTTTTCAACTAGTTGAAAAGCATAGTACCCTGAACTAAACTAAACCTGAAAGTGAAAAATAGAAGTGCTTAATTGTGGACCAAGTTGTCAAGCTTTTAAGACTTCAACAGCCTAAACAGAGGGTTTGAGTATTAAAAATGTCGTAGTATACTAGTTGAAAAAACTGTTATATTGGTGTTAGAATTTGGAAACTTTGTGGAGCTAAATAATCATTAAGCCTAAGAAAATGATTGAAGAAAGATACCGATCCAGTAGCTTGATTAAGATACATCTTAATAGTGTTGCTAGATCCCGCCACGTCGAAACAAACTGACACTCTTTGATTTCTTGTTCAAACTCTTCTGGATTATATATATCTTCTTTGATTAACACTACCCTAGTTTCAACGTTAAGGAGTGACTTAAGGAGCCTTACCTTTGATGTGTCAGCTGCAATCAAAATCAATGGTAGTAAGAAACTTAATCACACACACTGTATATAAAAATATGTAGAGAGGGACCTAAGCTTCTTAAAGTTCCATGGGGAATATATCCTCTCTCCAATATCTTTTTAATCAACCAAAACCCAATATATTGGGAACCTCTCGTAACACAAACCATACACTTCTTCATTATCGATGGAATTTCTAGTGTCTTCCAAATTATTATATAATGACTGAACAAATGGGTTTAGTTTATTCTTTTAGAATTAAATAGCCAAAGGACCACTAAAGTTATTTCATTTGTTCTATTATATCCTATTTATCTAATTATTTTATGGAGACTTAAGGATTAGACTGCTAGTCGGTTATGATATCCAAAGCAGTGTGTGGCTGCTAGTGGCGTACATTACCAAAGTTAACAATAATATTTGGTTCCTCTACTATGTTCACGTCTACAAATATATGATGACATAACAATAATATCTGGTTTCTCTACTATGTTTAGCTCCATTTTTTCTCTCAGTTCCACCATCTTAAATTCTAACTCCTATTAGGGTGATAATACCTATGGACCATAAGACAACTCCAGTGGGTACCCTGCCACCACAAATTATGTTGATCGTATATACAAAGCACATGAAAGGAAATATTAATGGATACCTGTCCAACAATAATAGTTAAACAAACTGTCAGTTGAATAAATATCATGTCCCACTCTCACCTGTAGAATAACATGAACTAGGATTCAGCACAATTAGAGAGAAGGCACTACTTCAACTATTGTTCGAAGTACAAAACTAAAAAATTGTTGAAAAAATATGTAAACATTATCATATTTATGCTGTTTAAAAAATCCTAAATTGTAAAATGATCCTTAGAAGCAC
Source organism: Sambucus nigra (assembly GCA_949130495.1). Lineage (NCBI taxonomy): Eukaryota > Viridiplantae > Streptophyta > Magnoliopsida > Dipsacales > Adoxaceae > Sambucus > Sambucus nigra. The sequence goes on from CASBWL010000030.1 coordinate 2,940,416, forward strand.
ACTATTCTAATTCATTGTTGCAAGAAAATAATTTTTGGAATAGAGCATCAGAATATAAACACCAAGTCATCTAGCCTTTGTCACGCACATACACTCATGTTCGAGTAATTGAATAAAGGAAACATGCATAGGGGGCATTACTTCATAAGTTTAATTGCAAAAAAGCGAAAGAGAATTAGCATTTAAAAATACTGAATGTTACAATTAGCATTTAAAAAATACTTGGAAGTAATGTGGAGAGGAGGAAATGATAATGAGAAAGGGAAATAAAAGGAGAAGAAGTAACTAAGGTCAGTGACTCAACATTCTAAATCGCAACCAAGCATATCAAATTAAAAGAAAAAGTGCCCATAAAAATAACAATCCCAAAAATGTACCAATATAAATCTCATTCTACTGACAAAAATGTGGCTATTGTGTTGGAACAATTAAAAATGAAACCAATGGATATCAATAACTGGAGTGCACAACAGTATCAAACGAAAGAAATTTAAGGGAAAATGATTACAGGGAAATCATAAGAGATAAAAAAAAAAAAAAACTCACCTTGTTTTCTCCCCAAACACACTTGTGTATAATACACGTTTTCATATCGTATGTGCAATAGAGTCTGCCAAAAATTCTTGTAACCCACACCTTTGGCTTTATGGTGTATCCTAATATCATACATCCAAGAGAGAAAAAACCCATCTATTTGAGGATTTCTTTTATTTTGCAACACAAAAGTCAATGTATGAGCTTCCAATCTATAAAGAACCTCTTCATAACCTGCACTTATCTAAGGAACCCTAGACTTGTAATAAATCAACACAATATACATGTCATTATCATAATTTTGTATTAATTAAATAAATTTAGATGATTAAAAACAGAGAGGGAGAGACCGTATGTGTCATTTATGCTCTGATGGATAAGGATTGGATAAGGAGTGTCGTATATAAATCTGAAAACATAGAACATAAGATTGTAATAACTATAAAAATATGTAGGTGGAAATCTATCTACAAAAGCATGAGGTGATAGTAATCTAACTGCAAAAGAAAGAAGTGATAGCATAATACATTTATGCTTCGACCATTTATTTTGACATAACTTCTTCGTATGTAATCACGAGTAGGGGTAAATAATACTACTAATAACCTTTTCAATAAGATCATAATAACTCCACTTCAATAAAATATCTCCATCACACCATGTACTGGTCTAGCTAGCCAAAGCTACACTTGAACAACCAATTCTTATTTGATAAAATGTTATATATTTTAAATTTAACACAACTTTAATCATATACCCCTACAAAATCATATACCCAGTTGACCATAACTACCTAAAAAAAACCATAGCAACTACTTATTGACTACAAAAAATAAAATGATAAATTACTTCAGAATTTCAAACATAAAAAATGCAGGGAGTAAAGACATACCTATGGTTGTGGTTCTTCATCTTGATTCCTTTAAATCCACATAAGATGATGTATTTCAAATTTGAAAAGTAAAGTGGTGATAAAGGGATAGTCATATAAGAACCACAAATAGTTGGCCTCTATTGTAATCTATAGACTATAGAGTGAACTATACATTAAAATAAGGTAATTTCCCTTACTAATAATATTGTAATGTGTATCATACAAACAAACATTTCAGATGAACCATAATAATTTGAATAGATTCCCTAAGATATTTTCTTATCAATAAGCTTGAATATTTCTATTCATGCACTGTTAATATAACAAAACATCAAGTCTATGAAGCTATTATATTTAACCTATTATATTTAAAATTTTAACCTATTATATTGTTAATCTAAAAAAAGACCTTTTTCATTTCACTCTCTACATGTTATGCTATTACTTTCAAACTAATTGTAATATAACACATTGGGGAATTTTTAGCAAACACAATCCACATGATTTATCAAACTCTTTTAAATACTTTACAAGATAAGTAGAGGAATACAAAAATCATAGTGATGGTAAATGGAAAAAAACATTCTTATTGTTTTCTTCATTATCATGTTAAGAAATCAGAAACATTTACAATCAATAGCCAATGATGAAACATTGGGGGTAGAAAATCCCCTCAAACTGACATATATCACCACCACAACCTCAGTTAACTACCAAATATCCTTACACATTCACCCCCACAAATTAGACCCAACTCGTCGCTCGTAAATTGCAAAACCACCATAACAACAGAAAAAAACCTACACCACCACTAGCGTGTGAATTCTATTATATCATATAAATGCCCATATTTCAAGCTATAAGTTGAAAACAAACACCAATAATTCAATACAGTAGCTCAAAAAATGATGTCCCTTTGTAGCACAACCAGGAACTTATAAAAAAACTACAAAATAACCAACAAAAATGAAATTTTCATTATTAGAATTTTACCCAACCATTTCAAGAGTGTGCTAAAGAATGCCTTACCTGAAGAAATCGTTATTACTTAAAATAATAGAACATCCCATAAACATTTGAGGTATTACCCAAAAAATTAAAACTAGGCAAAAGATAATTATGTAATAACATGAATCTTACCTTAAGGATTCCAATATCCTTATCGAGAAACCCTAATATAATTATCCACTGGAGCTTGAGTTTTATGGAATATTCAAGAATAGATATTCCATTTAATGATTTCTAGGAGAGGTAATCGAAGAGATAAAGACAAAGCGATGAACTATGCATGTGGAAAAAGGTCTGATTTAGGGTTCCAATGGAATCGGGTTATTAGTTTGGGAGGGAAATGGAAGCTTAGATCTTTTTGCGTGGGAGGGAAAAAGTGATATGGAAAAAGCCCACGATCTTCGAGAATTGTTAAAATAATTTCTCTTTTTTTGAATTTTTTTTTACTTGAAAATTAAAATTACTAATAGTTATAGGAAATTTGTAACAGAAAAACATGGTAAGAAATAATAACGGTAAAATACTATAGTAATCTAAAAAATGGTCTGTTACTAAAAGCTTGTTTTGGTGTAGTAGGACTTAATCCATGACCATTTGTAGTTGGTCACGGACTCTCCCAAGGCGTGAAATTAAGAAGTTAAATAGTCATGGACTTGGACCATGACCATTTTGGGATATGTCACGGATTGTGGCAGTGACCAGTTAGGCAAGTGGTCACGAACTACAACCGTTACCATTTGACGACTACATTTGTTTATAAAATGGCCACAATTATAAGTTGTTAAAGTAGTATTGGACTATGTCCATGACCACTATGAGGAAATATTAAAATAAATTACAAAAATTGAATTTTTCCAAAACATTCATGACATGTAGTTATCACACATTATCAAACCATTTTTTCACCATTTACAACTCTCAAGTACCCATATGAAAGCCGAAAAAAAAATCATCATCAAATACAATTTTCACCATTTACAACTCTCAACCATTTACATCTCTCAAGGAAATTCTTTAGGGACATGAATTTGCTTCAAAAATCAATAATCATTATCAAATACAATTTACCGCTTCTATAGAAAACAAACTAGGAAAAAACCATTATATAAGACACTTTTGTTGAAAGTAAAATAAGTATTTAGTAAATGATACAAGTATTTTGTATTTACGAATTACAGACTTGTACTTATAGCACAGCTAATTCTTTACCAAATAATCCAATTCACTTAAAGTTAGTGATGATTAATGTAGTCCATGCGGAGTACGTGCCTTTATAGTGCCACCAAAATTAACTTCTCTTATATCTAATGCTTACAATACTTTAGCAGTGCAAAAACCTTATTATATTTCTTTTCATATTTGGTTGGATTTCTCCGGGTAACGTCTTATCAAATTTACCATTACTTGAATTCGTCGTTGCTTACATTCCAAATACATTTTATAGTTCATCATTGCTTTCCTAGGTGACACTTGGGTTCCTGTTATAAGCAAGGTTATGGATATAAGTTGGGAGTGGTTGCAAACAAGCAAACAAATTTCTTACCTAAATCTTATGTGGACATTGTGCATGTTGATCAAATAATTATTTTACTTTTATTCCTTATAACTCATTAAAGTACTTATAATGGGTCTATATAATTAATCTAACCAACAAAAAATAAACCAAATGATAAGATCATCAAAAAAAGTAATAAACCACCCTTGTTGTCCCCCGAATTAATTAACTAATGTCACCTAGCCAAAAAAAATTATTAGAATCAATGAAGATTATGTTAAAGGGAGTAATAAAGTGACTAATTGTGGGTAGAAGACTAGTTTTCATGTTTAGGGTTTGGGGTTTAGGGTTTTAAGGTTTTAGAGCTTTGTGTTTTAGGGTTTTAGGGTTTAGGGTCTAGGGTTCAGGTCTGAGGGTTTAGGAGTTAGGGGTTAGGATTTAGGGATTAGGGTTTTAAGTTTTGGGGTTAAAGGTTTAGGGTTTAGAGTTTTAGGCTTTTAGGGTTTACGATTTAGGGTATAGGGCTTAGTTTTTTTTTTATAGAAGACTTAAGGAGCCAATTATATTAAAATAAAAGAAAGATTACAAGCAGAAAAAAAAATATAAGCACACCTAAGGCCTTATACATATGGATATAAGCATATCAAGTCTTTTTCTGTATAGTGGTCCCAACTAGGTTTATCACACTATCATCAAAGAGAAAACAAAAGGAAAAGAATGGGTTTTTTGAAATGCAAGTTAAAACATTATAACAAAGACGCATTACATAGAGGAAGTTCAAAAAGATGATGCATCTCTTCATTGAGGTCCATGATTGATTTGAGTAAGAGAGAGCATCATGCACTCATATGAGTAAGGTTTATTGATTTTTCTCTGAAAAGTGAGAGAGAACATATCAATAGTTAAAAATACAAGTGGCATAGTAAAATCACCTATAAAGAAGATGCCAAATAGAGTGTGTATAGTAGCAGGTTATAAGCCAAACTAAAACATCTCTATAAAGACAAACATTAAGAGTAATCACTTTGATATGTAAAATATCAACCATAATATACCCAAAACTATGCTCAAAAGACGAAATGAATGTGGGCATAACTAGAAGGATTGAACAGTCCTTCTTTATCATTTGCATAAGCATCAATTTAACACAGAATGTGTTGAAAATCATATGCTTGGGGATAGGGGAATACCAACTAGACATGACCATTTTTAAATCTATAGTTAAGAAGCCCACACATATCCCTATGAAGAAGAAAATGTATGGTATCAAAATAATAGTTCCTCCCGCAGAGGTTTTGATGAGAAATGCCAATATTGAAAGCTTATCTATAGGCATGTTTCATTCTCTGTATATATGAGTACAAAAGTAGTTCATTTGATATAGGAGCCTTTTACAGTTGTTCCATCTAACAATAATATACCAAGGTGGATGATAGCTTGTGCCAAGCACACAACTGACAACAACAGAGATAGAGTCTGATTCAATCCATAGGTTGTGCCACCCCTTTTTCCATGCAAGTTCAATGCCAGTTAATATAGCCTCTATCTTTGCATAAAAAGGTGTTTAAATGATAATATTTTACAAAATGCTCCAAGAACCTAGATTTTATGATTTCTAAATAAGCCCCCAATAGCAGAAGGTCATGGATATCCCTTAGCAAGTCCATTAGTGTTAAGCTTGGTCCAATATGGGGGTGGGGGAATGTGTGGGTATTTAGGAGTTTTACCAGAAATAGAAAGGGATTTTAAGATTTGAAGATTTAAAGGTCATGGATAGTGTTATGCATATGCCTAGGGGTAAATTTAGAAGAGAATTTGATCTATGATAGAATGTAAGATTTGTCTTTAGAGATAGATGTAGTATGATTTTGAAAAATAATGAGATTTATGTTCCTCCAAATGACATCAAAAACCAGCATTGAAGATGAAAGTCATATGTTGAAAATTTGAGGACTAAGCTTAGTAAAACATATAGGAGAGGGGTGGAACAAATAGCAGTGGCTATATTTGGAAAATTATGACAGAACAAAAGAGGTATAAGCCACTGATTATTTAAGATGAACTAACTCACGGTCATATGAGGGTGAGGAGTGTCAATGCCAGTAAGGGTTTGAAGAGAGTATCGAAGCCAATTATCATGCCAAAGTCAATTGAGTTCCCATTGCCAACAATCCATATACATTGAAGATTTAATAAGTTCAAGGACTCCTTAAGACTGGGCCAAATTGAAGATATTTATAAGAATGGACTTCAAATGGTTTGAATCTAGCCAAGAAAAATCAACTCCAAGTATTGGATATGTTGATAATGTCCCAAGCTTGTTTAAGGAAAGAAACTCTATTGAGAGCAACACTATTTCTAATACCAAGCCCATCTTTGTCTTTGGGGATGCATATAGTTTGTTAAGCTATTATAATAGGAGGGTGTTTTGTAATACTCCCAGTCCACAAGAACTTCATAATGCATGTTTGAGTCTTTTTTAATAAACCAATGGGTCGTTTGTACAATATGAAACAGTATGTGAGAGAAGGAAAGACGGTGCATTTTATAACCTCCCATCTATCAGTAATGGATATTATCTTTCCTTTCCAGGTAAGAAGTTTACTGATCTCTTTATCAGAATAAGACTAAAGGTGTTTTGTCTTAGGCTGGCCTCTGAAAATAGGTAAGCCCAAATAATATAATGGAGACATTCCTTCTTTGAGGCCAAGAATGTCGATAATAGAATCCTTATTATGAAAAGAACATTTACTAAAGAAAACTTGGGATTTGGTTTTTCTAATGACTTGGCCAGAGGAGAGGGCATATTCATTTAAGAAATTGGTCAAGTTTGTAATGGAGATGTGATATCCTCAACAGAAAACCATCAAATAATCAACATAAAGCAAGTGAGTAGGAGCATGAAAACCTCTAGGGTATGAGATATTTTTTATAATGCCTCTACCATTGAGATAACTTAGACCACTATTAAGCACCTCTTCTATAATGACCCGAATTTTATATGCTCATATATATAATTTGTTTTTACAATTTCGTCACACTTATTATCTGATAAACATTTTATTATTACATATGTGATATTCTAGGTTCTTAATATGACAAAGCCCATTTTTAAATTTGAATAATCAATTGTAAAATGGGTCAAATTGAAGTTTTATGGCACATCCTAAACTAAATGATAAGTTTCAGGATAAAAATGTTAATTTAAGAAACTTTAGGGACTTGATTTTAATTAAGAAAGTTTCAGTGGCCAAAATGAAAAAAGGAGTTTTTCTTAAATAAAATATTTTCATGGACCTCTAAGAAATATTAAAAATATGTAGTGTGAAATTACCAAAATACCCTTTATGTGTAAAATGACCCTTATACCCTTAATAAGTTTCCACCTCGTGCTTTATTTTTCCACCACCATCATACACGTGTCATCCATATAAATAAAGATTAAACATGTGTCGCCTTTTGAGAGAAAGCTAAAAAACGTGTCGTCGTTTGATGAAATAAGACTACAAGACCCCTTTGTTACGTGGCACGTCAATGCCGACTCACCAAAATGAAAGCTTGGTCACCTATACATGTGTCAACACCCAAATATCTTTGAAAAACTATAAATAGAGTCCTTGGGATCATTATTACACGAAATTACTTCAAAAGTTTAAAAAGAAAGTGTGAGAGTAAGTGTGAGAATGTTTATGAAGAACTTTCATTAAAGAGTGATCCAATCAATAATTGTATTCTGAAACCTATGTTTTAGGTGAGTACTCTATGACATTCCTTGTGTATTTTGATTATATGATATTATGCAAACTATATATATTTTATGATATGCTTTTATTATCAAAATACATTTGATACCGATGATTCTCTCATTTGTTATGTGTATATCTCTCGATATAAACATCTGATTTGAAATATAAAATTATTGATTCGGCCTATGGAAACTCTCTTACTATGTTGACCTTGACTATCGGGTGGAAATATTTGGGTGGTACCTTACCATCTGGTTTATCGATGGTATGCCCTAAACAAGGCGTTATTCCAGAGATCATGATTTTCTATCTGTGACGTTACCGGGTGGAAACATTTGGTAACACTATCTGTCTGGGTATTTGAGCGTACATGGCCGCTAAAACGGAATAATTGACATATTGCTCAATTATTTTATTTGTTCTGTTCTAAACCGTTTATTCTAAAAATATGTATTATCTGTTACTTTATATATATTACTGCAAATTCCTATCCCAATATATATGCCTTTTGTTCTAAATTGAATTGGTATCAATTATCTGAAAAACCATGGAATGTCTGGAGATTGAATCTCATTCGGATTTTAGCTAATCTTGTATAAATAACCATTTTTCTAGAAATAATTAATCTCGCGAATGGAACATAAAAGGATTATGTTGAAGATTTATCTTTTAGAGCTCTTTTTGTTACTTTAAGTAAAACGATTGTTTTTTATCATATAGAGCATGTTTGGCTCTCTTATAATAAGTTTTCAAATTTTGTCTTAAGTTGTAACTCGTTATTACTTTTAATATAACTCAAACCTTTAGAAAGCTCTGATGATGTAATTCCTTCACTTTTAGTATTTTACGATTCATAACCATGTGATTGTATTTTCGTTGCAATTACTTTTAGAAATATTTTAAAATAAGAATAATTGTTGCCTTGGTGGAATATCAAGACACTCGTTCCCTATTAATTTTGGGTCGTGGTCTTGATAGAGGTGGTATCCGAGCAGAGGTTATGAACCCATAAACTACTGAACATAACTTTCAAAGGTTATAGATTTTATGTTTTCATACATAGGATATAAGATTTCATATCTGACTTATGTGATAACCCTCCATATGTCTTACATTTTATAATATATATATATATATATATATATATATATATATATATATATATATATATATATATATATATATATATTTTCTAATCGAAAATCTTGAGATAGTATAATGCATCTGATGTTTGGCGAGTGCCAAGGAATCTTGAACGTAGTTGTACTATTGAATAGTTAAAGAAGTTGAATCCTTCATCTTTTAAAGGTACTCCTAACCCCATTGAAGAAGAAAGTTGGGTGATGCTGATGGAAAAGATTATCGATGGTTCTAAGTTTACCAATGAACAAAGGGTTTCATTTGCAACTTCTATGTTAGAAGGTGAAACTGAACATTGGTGGAGAATGACTAAGGGAATACAAGAGGAAAATAATACTAACATAGGTTGGAATGACTTCTTGGTGATCTTTTATGAGAAATATTTTCCTGAAATGGTGAAAGATGAAATGGCAGATGAGTTCATGAGTCTAGTGCAAGGGAATATGATAGTTAGTCAATATGAGGCAAATTTTACTGAGTTACCCATTTTGCACCTTATGTTGTGGTACGTGACGTTTTAAAAGCCAAGAAGTTTGAACGTGGGTTAAGGTTGAATATTCGTAGTTGAATTTTCATCCTAAAGTTAACATCATATAGCGACATCGTGACTAGGGATACGATAGTAGAGAGGGATGGCGAGGAGTACAATAGAATTAGAGATTGTAAGAGGAAGTTTGGGGAACAAATAGGGAAGAACCCAAATAAGAGAAATAATTTTAGGAGTACACCCAATGTTGGGGGAGCTGGTAACAACAAACAGTATAATAACAAGATATGTCATTGATGTGGAAAGATGCATGGAGGAAGATCTTATTACAGGGATTCGGGAGCTTTTTTTAGATGTGGACAGAAAGGACGTCAGATAAAAGACTTCCCAACTCCATCAAGGGTTCCGATACAACCTTTAGTGAAAATAAGGATCAAGGAAGACAAGGTAAGTTTTTGCATTTTCTGATACCTAAGCTTTTAATGCAATAGTGTCATGTACACTTCTATATGTGCATAAACTTTTTAAGTTTTAATAGATCATAATTCTACCTATTCATTTGTGTTTGTGCATTTTCTTAACCATTTTCCAAATATGCTTAAACCCTTGAATCATAGCATACACGTTTCTACTCCTTCGTGTGAGTTATTGATGGGAACATTATTATATAAGTCTTGCCCTATAGATGTTAGTAGTCATAAACTATTCACCGATTTGATAGTTTTAGACATAAGAGATTTTGAATTCATTTTGAGGATGAATTGGTTAACATCGTATCATGCTAAGGTAGATTATTGTGAGAAGAGAGTTACTTTCCAAATTCTTAATCAACCAGAATTTAGTTTTAAAGGAACTGGCATCCTATACCCCATGTGTATTATCTCTATAATGTAAGCTTGTAGTTTTCAAGTGTTATTGATTTGCAAACAAAAGAGTGTAGTTTAAAAGATATTCCTATAGCTAAACATTTTCCAGATATTTTTTCAGATGATTTACCTAGTCTAACTCCTAGTAGAAAAATAGAGTTTACGATTCACCTTATTCCTGATCCAAACTACATTATCACATGGCACCTTTAGAATTAAGGGAATTAAAAGTTCATTTACAAGATCTGTTAGACAAGGGTTTTATTAGACAAATTATATTCCCTTGGGGTGCTCCAGTGTTATTTGTTAAAAAGAAGGATGGGATGATGAGTTTATCTATAGATTATCGTGAACTAAATAAGGTGACCATTAAGAATAAATACCCCTTACCTCGTATAGATGATTTGTTTTACCAACTTTAAGATGCGCAAGTATTTTAAAAGATTGACCTTAGGTCAGGTCATCACCAATTGAAGATTAAGGAAGATCATATTTCGAAATCAGCTTTTAATACTAGATATGGTCACTATGAATTTCTTTTCATGCCATTTGGACTAACTAATGCATCAGCCGCTTTTGTGGATATGATGAATAGAGTGTTTAGGAAATATTTGGATTAGTGTGTGCTTGTTTTCATTGATGACATCCTTATTTATTCCAAAAGTATTGAAGAACATGAAAAGCATTTAGAAATAGTGTTACAAATCCTTAGGAGGGAGAAATTATATGAAAAATTAAAGTAGTGTGAGTTATGGTTGGATAGATGGGTATAATAAAGCTCTGGGATATTTTTATGATAAACTTCAACAGGCTAAGAATGAGCCCTATAAATAGGGTTGGATGAATGCTTTAACCGTGATAAAAGTAGATCAGAACGACTCTTTATGGTATTGGTATAAACCAAGCTTGCTGAAGCTTGACAATCCTGCATTTAAGTTAGATGTTAATTGGATTCATGTTCATCGCATTCCTCAATGCTTGCTTTCAAAATACTTAGGACATTACGAGCTACATGATGAACTAGAGATAGTCCTACCTCCTCATCTTCTTGATCATCCTAGCAGCAGCAACCTCAGGATGCTTCAGAACTTTAACTTCATCAACTCCCCTTTTACTTTGGATGATGCATGGAATGGATCCTATTTCTAAGGATGAAGGAAAACGTCTTGTAGAATAAGACTTTGTATTTTATTTCTGCCTGTTTAAACAACAATATGTAATCATTTTATTTAATGACAAGTTTATTTTATGAATGGATCAACTTTTAGTTAATCTCTGCATATATGAATGTTTTCTTAGTCTTTGACTATGAATGGATAAAATTTTAGTTAATTTTAGTTTTTGATTGGTTCTATTGATAACCTTAGGCTTATCCTATGTATTATATCAATTAGAAATGCATCACCATGGTTCTACTAATGTGCCCAAAGTTTTAGGTAATTTCATTAGTTACCTCGGTACCCAGGCATGAGTGGAACATTTGTCCATCTTTTAGCCCAGTTTAGATGAAAAATATCCATTCGGGTCTTCGTTAACCAAGCATTTGGGACTTACAATTTTCCCTTGCATGGTTTTTATATGTTTGAAAATCAACTTTGTTGGTGCCCTTATTTATACCAAATAACTTTGTTAGTGGCGCTTATTGACACCGACCAACTTTGTTGGTGGTCCTTGTTAATACCAACCAACTTTATTGGTGATCTTTGTTGTATTTTTGGGTTAACGACCAACTTTCTTGGTGACTTTGTTGGTACCGACCAACATTGTTGGTATTTGTGGGTTATCGACCAACTTTGTTGGTGCTTTTATTGCATGCATAATGTAGTGCATAACACTAGTACTCCGAAAAATACAATAATAATTTTGGGGAAAAGGCATTCTCATTAATATTTAAATGAAATTAATACAACATGAACTCTTCACCCTCCAAAGTCTCAATTTGATATGTGTCTGGTCGGATGACTGTAGTGATACGATAAGGCCCATGCCAATTGGCTTCCAACTTATTGCTCTTCTAAATCACTTTCTTCAAAACATAATCACCCTCTTTTAAGTTGTTTGGCATGACCCTCTTGTTATAGAAACGTGCATTCCATTGCTGATAGGTTGCATTCTTTAAAGCCGTGTCTTCATGTACCTCTTCCAGCATGTCTAAGTCTAGCCTTCTCATCAAATCACTGGCTGGGGTATTAAATTTAAGAACTCAGTGCGTAGGTAAACCTAGCTCAAAAGGAATTACTGTTTCAGTACCAAATGCTAACATGTAGGGAGTTTCTCCAGTATCTGTTCCAAGAATTGTTCGGTAAGCCCACAAGACAGGCTGCAGCTCATTGATTCAATTCTCTTTAGCATTTTTGAGCCTTTTCTTCAACCCATTCAACAAAGTTTTCTTAGTTACCTCTGTTTGGACATTGCTTTGAGGATGTCCAGGAGAAAAATAAATTTTTTAGATGCTGGATTGGGCACAATAAGCAAGAAATTCGTCGTTGTCGAACTATGTTCCATGATCAGTGATAAAGGCATAGGGCAAGCCATACCTGTATATGACATTAAACCAAATAAACTGATAAACCCTTTCATTGGATATATCGATTAATGGTTCAGCTTCCACCCATTTAGTAAAGTAATTAACAGTTACGACCAGGTATTTAAACCTTTCTCGGGTGGTCGATAGAGGCCCAACCAAATCAATTCCCCACATAGCAAAGGGCCAAGGTGCAGTGATTGGTGTTAGGAGAGCTTGTGGAGCCTTGTGTAAGCTGGAAAACCTCTGGCAATTATCACACTTCTTGGCAAAAGTTGCACAATCTGCTCGCATAGTTGGACAATAGTAACCCTATGTGGGGATTCTTTGTAACAATATTCTTCCTGCTACATGGGCTCCATAGGACCCTTCATGGACTTCCTCAATCAAATCCTTCACTTCAGCTGGATGCACACACCATTGTAGACCAGCAGTTAATCCTCTTTTATATAACACACCACCATATAGCACATACCTTGCGGCTTTGTATTTCAACTTCTTAGCTTAAAGTAGGTCTGCTGGAATAATCCCTTCTTTAATATATGCTTTTATGGGATCCATCAAAGATGGCCCCATATCAAATGTAATAAAATTAACCATCAGATCATCATCAATGCTCCTATTAGCAAGTAGCTCAATAGGAATAGTTCTTCGCAACTCAGTTCTGGTTGTCAAAGCTAGCTAAGCAAGTGCATCCGCTCAGGCATTTTCCAATCTTGGAATTCTGATCATCTGGATAGCTAGCAAAGTGGTAATTATCTCCGACGCTTTAGATAAGTATCTTGACATTAGTTCTCCTTTAGCTTTATATATGTTCAATAGTTGATGTACCACTAATTATAAACCACTATATACCACAACTTTCTCAGCATTCAGTGATTTAGCTAGATTTAAACCAACAATAATAGCTTTATACTCTACCTCATTATTGGAGGCTTGAAATTAGAATCGTAGAGCGTACTCTATATCAAGCTCATCTCGAGTATTAAGAATGATTCCATCTCCATATCCAGTTGCACAAGATGACCCATCAATATACAGACTCCATATGGGGGTATCCCTATCAAACGGTTGGTTTGTCAGAATCCCTTGATGGAAAATTTTATCCTTTAACTCCTCATATTTCTTATTCATCTCTTGTACTCTGTTGGACTGTTCTGGTTGATTTTTTTCTACAGTTTCCCCTACTTGGAGTTGGTCGGGCGTAACTCTAGTAGGTCTGCCGACTCCTGGATATTGCTCGGTCAGAATTCCCTGTTGCTCGAGGATCTCACGGTAAGTGGATTCTATAATAAAATCAGCCACAACTTGGCCTGTTAAAGTAGTCATTGGTTCATATACAAGATCATATTCCCCCAAACCTAAATCCCAATACATCAATCTCCTAGATATTTCCAGCTTATGCAAAGCTTGCCTCTGTGGCATGTCAGTGTATACCACTATGGTATGATCTTGAAAATATGGCTTCATTCATCTATTAGCCTCAATTAAGTCCAGTTCTAATTTCTCCAATCTTGGATATTTAACTTCTGCTCCTCAAAAAGCTTTACTAGTGTAGTAAACTAGCTTTCAAACTCCATTCTCTTTCATGATCAAGGCAGAGCTAACTGTTGATTCAGATACAGCCAGGTACAAATATAGCTTTTCTCCCAACACTGGTCGGGAGAGTGGTGGTGTTCTCAGGTGCTTCTTTAATTTCAGGAAGGCTTTTTCACATTCATCGTTCCATTCGAAGGTTTTTCTGAGTACCTTAAAGAATGGCAAACACTTGTCCATTGCTCAGGACACAAACATATTTAGTGTTCCTACACGCCTAGTTAGCCTTTGAACATCCTTTTTACAAGTCAAAGATTGCATTTCGATCAAAGCTTTAATCTTATCTGGATTAGCTTCAATGACCCTTTGATTTACTATATATCCATGGAACAATCCCTCCTGAACTCCGAAGATGCATTTTGTGGGGTTTAACTTGATTTGGTGCTTTTCCAATTGATCAAACGTCTCACTGAGGTCAGCAATATGATCAGTATCTTTTTTATCTTAGTGAGCATATCATCAACATACACCTTCATGTTCTTTCCTATCTGCTCCTCAAATACTTTTTTCACCTATCTTTGACAACTAGCACCTATATTTTTTAGGCCAAATGGCATAATCTTATAGCAATAAGTTCCCCGGGGAGTAATAAAGGAAGTACTTTCTCTATCTTTTGGCTTCATTTTGATCTGGTTATAACCAGAATATGCATCCATGAAACTTATCAACTCGTGGCCTGAAGTAGCACCCACCTATTGATCAATTCGCGCCAAAGTAAAGTGATCCTTTGGGCACGCTCTGTTCAGGTCAGTAAACTCCACACACATCCTCCATTTATTATTTTTCTTTTTTACCATAACTACGTTGGCCAACCAGGCTGAGTACTTCACGTATTCAACAAAGGAAGCTTTTTTAAGTTTCTCTACCTCTTCCTGTATAGCCTGGTTCTTCTTCGGGCTAAAAACTCTTCTTCACTGCTTCACAGGTTTAACCTCCTTATTAACATTAAGATCATGGCATAGGAAATTTGGGTCTATACCTGGCATATCTTCATGGCTCCACATGAACACATGTTTTCTTTGTCTCAAGAAAGCCACCAACTCCTGCTTAAGGATTAATTCCAATGATGCTCCTATTTGAGTTGTTCGTTTTGGTTTATCATCGTTTAGAACAATACTTTCAGTTGCCTCCGTCACTTGGCCTTTTACGATCTCAGATTCGTCTCGTGGAACTAAGGTTTCAACCTCAAATTCGTTATTAGGCTTAGATATATCCACTTGATAAGTGGTTGTTTTCCTCTTTATTCCTAACATATTTTCTTCCTCGATAGATTAATAGTAGCATTCTCGAGCTACTTTCTAATCTCCTTTCACTACTCCAACTCCAAAGTTGGTTGAGAACTTCAGGCATTGATGAATAGTAGAGGCTACACCTTTAAATTTCTTCAGACTAACTCTTCCCATGACCATGTTATAAGAAGAATGAACATTTTTATCCATTAAAAAGAATCTCACTTTCCCTATCGTGCTCATCGTCCATGTTCCGATCAACACATCTAGTTTGATTATACCCAATGAAAATACTTTCTCTCCAAAAAATCCACTAAGTGGACTGTGGTAAGGCTCCAGTTGGCTGAGTTTTAATCCTAAACTATCAAAACAGGGATAGAACATGATGTCTGCCAAACTGTTGTTATCCACTAATGTTCTTCCCACCAATACTTCTTTCATCCTGACTTTGATCATTAAAGGATCATCATGAGGATATAGAACTCCAGATAGGTCATTCTTAGAAAAGCCAATTACGACCTTATCCTTGCTAACTTTTCTTGGTCGGACTTCCTCGATAAGGTTAATTTGTTGGATATAGGAACAAGATTGAGCCTCATTGAGGTAAGCCTTCCTTTCAGCTGTATGATCTCCTCCTCCTGTATCCCCACCTATAATTATGTGGCAATCAAAAGATCCAAAACTGAGTGTGAATACCTCACGTTCCGATTGTCTAGGCCTCTTGGGAAGATTAGGATCATCTTCTGGATCTTGATCATAGTTCCTCTTATTATCTTTTTTGGGCTTAACTGGTGATTTAGATATCTGTTGATCTCTTCCTCTAGTTCTTCCACTAGCATGTCGATCAACAAATATGTCTAATTTTCCTCTTCAGATGAGTTCTTCTATCTCATTCTTGAGACCAACACACCGATTGTTCATATGACCATTATCTTTGTGAAATTCACAATAGTTGGACTTATCCCTCTTATCAGCAAGTGACCTTAACTTTTTAGGCCAACACAAATCATTGTTGTGCTTGATTTCTTCCAAAACATAATGTGTATCCACCGTTAAGGGAGTGTAATTGGTAAATTTCCTAAGCCAATCTAGGATTTTTTTACTTTTGAATTACTACGTGCATTGTGATTCGTGTTCTCCTTCTTATCTGACTTCCCTTCTATCTTTGCTTTCGCCTTTTCATCTGAATTCTTTTTGGCAGCCATAGCTTCCTCGACGTTCATAATCTTCTCTCCTTTGGCCATCAATTATGTCATCATCTTCGTGGGATCTTTTACCAAAGTATAGTATAGTTTGTTTGGGAGCAAACCACTCATGAGGGCAGTAATTGAAATCTTCTCTTCATAATCAATGACTTCTAATTTCTCGTTGTTGAAATGAGTGATGTAATCCCTGGTACTTTCTCCCACCTTCTATCTCACACTAAGAAAATGCGCTACTCATTTTACTGGTTTTTCTCCAAAGTAGAAATTACTAATGAATAGCTCTATGAGTTATTGGAAGCAAGAAATTTGCCCCCGAGAAACACTATTATACCAGATTTGAGCATATCAAGTGATTGTTCCTGAAAATTCCCTGCATCTCATCTCATTAGGAACATCATAGATATCAGTCGCTTCTTGGTATTGTTATATAGAAAGAACTGGATTAGTCTTCCCATCATACTTAGGAGTTACCACTCGAGCTTTAAACTTGGTCGGCGTAGGGAAATCTACAATGGTTTGCACAAAGGGGGATCCCTTAATAAAACTTCTCTGGAGAGGATTCTTGGCCTTGGCTATTCATCCTAATTTATCTTCCAAATGCTGAACAGAACCTTTCCAAGTATCATTGCCGACACCAAATCTATGGGTGGAGGATTTTCTATGTCGAACAACTGATCGTGTTAAGCTTTCTTCTTGTAAACCTTCTCTCTGACTGGATCTATCAGTTCATCAGGTATTTAATCTGTATGGGGATGAACCTTCCTTTAGATCTCTTGGTCATCGACTATTTCTCGACGCAACTCGTAGGGTATTTCCCTGGGGGTCCCAAATGATCGAAAGGAGAGGCCCTACTCAACCTTTCTAAGGCACTCAATCTTTTTGGGATAAGGTATTTTCCATCAGTGGAATCGGTGATCCTAATATAAGAAATTGCTCTAGGAAGGTATGAAGGATCCCTAGAAGTTCTGGAACGGCTATGTCCAAGACTCCTTGTTGGCGGTAGTGGCATATTCCTTTGATTAACTTATACAGGAACTCCATCTTCCAGAGTTTGAGCCAACTGTCGTATAGTGTCCTATACAGCCTCTTGACCCTTAGACAAGCTAGCCAAAATTCGTGTTAAACGATTATTATTTGGCGGGACATAGGGAGTAGGCAGAATTCCCTCATTTTTAGTTTTTGATTCAGGAATTTCACCCATGGATAATGAACGAGTGAAAACTTTTAGCAATATGTTCTGACAGACAGTGCCAATCTGTTGGTGTAAAAAACTAGACTAGGCCTAATTAATTGATCACACATAAAATAAGTAAAGCAAACAAGACACAAGAAATTTTAAAGTGGTTCGGCTCAATGGAATAACTTACGTTCAATGTTATGTATTAATTACCTTGAGTTGTTTTTTTGGTCCCTTGCAATGAGGATGATATAATGTATTTATAGCCCAAGAGGGATCTTGATAGTTTTCATGTGAAAGGATGGAATGCCTTCATTCGTAAGGTATTTACATCAATAAATAATGAGAATTAAATACATGTATGCTATTGATTTATTGGCAATACAGGCTGTAAGACTACTGTCGCTTTGTTGGCAATATAGGATGTTAGTCGGGCTTCCCAGTTGGTCGAGCTTCATTATTGGTCAGGCTTCCATATTGGTCGAGCTTCCTTGCTCGTCGGGCTTTTATATCAGGCTAACTTGGACTTGTGCCACATTGGATGACACATGCTGGCTTATAATTGGTCCATGTAGGGTGGTAAATTTTAGTATCAATAATCATCTTAGAAAGGCTAACGCGGTTGAAGATACATTGATCCGTATGCTTGTAGGGCAATCGACAATTGTGTGAACGATGAAGTGGGATGAACTTCTTCAAAAATAGGAAGTAGTCTGAGCTTATATAGCAGTGACAATCATCATATTCGATATCATTTAGAGGGTTGTGAGGTAGAGGCAGGGGACTCCCTTATCAGAAGGGGATACAATAATTATTAGCAAGTGGAGCAGAGTCTTACTATATCATTAATGAGTGTGGATTATGCTATAATGGGAGGTTGATTGTTCTAGATAATAAGGACCTACAGAGCACAATTGTGGAGGAGGTGAATGGGTCATGGCTTTCAGTGTATCCTGAAGGGGATTAGATGTACCATATTATGAAGAGCGAGTATTAGTGGGACTATCGGAAGTGAGTCATAACAGAGTTTGTCTCTAGGTGCACCACTTGTTTGATTGTGAAAGTTGATCATAGAAGACCAGTCGGGGTTTTATAACCATTGAAGATTCTGATACGGAAATGAGAGGGTGTTTTGATGGATTTCACATCAAAGTTATCGATGTCACAAAGGGGGTGACGATTCCATCTATTTCATGTGGATAGGTTAACCAAGGTAGCCCATTTCTTACCAGTTCAGGTGGAATATATGATGGGAATGGATACAAAGCTTTCTATAACAGAGATAGTGAGATTGCACGAGGTACTGCTCAACATTGTTTCAGTTTGGGATAACATCTTTATGTCTCCCTTCTGGTAGAGTTTTCATGAGGCGATGGGTAATGAGTTGCGTTTGAGCATGACGTATCACCTGCAGATCAATGGGAATACAGAGGGTGAATAAGATAGTGGAGGATACGCCGAGGATGTGTATTCTAGACTTTAAGAGTATCTAGGAATAGTATTTACCTTAGGCAGAGTTTGTATATAATAACTCATACCAGTTCATGTCGATGAAAACTAGAGGTTTTTGGAGTTTCACGTGGGTGATCAGGTGTTGTTGCGGGTATCTCCCATGAAGGGAGTTATGCGGATCTAAAATAAGGGTAAGTTAGCGCCTAGGTATATGTGGGGCCTTTCCCATCATCGAGATCATTGGGCCAGTTGCGTATAGGCTCGTCTTGCTGGATCACTTGCAAATGATTTACAATGTGCTCTATGGTTGTTAAGGAGGTATCTCAGGAATGACATGTCTCATCAACATATACCGTTGAAGGAAATTGACCTATAACCAAATATCTCATATGAGGAGAGATATGTTGCCATTTTGGGTCGTAGCAAGCGAAAGCTTCGGTCAATGGAGGTATCATTAGTGCGTGTATAGTGGCGATACCGTAATATCGTCAAGTCAATGTGGAAACACGAGGATGACATACAGAAAAAGTATCTAGAGCTCTTTATGGCAGGTGCCTTCAATTTTCAGGGACCAAATTTCATTAAATGGGAGAGAATTTAATACCTCGTACTTTTATTGTTAATTAAATTTTGTTTGCGTAATATTATTAATTCAATTAGGAGAAATTAAATTGGGTTTCGATAAATATTAATTAGCGAGATAAATAATTAATATTTATCATTATTATTTACGTGTGTGTGATAAGTAAATACATATATGATTTATTATATGTCGCCTATGAGTGAAATTGATGGTTTATTATTATAAGTCGATAGAGTGTTACATTAGTAGATCAGGATAATTTATGGGTGATGCATAAGGCACATAAGTGTCAGGTCCAGTTAATAAGATGTTAGTATAATTGTAGCTCAGTGACTCAGATGACCTTTTCGAGTGCACAGCTGATCCGAGAAGGGTCAAATAGTCCAGAATAGTTACCCAAGTGTTATGATTGTGTTTCTAGAGCTTTTTAGACATAGGATTACTCGTAAATGGGTATGGGGTCTTTTTACACCTATAATTAAGTGAAAAAAGTGATTAGAGTGTTTTAAGGAGGTACATAAAAGGTACGAAATGTGGATGGTATCCTATCTTTGACATTCTGCATAATTGAGATTGAGAGAGAGTTCAAAAGAAGAAAAAGAGAGGAAGAAAACATAAAAGGTCTTGGAGAAGAGAAGAGAGAGATGCTATCTCTGAATTCAATCCTTCATTAAATGTAGAGAACTTTGGATTAAATCCATAAACACAAGTAGTTAATTTCTTTAAATTGCAATTATATATAGTTAACCACTTTCATGGTTAATGATAAAAATCTGGAATTAATGATGTAAAGATTCAAGCTTTGACTGAATGATTTATAGATATAGTTGGCAAATGATCTGTGACTGGAATTGAATATTGTTGTATTAATTGTAATAAGGATTTTGATATTGATTCTATAATTATAATTATGAGTATGTAAAACTTTGATAAGAAGGTTGAGTTGATGAAACTCAAATAGGGGAGAATTTAGAGTTTAATATGATTGATGTTTGAGTTGTAATATTAGATTTTTAATAAAGGATTCATGGTTAATTATGTGTTATAATGCTTATTGAACATTAGTTTATTGATGTAGGAGGTTAACTGCATGTTTAGGACCTTCGTTGGACGGTTTAGAGGAGAAAAATTCGAGAAAAAAGTTGACAGGTAGCCCATCAAATGGATCTGGTTCGCCCAACCAAACTTATTCGGTCATCAAAGTGAATCAGTTATGTTTGTTGTCTTGTCCAGTTTTTGTTTGTGAGTTATTTTGACATGTTAGATCTTGGGGAATTATCGTACGGACTTTTGGGCTACTATGGGATTACTAATTAATTCAACCTGATAATTTCAATTTGAATTCGCAGTTGGTAACAACAAATTCAATGCCAAAACGCAATTGTTAAATTGCGAATTTGGGAAGCGTAATATTTTTTATAACTATGTTTAGAAGTGGCATTATTATTTTTTTATAGAAGAAGTGGAATTATTTTGCAAATATGTTCTTTGAAGTGCATATTTAAAATAAAAAAATATTTTCCATAGTTAAATGCCTAGGTGGTAATAAACCCGTTAGTAAATAGGAGGTTAAAAACCTTAAATGATTGGAATTTATGGGTTATATAAAGCTTTGGATTCCAACAATTGCTTAAATTCACTTTATTGTCTTTCCCGTTGTCATTTTGGTTTTATGGCTCAAAAAATGGATTGTTGTTACCTATCGAACAATGAGTTATTATGCATAATAGCTTAAGAGCAAGTGTACCCCTACTGGTATGCTGGCCAAATGGCATGTCAATCGGCACACTTCCTCTTTGAGGAAGATTCCCCTTTATTTTTTGTTTCCCTCATTTTCAAATAAGCCCCTTTCAAAAGATAACTTTTTACAAAAAAAGGTTTCCCGAGCATTTCTTTTTCTAAAATCCAAAAGGCACATATTTGAAACTTTAAATACATTTTCTTATTTTTTTCGTTTATTAAAACTCTCAGTGGAATATTAAAATTGCATATAGGGTATGTCATTAATTTAAGATAAGCGAAAAAATGCATCATTATATACACATACACACACACACAAAGAGATATATATATGTATGTATGTATGTATGAAATTTCTAAACCTATCCTAACCCTAAACAGAACCTCAAGGGGCCCAACGAATACGCTTTCTGTAATGACCAGTAGTAGACCCACTAATTCGTGATCGACTCATTGTCCGCATGTACTTGTCCATGGAGGCTATCCAATCCCAGGCATCCTTCATCTAAGACATCGACATAGTCATAGTCTACAAAAAGAGAGATACGAAGAAAAAATATTCAAGTCAGTAACAAATTCAAAAATGGAGTGCAAAAAGAAAATACAAAAGACTGAATATTATACCTCCCGCTAGATGTTCTCCTCTGTAAAAGGAACAAATTGTCTATAGCTGGTAGGCGATGATGAAGTACTGATGTAAAGCGACCCCCAACAAAGATGAATTTAATAAGAGGGGTGGAGTAGTTTCGAAGTTGAAAAAACTCTTTAGCCCTTACACCTCTCCTAGAAACCTGTGCTGAAGAACTTGGCAGGCTGCTGCCACCCCTAGTCCCTATTGATTATGGGGGCACACCATCCATGTCAAATATTGATGTTGACACTAACCAACTACATGCATAAACCAAATAATCATACTCTACCCCCGTTACAGTATGGAGCACGTAATACTCCCCCCTCATCTCTAGCTTTGACCTGGACATCTGCCCTACAGTCCTCATATCAGAAAGAGGAGCCACTGGAGGAAACTATACATCGCTCTCCATCACTTATTTTACCACCCTATATCCTAGTAACTAAGCGTACCCAAACTTATGCGACAGTAGCTGCAGTGATTGGGCATAACTACTCGTGGCCTTCATCATCCTCGAATACTGGGAGAGGATGTGATAAACACCACCACCAATATGAGGTGGTAGTAATGTCAAGCCAGTAGCTATAATGGCAGCACAAGAGTAATAATCTAGTAGAAGGAGATGAGGAAAGGAGGAGGTACACTTGTATTTAAGTGCTCAACCAATTTGGCCTACATCCACTATGAGCGTGAGTAAATTTCATTAGAATAAGGGGACTAATTGCCTGTGAAACAATCTCTCGCTTTCTCTCTCCACTGTGTATCCAAACAGAGTGTTAACTAGGGTTACAATTATTGATCCTTCTGTAAGGTAGGAGAAGACCTTTATATATAGTGCTTGGGGGGTTGTGGTGTACCCCCCGAGCATACCATAAGCATGTGTGAGTTGGATACACTAATCATAGGTAGACACTTGGTTGTGTCACATGTAAGGAATGATGACCAAATATTGCCTCACGTGAGGGGAATGATTAAGTTATAATTGATTTGCCACGTGTTCCAAGTCTTCCACGTGCTTGCGTGTGATCTAACTTGTGACATCATTTATTGTAACATCGGCATGGCCGAGTATGAGGTTATGGAAGTCCAATAGTTTTTTTTTCCTACCAATCTTAAGTATGACCTCGACCTGAATAATCAACCGAAGTTAGGTATGAGGTTGGATGCAGTCTCGGTTGAAGCAGAGGGTAAGATTGGTAGTAGTTTGATCCCACAAGATGTTGTTGACTTGTTAACCTCGGTTGCTGGCCCACCTAGGTTAGTCAATGAGGAGTCGACCTTATAGAAGATGACCTTTTCGATGATTGCTGTAAGATCCATGATAGCTCGGCTATGAGACAGTCCGAGGTTAGTGACCCTGAGTACGAGGGTGCACTTTGGGCATATCAATTACCCCTAGACCTTAGTCTCCTATGTGAGTAGGTGACTGAGGAGTATAAGAGTCAGGTTAATGAATGGACGTTTTGATATCTTAGGGTTTAGAGTAGTGCCTTTAACACATTTCATTCACTGAAGTGGCTAGCATTTTCCCCAAGATATGACTGTTTTAGGCTGCACCTTTTGGGTTCCCAAGGTGATGATGAGGGTATTGGTAATCGCGCCCCATCATTGAGAAGGTTTAAAAGCCCATTATATTTCCTCATTTCTTTTTCTTCTTCCTTAGTTTTCCCGCCTATAGCTTTTCTACAACTGAAATTTCCCTCAAACCCTCCATTGTTTTGCCACGATTCAAGGTTCCTTTCTTCTTAATCTCTTCCTCCCTCAATCGCAATCAGTCAGGTACTGCTCTCTGAACTTTTCTTTTCCATTTTCGGTCATTACTTTACACTTTTAGTTTCCCATTGACTTTTTCCTTTTCATGTGAGGGTTTCCATTACTTTCAAGTGGTTATAGGGTTAGGATTGTGGTGCTTGAGTGACTTTGGGGACATACTAGGTCATTTTGTGGTTACTTTAGCAAAAAATACTTGCTTTTAGACTTCCCGGTAACCCTGCGATCATCTTCTCCGGTTGCCCAATCTTTGAGTGTTCTTGAGGTTCTTGGTGAAAACCCTTTAGATTCCAAGTTTTAATCTTTAACTTGAGTAGCACAAGTTGTTTTCCTGTTTGTTCTCTTTTAGTTCGAACTCTCAAGGGTAGTGTCGTTTTTTGAATGCTCAGACCTTTGTATAAACAAATTAAAGAGTTCCCGTCTCTGCATGAGAAGACCTTTGAAAAGATTAGGCAGATAGAGTTACCTCGGGAGGAGGCTCGTAGGGATGAGGGCTTTTCCCTTAGACCAATATTTCCTCTACCCTTGAAGGTCATATACCCTTAGCCCGCAGGGCCTGGAGAGATTACTGAACCCATGTTTGAGGATAACGCTTCTTCAGACCCAATGTCAACGTCTAAGGCATGCGAATCTGTAGAATCTTTTCAATAGGCTATGGATTATTCTCTTAGGCAAGGTGAGGTTTCGGAGGATGATGAGGTTTTAAGTCGTGCCTCATCCTATAGAGACGCTAGTACTTCACGTAGGTCTCCTTCTATAGAAGTCTTAAGGCCCGGTGTGGAAATTCCCCCTCCTATTGATGCCATTCCTCTATCGGCTAGTTGAGTTTGCGAAGAGGTTTCCTGGTGGTGCCCCTACCACTGCCTAGGCCAAAGTTTCTGGGGATGGTGATGATGATGAAAGGATCAAACTTGATACCTCTACAGCTGTAGAGTATGATAGTACCGTGAACGAGTACGATCTTCTTTCCTTCAGGCACCTCTATTCCATAGATTCCTCTATCATCCTTAGGAAACCTCTGAAGGACGAAAGGGCCTTCGATGGCTGAGATCGCGAAGTCTGTGTCACTGAGCAGATGTTTAAGTTAGGTTTTCGTCTTCCTATCCACCTAACTATCAGAGCTATACTCTCATACATAAATATTTCCCCTTCTCAATTGTCCCCAAATGCTTAAAGGGTCATGATTGGGGCCATTATCCTTTGGAAGGTTGTTCACCATTCACACCATCCAGTTAGATCTTTTACTGGTTGTTACGTCCCCTCATCTTCCAAAAATCATCTCGACTACTATCACTTCTTAGCCAGGAAATCCGAGAAGAATATTCTCTTGGTTATCCAAACTTCAAATCATAATTAGAAACCTCGGTACTTCTTTGTTTCGGGGGCGTGGGAGTTTAGTTCAGACGAGGCTTGTGGAACATCAGTTCCAAGGACCCCTATAAGATGGGGGAAAGTTTTCCTCATGGCTAAAATCGACCCTAGTCTTAGCCATGATAATTACAAGAATGTTGAGGACCTTTGTAATCAAGGCGAGAAGGGTCGTCTTATTAACTATGAACATCTGATGACCCCCTATTACCTTTCTCAGACAGGTTTGGGGGGTGGTTACCTAGAAGAGCTTCATAAGCCTCCACACTTTTCTTACCAAGTGATGTCTCGTATATTTTTTACCTATCTGATTGGCTGACTCAGAGATTTGTCTTTTGCAGAGCGTCCAACAGGCATTTCAGATAAGTTTTGGGAGATGTCTGATCCTAGACTTGTGAAGCTTATGGAGAAATAAGGTGGCAAAAATGTATCCCCACTCAACATAAAAACTAACGTCGACACCTCTAAGGCCGATGCTTCCAAGAAGAGGAAGTCTTCCACTAACCCGGCTTATATGAGGTCGAGTAAAACTCAAGCCAAAGACCGCGCCATAGCCATTTCGACTGACAATGCCTTGGCTTCTTATCTATCTCAGCTCAAAATTGGAGATAGTATGATCATCCACAGTCTGAAAGCTACCGATGCTATTGGCACCATAATGACTGAGGAAGACAAGTGTTTTCTTCGTGACCGAGACATCCTTTTACTGAATGAGTTTTCTCTTAACAAATCAATCCAGGTATCCATTTTTAGCTATCTTTCTCCCAAGTGTTGCCTCAACTTTTTGGAAACTATTACTCATATGTTCGTATGCCTGATCTTCTTTTGCAGGGTGTCTTGTCTTTTCACCGCCTTGTTGAGTAAACCTTAAAGAAGATGCCCGTTATAGAAAAGGGTAAGGATGATGAGAAGTTGAGGCCTCTCTGAATGCCGAGGTTGAAAGGTTAAAAGGAGTCGTTAAGGAGAGGGACAGACAAACGTCTCAGCTCAAGAAGGATCATAGCAATGGTCTGAAGGCAAAGGATGATGTTCTAAAATCAAAGTTGATGCTGGAGTCAAATCTGCATTGGATGATGCCGCAGAGAAATCCATTGAGGACTATAAGGTCTCTGACGATTTTGTTATCTTTAGCTTTGAGTACCCAGAGAGGGGTATCAAAGCAACCAGCAGATGGGTACATAAAGCAAAGTCAGTCTGGGATCTTGACTGCCGAGGACTTTCTTGGTCTCGGCTTTGGAGATCCTTGATTTTCATAGGATTTAAAGGAGGTTTAAGAGATTGATGTTGCTCCGAACGAGACAACCCCTCTTCAGGTCACTAAGATAGATGACGGTGATGGCACGATGATGAAGTTGAAGTTACAAATGTCGGCCTTGACCAAACGACTGCAGCTGTTGGTGGATCGACTCCTGTCGAGGCATAGGCTCTCTTACTTATTAATAACTTTTCCCTGTGAATCTTTTTGATAGTTGTAATTTTGATGAACTTTGGTTAACGTTGTTTGTAATTCTTGAAATTCTGAATGTAATTCTGGACCCTCTTCCTATTACGAACGTAGGCTACTTAGCTTTTTCTGATTCTATTATTTCATATGATATTTTGTAGCTCTGTAATGTTTCACCTCTTATTTCACCAAATTAATGATGTTAAAGGTATGAGGTCACCAAATTATGGTGTTTCACCTCATAGTTTTACCAAACTAATGATGTTAAAGGCCTAAGGTCACCAAATTATTGATGTTTCATCTCATATTTCACCAAACTAATGATGTTAAAGGTCTAAGGTCACCAAATTAATGATGTATCACCTCATATTTTCATCGAACTAATGGTGTTAAAGGTCTGAGGTCACCAAATTATTGATGTTTCGCCTCATATTTTACCAAACTAATGATGTGTGACACCCCGCCTAATTAAATACCGGGTGATCAGTCCTTTATTAAATTATAATCAAGGTGAACAATTGGTTCATTCTTACCATCACTGTCGTAAAAATAACTTCTCCAATTAAACACCCTAATTAATTAAGCTAAGTGACAAAAACCATTTTTAAGACATTAATTCAAAATTTCAATTAAAACCAATATTTTAAAACTTTACATAATTCATAAATTAAGAATCACCCAACAACTATACTGGAACAAAAAATCCAAATAATTAAACATCCAACTAATTGATTCCGACATTAAAACTTAAAGGAAAACATCCTGACATGAATAAATCCCAAAGTATAAATACTGAAAATAAACTAATCGCAATATCTGATAAAACAACTTTATAATGGAAAGGGCGACACATGCCCAACTAACTAAATAGTGCTAGAAGTGGAATGAACAATGAGGTTGTCTAAGCAAGAGGCCTGTAACTCCCACCTAAGCTGCAGCGCGTTCCTTCCGGAGGATCCTATGCAAGACCCCCCTGTGACTGGGCACCTGTAATATAGACATATATATACAAGAGAAAAGAGAAAATAGGAAACGGGTCAGAGCCCAATTGTAAAAAAAGTTTAAAATTAGTTTAGCAAGTATTTAAAATGCTATCGGCTAATGCAACCAACATATTAGTGTGGCACTCCCTTTAGAAATTCTCTCCTCTCTTATGGTGTGCACACCTATCGTACTAATCTTCCCAACAGTCTAACTTATCTTATCTTAAGTTACTCGTAAGATTTCATGCCGACAATTTCAAATGTTTAAGAGGTCAATTTTATTTAACATCAAAGTTCTCACATAAGCCTTATTTAATTATAAAGTTTCTCAGTAATATAACATACTTTTCAAACACTTATTTCCAAGTTGAAATAATTATCCATTTCTTACATACCATAGACACGGTAGGTGGTTCCCAAATTCCAGATATAAAAAATATATATATTAAATAATCATATAATATATATATTCTAACGGAACCCCACATAAAATTTATGGTGCGGGCATACTCTGCTATCCAGTCCCCGTATCACTCGTACTAAGGGAAATACAAGTTCGGAGTCACTCTCGAACTGTATTAACACAAAATTCATACAATATTGAGGCGAAGCATAGTTCCAAGTCTCTAAGAGGTCAGCACATACCCTCACGTCTCTTAGGACCGTCTGACTATCGATCCGATAGCCTGTACCAAGGATTTATATCTTCTAGGGTACGAGTCAATATCCCCCATAAAGGTCCCATCGAGATAAGACTGTCCCAGCGCGGTAACCTCAAGGATAGCAAGTAGCGCGGGCATGATTTTTAAACGTATATAGTATATGCATAAACACAGTCATATAAATATACTACTATTACCATATCAAATTTAGGTACACTCTCACGACTCATAATTATGACATTTATCCTTATTACTCATTATTTAGTTATCACATATAATGGTTTATCTCTTATTCTAATTTGTGAGATTATTCCAACTTACTACGTAACACTCATGGATTCCTATCTCTCCAAGTGTACTTTCAGTAGGTACTCATTTATTTTACAAAATAACTTCCTTACGAGTCTCACACTTTAACACAAGTTCCCATTGTCCCTTATGTGTAAAACAACCCCCCCGTGAGATGTTAATCTTGTATTACATTAACGGGTCCATATATTTCTAAGGTCTTACTGGTCTTCTTTATATCCCAAAATGTATTAACATTAATGTCCAAGAATGTCTAATCATTTAAGTTGGAATGAACTATTAAAAAGGGAATATGAGTTATACAGGAGGGGTCGATCGATCGATGGCAGGTGTTCGATCGATCGAACCATCGATCGATCGATGCTCAAGGGTCGGTCGATCGATCAAGCAGGTATGGAAAATCTGCAGAATTTCCAGATTACGGGTTTCCTCTTCCAAAATCATCCAAAACGATATCTTTGATTAGAAAACTCCAAAAAATTTATACTACAAGTATTATAACCTCAAATAAATGATTTCCTACGTCAAGCATGCGGATTTTCATCATGGAAAAACGAATTAAGAGGGATATAATCCATAAAAACATCAAGAACCCTAATATTTCTTTTGTCTAGTTTATTCCCATTCTTTTACCAGATTTCATACTCTTTATTTACTGTAATTTCGTGGTTCAATCTCTACATATGTATTGAGTTACCAGAATACATCTAATACTCATACAACGTGCGAATTTAAATCTCCAAAATGGGTTTTTCTTTCACAAAAACTAGTCCTAATCAATCCTAGGCTAATATGATTGGAGAATTAACTAAAATAGAGCAAGATAGATACTTGCCTGAGAATTTTCGGTTCAGATTTGTGGAGAGATTTGTATGGATGTGATCCTCGTTGCATGATCTATGGTTTGGCAGCGACGGCGGTGAAAACGGGGGAGTTCTTGGCCTAGAACTCCTTGGAAAACATCTCCTCTACCTCTCCTATAGCCATATTTGGTTTATGGTGTTTGTAACCCTAGAATATGACTCTTGTCATCTGATATACCCTTAGAATTTTCGTGGGTTTTCATGCCCAAAAATTTAAAATGTCCAAAACGTGCTTCCGGGGTGTTAATTAGGCCTAAAAACGCCCCGAAACCCAAACTAAACCCCCGGGTACATTATTTTGACTATCTCGACCCTTCCGGACACATTGACGCACTCAAAATTACCATACGGGTGAGAGAAGTGCTACTTGGCGTATTACGTGATAAATGCACACCTTCAAAAATAAAGGGACATTTTAGACGACAACTATTAGATCTCCCATGCTATATGGGAAATAGTTTTGGGAAACCACGGACCAACATGCTCATAAATGATTGTAGCAGAGATTGATGTCTGTTAAAACTCGAAAGTAGAAAATTAGAAATCAACATAACTCGTAAAAGATAAATTGAGAGGAATTCCTTTAAATTGTTTAGAAACGTTAAAAACGTAAACTTAAAAATGATCGTAAAGAAGAGTTAATTTACTTAATATTGATGATAGTAAAGGTAAGGTATAGGCAGACCTAATCTAATTGGTAAGAGATTGTAAAAAATGACATGATATGATGTGTTTTAATCGAGGACATTTTTCTTTACAGAACAAAATGCAAAATTTAATTCTTATATCCAACCCAAATTAGCGAGAAAAGTGCTTTTGCTGAGTTGAGAAAATGGGCATATGTCCCTTTTCGGGTTTTATCTCCAATGAAGTTGGTCCACTACACTTTACCTAGATTTTGGAGTTTTGTGGCTACTAGTAGCACACGTTTGACACCCATAATGTTTTTTTACTCACACTCACAATAGTATTAGGTCAATTAGCCAATACATTAGGGTCATGTGATCATCAAATGTAAGAACTTCAACTTGTAAACCACCGTGAAGACTCTTTTAAAGGAGCCTCGAATCACTACCCTCATCATGATCTCATCACAATCAGATGAAATATTAAGAAATTTCAAGAGACACCGACATCGATCCACAAATGTCTGCAGTGTTTATAGCAAGATCCTTCCGTTCATGGGAGACCTCTGTGGGCAAATCATTCATCAGGTGTCCTTGAGAGAATCAAATGAAGCATGTATGTTCTTCCAAAGGGATAATGATATATCTTAGGGTTGGCATATCTTGTTCATTAAAAGCAACTCCTTTTTATTGCTCAAGGTGAGGTCGACGTGGCTCAAAGATGGCTGAATTGACGTTGGTTTGAGCACCGATAGGTTTGAGGCGGGTTTTTATGAAAGGTGGTGGCACGAGGTTTTCGGTGAATTAGGTAGATCTTGCTAAATTATCCATAAAATTGATGAGGGTTGCAAGGGTTTGTTACTTATAGCTGCGAGGAGGCAGGGGCAACGATGTGGGATGCAGTGGCAAGGGGTAGAGATGGGGTGGCTCACGCTTGGGGGTGATCAGCCATGAATATCGCTCAAAGGAGACTCAATGCCTCCTTTATCATTGACATCCTCTTTTCCATTTCATCGTCGACATCCTCTTCTCCGTTTTATTCACTTAAATGTTCTTCTTAAGTTCCATCGAGACCGTTATAACATATTTACACACAACAACAATCTACTCAATTGAGGGAACCTAAATCTGAACCTAGACCCAATACCCAATTTATGTATATAGTAGAATATTTGCGCATGAAAAAACCTAAAATAAGCTACGATTTTCAAATCTCTTTCATAATATCATTAATGAAAAATGTACTAAGTACATAGTAAGAGAGACAAGCCTTTTATAGACTGCGATGTCTAAATTAGTCTTTTGCTCCGGCATTACTTCTTCCCTTTTAAAAAGTCAGTCATATACTCCCGATATTGGAGAATATTTTGGGATTACCTCATTGAAGTGTGCCCTCAGAATCCAAGTGTTTTAAGTTTCGGTTTCACCACGTCAACTAATAAGGAAGCATACGCATGGACCAAAAATATTGGAAATGACCTACGATGCGGTGATGCCCTCAATGCAGCCAATATGGGAACAAATAAGTTGAGAAGGATCACTTGGTAAAGGAATTAGAGAGGGATAGAGGGGTGTGTATGCTCTTAAGGGGGAGAGATCTGCATCACATGGTAAAAGAATCCAAGGCTGTGAACTTGACATGAAGATCTCCATTATTCCACAACTTTGGAGTAAGGGGAGGGCCGGTCACGACAAATTTATTACATGGTGCCTCCTTCAAGTAGAAAATAACCAAATCGGTGGTTTGAAGACAACTGGTTGGTAGTGATACCCTTATCGTAGGCATTCAAGCGCCAGAGGAATGCAGGGACATCAGAATGAATTGAAACCAAATGAGCATTGAACTGTTTATAAAAATTGAGGGAGATTAGATCAATTGAATGGCTTTGATTTCAGAATTGACTTGAGAGAGTGAGTATTGAGTGAGTTTCTTGGTCTGCCGCCATGTTTCTGGATTTTTCCTTCTATTGGGGGCTTCAACCCCACCATGCAACGTACTCTCTCGCCTTTTTTTTACCATTTTGTCCTCCCATACATCTACTTTTCTTACACTCCTCAATTAACAAATTGTGTGCTACACCCGTGGTTCTATTAAATATCAATAACTTGTCCCACATTGTACTTATACATGTCTTTTTATGTTTTAATTATTTTTAATATTGTATCATGTTTTTCTTTTTATTCTAAACTTGTAAAAAAATCAACTTACACGCATTCGTTTTGGAGAAATTCACAACTTTCATTCATTTTAATGTTCGCCAATACTCATATTGTTGTTTGATATCAAAAATTTGACTTCTTAATTTGATTGTTTTGTAAAAATTTGACTTCTTAATTTGATATCAAAAATTAAGGATACACCCAAACAACGATATCAATGTTCTAAAAAACGTGGAGCGTGATCGAAGTGTGAAGGTCAAGCCTTAAGCCTTAGAAGTCTAGGGGAGCCTTAAGCATAAAAAGGCGTGAAAAGGCGTGTTGGCCTTCTTAATATATTTTAATATTTTTTAATCATAACAAGGCTATTAAAATACTAAAATTGAACATATTATAAAAATATGTCTGAATATATACAAATTAAAATACTATTTGATTATTTTGAATGAGATAATGGTCCGGTTAGTAAAAAATTAATTAAAAGGTGATACCGTTTCACTAAAGCATTATTATTTTTAGAAAAAAGTGCACCTTAAGGGTTTTACCAGAATAAGGACTAAAAAACTTAAGGCGGAGCGTTTCTCCCAAGCCTTAAACCTAGGCACGCCTTGGCAGAGCCTAGGCGGGTTTTTTAGAACAGTGATATCGACTAATTTAAATTTATATGACCATCTCTTTAAGTTCTCTTGTACTTTTAATTGGCTGGATTACAAGTAGTAATATGCATCTGTAGGACATTGCTTAAGTTGAGGTGTCTATATATGTTCTTTTAGGAATTTGGGAAACTTCAAACAATGGATATACTATTGAAGCGCTTGCAGGTAGAAAATCACCATCTTCTTTTGTTTGCGCAAATGACAAAAATGTTCAATATTCTTGAGGTACCTCAATATCCTTTATTTCTCTCTCTCTCTTTTTAAAAATTTCTTGATAGTGTAACATGTCCTTGTGGAATTTTATAATGAGAGTGATTTGAGAGCAAGCTTACATGAAAGAATTTCACAAAGCATTTTCAATAGCTTCTGGCTAATGGCCAATTACTTTTGGCACTCGAATAGGGGATATTTTTCATTTCTTCATACTTTTCCCTTTTCTACTGTCTACCTTTTCGGTCAACAGACAGTCAGATTTAAACCACGTTTACATGTTCTATATAATGACATGGAGTTAAAAAAGATCTAGATTGCATGAGAGGTTGATTTTAGCCGACAGTTGTGAAATTTAATATTTAAAATAATAATATTTTTTCCTATTTGATATGGAAATTTACTTATGGAAATTGGAGGGACCTTAAAATGGATTGATGCGGTGCCCGAGGTTCATCAGTTATTTTACGTATCAGTTGTACAAATTTTGGACTTTGGATTTTTTTATGTTGAATAAAAAGCAATTTGTGTGATTAAATGACAAATTCTTGTTGAAAATGCAAGGATCCAATTTTCAAACCTAATTTCAAATTATTGTATTTCCTAAGTAAAAAATAATACTAAATTTTTCATTTGATTTATAATTTTTTTTGTTTGGAGTTTACTTTGTTGGTTAAATTGGAGCAATATTAAAATGACTTGATATGCTGTCCAAAGTTCTTCAGTCATTATATGTATCATTTCATTCAACAAATTTGCACACTAGATTTTATTATTAAAGTATCCTTGTGTATTTATTTTATATAATGCCCATTACTTGGATCATTACTTTGCAATGATAATAACTGTTTCTGTAGAATCCCGTCCAGGATTGTTCTTACTTGATATTTACAAGGCTTGAGCTCATGATCTCTTGTTGAGTAAACTTGATATGTTGAATGTAAACGTTGGAACCCCGAATTTTGATTATGTCAATTAAAATCAAATTTGTAATTTCCTTTGATAAATAAACTCATGAGATGCGGAAGTGTTAGGCTGGTTCAACTTTAACACAAACAATTTTAATTTCTTAAACAAATTGAAATTACACCAAGTGAGGTAAAATTAATCAACTAAAATATTCACTTAAACCAATTAATTAATCCAAGACCTAGAATTTGCCTAAGTCATATTTATCAATATTAGCAAATTAGGCGAAACCAAATTTTAGTAAATGACTTGAATTAAATAAACTTTACCCGATATTTAATTTAGCACCAAATTAAATGAGTGTGATGATTTAAACCAAATTTTATCTTGAATTATCCTAAGCATGCGTTCTAAATTATTTATTCAAGATAAAATAAACCAATCACACTACGCCGCGATGTACGAGGAAAAACCCAAGACGGGAAACAACCTCGGACGGCCCTAGCCACAAATCCACTAGATACGGAATTACAAGTACAAGACAGATAGACTTACAACGCACGACTCGATCCCTCTCAAGCCTCGACGCTTCTTCTTGTAGACACCTCTTCCTAGCGAATAACCTTGGAACACCACCGCGGTCTCGGAATCCACCGATAGGACTTTATATGGTCACCGTCACCCGAACATGGAGCCTTTCTCCGTGTGGGTAAATCATCATAAAAACAACATTTCTTCTTTCTTCGTGGGAGGTAGAAGTAAAACTCGAAACTTCTCTTCCTCAATTCGGTAGAAAAAACCGGTGCCAAACTCCAAGCAATTAATATGTATATATGTGAACTTGGATAAACAATATTTGGGTGTGAACATTAGAGTGATGTATATGAATTTTTCTTTTAAAAATAACACTCAAAACATGATCTTTTTCTCCTTTTGTTTTTGCTCTCAAAACACTCTCTAAGAGTTTGTATGATATGAAAAAGATACACTTGAAAAATGGTTTCCCGCACTTGATAAAGTCTGAAAAAGTTGGTTACAAACTTAGTGGGAAAGTGGGTGCAAAACTGCCAATAACTGTTCCCGCCTGGCATCTCGTTCGAACGACATTTCGTTCGAACGAAATCTCGTTCGAACGAGACTTCTAACGACGTTCCAAATTGAACTCATTAGAATCTCGTTGGATATCTCGTTCGAACAGAAGGTTCGTTCGAACGACATATCGAACGACATTTCATAGGCCTGTACTGGAACCTCGTTGGCAGGTTCGTTCGAACGACATTTTCGTTCAAACGACAATCTCGTTCGAACGACTCTA
Organism: Sambucus nigra; assembly: GCA_949130495.1. Classification (NCBI taxonomy): domain Eukaryota; kingdom Viridiplantae; phylum Streptophyta; class Magnoliopsida; order Dipsacales; family Adoxaceae; genus Sambucus; species Sambucus nigra. Next base: position 2,975,975 of record CASBWL010000030.1, read on the forward strand.
TCGAAAGAAAAACTAGAAAGTTTGAATAATTCGATTTTAAGCCCAGAAAACTTTATAAACATTTATTTAAAGTTTTATTTAATTCTGTCTTAAAACAAAACGCAGTTTTTGTAAAACCTAACACCCAATAAACATGTTCCAAGCTCCTATATATATAATATTGCATTCATACCTTGGGAGCATGGAACTATGATTGATGACGTAGAAACGAGGCACGCAAATCGGCATTTTTGATGATGCTTTATACTCTTTGCCGCTACGTCTTCAACAAACACTCCATAGGCTTGAGAATATTACAATTCAATACTATCCTATGAATAAATGTTTTTGTCCGAAATTGAGCCAAAACTATATATGGACTCCATTGGAAATTTGTGTCCTTACATTGAAATTAACGACCGTAGAATAACGGCCATTCACATCTCAATTTTTAGATTTTTTCTATGATTTTTTTTGTTAGGAATTTCCTCTTTGATCTAACTTTCTCAATTATTTGCAAGATTATTTGAATTATTAAAAATAAAAATATCTAAGGTTTGATTGATCCTCCACCATAATGGATCGTTGAGACATGGTCAGGGACATTCAGCATCAGTAAGGGTTTAATTGATTCCTATAGTCACCATTTAGTTCTCGCTAAATATATTATGTGTCATTTCACCTTGTGGTCCTTGTTTGTTGTGTCGTACATCACTTTGGGTGCCAAAGTTTTATCGTATTATCACATAGGGTACCATTTTCCCTTTTGTGATACGTTTGTAAAGAAAAAGTTATCCCCAAAAGTGTAAAAATGTCTCAAAGAGTGAAATTGGTACCGAAGAAATAGTCAGCATAGCAAACGGGGACCAAAGGGGAACTGACCTAAATATTTTTCACCCAGGTGAAAAGTAAAATGGTGAAATGTATTTTGCCCTACTCGGTGTTAAATTTTATCTTCTATTTTGTCCAAAATCACAGAATTATAATGTTTATTTTATGAATAAACATCTTAACTCTCACTGTGGAAATACTTTTCACCATTTTAACTGGGTGATTTGTTTTTTACCCGAACCAAAGAGGGCCGTAGAAATTCATTTTTTTTACGTACTCCTCGAGATATTTCACAGATGCCCCTTACATTTTCATTAATTAGAGCTACTCCATGTATGTGAATCAACCCACTTGCACCGAATGCATTATCTTTAAGAATGCGGGGGGTGGGGGTGGGGGTGTATTTCTAAATATCGAATTATCTCAAGCGATTAAGTAGAAAAAGTCTGTCTTCTTTTTCTCGAAATAGCATACCTCTAAATATTGACTTATCTCCGGGGGTAAGGTAAAAAAAAACTCTTTTTTTCCTGGATATCTACGTTAAATCATGCAAGTGGTGTGACCAAAAAATAATTTATTGTCTTGTAGGAGGTATATCTTTGTGTTCTTGTTGAGTACAAGAGCTGGTGGGCTCGGTATTCTCTACAACAAAAATAGGATTCTGGCACAGTTCAAAACCGTTCCAGATCAAATCTGGCACGGTTTTGAACTGTGCCAGAATTAGGTGTTCCAAAATGGGAATTTTTTTCTGGCACGGTTTAAAAGTGTGCCAGAATCAGTCAAACAGGAACACTTCTGACACACTTTTAAACCGTGCCAGAATTTGATATTTCTGGCACACTTTTGGCAGAGTTTTTAACTGTGCCAGATTCAGCATAATAGGAACACTTCTGGCACACTTTTAAACCGTGCCAAAATATCATACACTTTTGCCACGGTTTTGAACTGTGCCAATTTTTTTTAATTTAAAAAAAAATATTTGAAAGCACAAAATTCACAAATTAATAATATTGCACGTTATTAATAAACTAATGTACATACAAACATCAAAATATTACAAGTCTTTAACTGCTCGCATGCCAAAAAAATTGGGCAGAGTTTCCTCTATTTTCTGGACATTCCAAAACCTGTTAATACAAAACCTTCCTAACATAAAGCCCGCACGACCACAAAATATAACAATTAACTTACAAAAGCCCTCATAGCCATAAAAGTCAATAATAAAACAAGAAGAGACCGTACGGTCATGACACAAAAAAATGGATTCATTAATAAACCCCTTGTTGTAAACCATTGAGTTCTTTGTGTGTTCCAAGCGAATAAAAGCCAACGATAAACTGTTATCCTTCAAAAAAAATAGAATACAAAAAAGATACGATATTAGTAACCCAATAATTTATAAAAAAAAATACTCAAAACAAAAAAATTACATATATGAATGGAAATTAACGTCATACTCACAAACCGGGAGACCCGGGACTACGCGGTCAGTTCCTACAAGTTACATTGGTCCCGTGCGAGGTGTTCGTACCCCCTACGGGATCATTTCGGGAGTGGTTTGGGTTTTCACCCTTTAACGGCTTGTTTTTAAGTTTAAGTGTTGATTTTTGCAAATTATCACCATACTCTCAAACCGAGAGACCCGGGACTACGCAATCAGTTCCTACAAGTTACATTGGTCCCGTGCGAGGTGTTCGTGCCTTCTACGGGGTCGTTTGGGGGTTGGTTCGGGTATTCACCCTTTGACGACATGTTTTTAACTAAGTGTGATTTTTGCAAATTATCGTCCTATTCACAAACTGGGAGATCCGGGACTACGCGGTCAGTTCCTACAAGTTACATTGGTCCCGTGCGAGGTGTTCGTGCCCCCTACGGGCTCGTTTGGGGGGTGGTTTGGGTTTACACCCACTAACGGCTTGTTTTTAAGTTTAAGTGCTGATTTTTGCAAATTTACATCATACTCACAAACCGGGAGACCCGGGACTACGCGGTCAGTTCCTACAAGTTACATTGGTCCCGTCCCAGGTGTTCGTGCCTCCTACGGGGTCGTTTGGGGGATGGTTTGGGTTTTCACCCTTTAACGGCATGTTTTTAAGTTTAAGTGTGATTTTTGCCAATTATCGTCCTATTCAGAAACCGGGAGATCCGGGACTACGCGGTCAGTTCCTACAAGTTACATTGGTCCCGTGCGAGGTGTTCGTGCCCCCTACGGGATCGTTTGGAGGGTGGTTTGGGTTTTCACCCTTTAACGGCATGTTTTTAAGTTTAAGTGTTGATTTATGGAAATTATCGTCATACTCTCAAACCGAGAGACCCGGGACTACGCGATCAGTTCCTACAAGTTACATTGGTCCCGTGCGAGGTGTTCGTACCTCCTACGGGGTCGTTTGGGGGTTGGTTTGGGTATTCACCCTTTGACGGCATGTTTTTAACTAAGTGTGATTTTTGCCAATTATCGTCCTATTCACAAACCGGGAGATCCGGGACTACGCAGTCAGTTCCTACAAGTTACATTGGTCCCGTGCGAGGTGTTCGTGCCCCCTACGGGGTCGTTTGGGCGGTGGTTTGGGTTTTCACCCATTAACGGCTTGTTTTTAAGTTTAAGTGTTGATTTTTAAGTTTAGTCTCTTTGTTCTTTCTTCGCAAAGCCTTTTGAACCTCTAAAACTTCATTATTGCAAAACACCTCCCAGTCCTCAGATTTTACACTTCGTGGCACTTTCTCCTTCCACTTTCCAATATCACCATCCTTCAAATTAACCCTTAGCTTTGACTTGAACTTTTTCCAAGCATCGTTCGCTTTTTTCAAAAAAATTTGCTTCTGACTTTCGCGCACATCTGGGAACTCTTTTTACAATATATGAAGAAATAAAATTAAAACATCACATAATTGAATTTACATTCTTTGGAATAGAAAGGAATAGTATACCATTAATGATGACCAAACTGAGTTCTTATATCGCACATCCACTTGTTTCCAACTCGTATAAGATATGGGAACATGTGTCCTTGCTAAGTCTCCCAACCTGGTTGAGAGTGTATATGAGTCTTCACCAACAGGAAGGCCGTGCTCATTAAATTTTAACTTCTTAGTGGAAGAGTCACCACCTACTCTTGAAGCACCCGAAGCAACATTAGAACGGGAGGTTGATATAGGTGTCTCCCCATTTATTGACGGTTGCGAAGTATTACCCATATGAGACATTTATCTGGAAAAAAGTGACTATTGGACACCAAAATAATCAAAATAAACATTTACAAGAATATTACATGTTCAAATAGCAATATAAAGAAGATGGAATGTTCAAATAGAATTATAATTTCAAACAACCATACATGTATTAAATGTTCAAAAGGAAATAAACTATTAAATGTTTACAACAACAACAACAAACGGAATAAATAGAATATCGCATATTCAAAAACAAGTTCAGAACTAAATCATTGCACTAGAAATATGTGTCCAAAAGCTCCAGCAATTTATCATTTTCCTCGAGAATTGAGTCATACATCATACGGTCAATATCAATCGCATCTATTTCTTTCGTCAGTCTCTTGGGAGAGTGTAAAACAACTGACCACCCATTCAGCTTTACATCTTGACAATAAAATACTTGACTGGCTTAAGATGCAAGGATGAACGGATCATCGTGAATGGTATTTTTACTCACGAGCTTACTAAGATTCACCATCACCAATTTTGAGGTGGGTTCAACTTTGCAAGCATTCTTATCATCAACATCCACCCAATCACAATAAAAGACAGTATGTGCGAACTCAATGTAATTGAGGTCGAATATTTGTCTAATAACTCCATAAAAGGTTGTCATAATCCCCTTCTAATTAAAGACCTTAGTGGATACACCACTACTCTGAAAGTTATGATTCTCTTCATGTCCAGAAGTACAAAAGGTGTACCCATTGCATTGAAAATTCTCATAACTGGTAACCCTATGGAGAGGACCATCAGCATATAGCAAAATTCCCATATCATTAAATCTTGAGGCTTGTAAGGAATTGATAATTTTTTAAAGTTTCATTAAAACTAATTACAGTTGATAAAAAAAGTACATGTATAAATAAAGACTTGCCTCGTTCCTTAGCCAAGGGATGAAATCATCAATTCTATGCGTCGATTGAGTCTCAGTTACCACAAATTTTCTATAAGAAATTAGTTTCAAAATTAAGAAATATCACATTACAATCAATTAATATGAATTAACATAGAACTAAGTGTGTACCTTCTCCATTCATCAACACCGTCGCATTGAGATAAAACCCATATTCGCACTTGCTCATATTGTACATTATGTAAGATCAATTCTTTACTTTTACCCAATGGTCGTTGGCATTCCGAGTCATCAAACTCATCATCAAGAAAATCCTCAAGATTCCTCTTATGAGTTCCTTCACCTCTTTTCGATATGTACTCCATGGCATACAAAGAAGCTTCATGTAACAAATATGCATTAGCAATGCTCCCTTCAATGTACCTCTTGTTTCGTGACCACTTTTTATATCTTCCCATTTCTCTCTCAAATAACCACATCGCCCGATATCTTGGTGGCCCAGCTGTCAAAGCTTCATCGGCTAAATGGTGCATTAGGTGGATCATCACCACAAAAAAGGCAGGTGGAAAATAAATTTCAAAGACACAAAGTGCCTCTACTAATGCATTTTTAGCCTTCAAAAGATGTTCTCTAAATATCACTTTGGCACACAACACATTAAAGAATATGCTGATCCGCTGTATAGCTTTAAACAAAGGATTATCATCCGAAAATGAATGCATAAGCAATGCAGGAAGCAACCGTTGCATAATGACGTGATAATCGTGGGACTTGAGATTGGTAAATCCAGGTGGATCGAGGTTAACATTGTTGCTGAAATTTGATGAAAATCCAATCGGTACCTTTAATGTTTTTAGTGTACGAAAAAAGGCTTCTTTCTCTTCCTTTCCTAATGCGAAAGGTGCCTTTGGCATAAGCCTTTTTTTACTGCCTTCAACATCTTTCATCCATAATTTCCTTTTAAGCTTCAAATGAACTTCCAAGTCTTCACGGGCTTTGACCGTATCTTTATTTGATGAACCTTTCACCGAGAGTATTGTAGCTAAAAGAGTCTCTGTGACATTCTTTTCAACATGCATAACATCTAAATTATGTCTAATATCATGATCCTTCCAATACTCTAAGTCAAAGAAAATTGACCTCCTTGAAAAACCCTCGGTACCTGCTAGATTCTCATCGTCACTCTCACTTGGATAATCATCGTCTTCCATTACGACATCCTCCTTTTCCTTCCCCTCCTTCTCCTTCCCTTTCCCCTTCCCCTTTCCCTTTCCCTTTCCCTTTCCCTTTCCCTTTCTGTCTCCCTCTCCCTCTCTTTGAACACCTTCTCGAGCGATAAGTGACACTATCTGCTCAACTTCTGCACTTGTTTACTTTCTTGGAACCATAGCATCCTCTATTTTACCATTAAATGTTTGCTTTGATGTGTCAAACCTATAAGGATGGTCTTTAGGAAGGAACATACGAGATCGTTGGTAACAACATTTCGTTGACTTAGAAAGATATTCAGAAGGTGTATTTGTAGAACAAACAGGGCACCCATTGTAACCTTGAGTTGAACAAACTGCTAACATCCCATAAGATGGAAAATCATGTATACCCCACATCAACATGGCTTTTAACTGAAATTTCTCATTTTTGTACGCATCCCAAGCCTCAACTCCAGACCATAAGATCTTTAACTCATTGACCAACGGTTGGAGGAAGACATCAATATTACTTGATGGTGACTTTGGTCCGGGAATCAATACAGACAACATTGAAAACTCACTTTTCATACACATTGATGGGGGAGGGTTGAGAGGTTGAATTATCACTGTCCAACAACTATACATACGGCCAAACATGTTATTCGAGCTGAAACCATCACTTGCTATTGCAAGTCGAATATTCTGTGGATCTTTTGAAAAATCTCTCAACATGATGTTTGAATTTACCCATTCTGCTGAATCTCGGGGATGACGCAAGAATTCCATACAAGAGCTTGCACGAGCGTGCCAAGTCATTTTCTCTGCTATCCATTTTATGGCATACAACTATTTTAGCCTAGGGATTAGAGGGAAATGTTACATTACCTTCTTAGGAACCCTAGAGTACTTTTTTTTTCCATTAGTATTCTGAATTTCTACCCCATCCTCGTCTAGACAAGTAAACTTGTAGCGTAAAGAACCACATATTATACATCTAGTAGATTTTTCATGCTCTTTCCAAAATATCGTACAGTTGTTAATGCATACATCATACTTAACATAATCCATACCGAGATCTCTAACGGTGTTTTTCATTTCTGTATAACTAGTTGTCAAGTTGTTCTCTTCAGGAAGTAGTTCATTTAACAATCTAAGAATTCCACCTGTAGCACCATCCGATAAATTGAATTGTGTTTTCAAATCATTCAACTTTATAAGAGCATACATTGTGGTATGACGCGAAGAACCGGTAGCTAGGTGCAATGGCTCCTGTGCGAGTTGATGTAAACGATCATACTTCTTACCTTTGTATTTATGTGTGTGCGAATCATTGGGAACCTCAGAAGTTGGGGGGGCTTCATCACTGCCTACACAATTAGGTTCACTAGGTTCCGCTTCACCCATAAACATCTCACAAGCATCATTCACAAGATCATTCAAAATTGGAATATTGTGCACATCAGCGTGTTCTGTCGGTGTCGCAGATTGCGGTGGTGGTTGGACTTGATCAACAACTAATGTCTCACCGTGAAAATGCCATAAGGTATAGTTCATGTCCATATCATATGTCATTAAATGAATGAATATGTCATCTATAACAACATGTCCTTTCCAATTTCGACAACGTCTACAGGGACATGAATGTTTAACATTCGAACTATTACTACACACATAATGAAGAAACTGTAACACCCCATCTCTATATGTATCGGTCTCGATATTTTTCTCATTTATCCATTCTTTGTTGATTCCCGACGACATCCTGATAAGTTTAAAGAGCACACATTATAATATAAACGCTTACTATAAATATATTTAAGTTTATTCAAGTGTAAATATGTATATATTTGAGCTCCTATATTTCCTCCATCTCCTCTACAGGGTAAGGGTCCTATCCCATTCGAAAATGCATATTTTGTATTGTTCATAATGTCTCATGCCATGTCCTAATCTAGAAAATTTCGCCAGCATCTCCCTACAGTTCTTCAAGTACACAACTTAAATAGGGAGTGTTCATGTGTTACTTAAGTTTTTCAACCAAGAAAACACAAAACACGACATCAATCTAGTATGCACCCAAAGAACATAAAGAGATGTCACCGAATTTTTCAAAATAGGACATGCATAATCATTATGTACAATACAAACTTTTGCATTTCCAAACTGTCCAAAAATGGGACAATTCAAGAGTTCTCACCACAGTCATAGTGAGACCTCTTGAACGGGTCTAAGGCTTTTCTACATGTGTAACATCATTATTGAATGTTTAGTATTAATGGCTACTTACTATTTAAATAGTTTTTTTATTTTTTTATTAAATTTTCAATACATAATCTCATTTATCCATTTAATTAGTGGGGTGTCTACTTTTGAATTTGTTATTTTTACATTATTAATTAATATTTAGCACTTAAATTTTCTTAAAACTACGTAACATCTACAAATCAGATCAAATATACATTTTTGTTAAAGGGGTAAGAACATAAAAACTCATGATTTATTTTTTTTTCATTATCAACATTCAATTTGCACCAAAAACTCACACATTAAAAAAAATAATAAATATTTAAATATGTATATATAAAACCCTAAAAATCAAATACGAATCAAATCAAGCATATCATAAACTCTAGGATCAAATCTGAAATCTAACTTAGGTTAAAAAAAATACAATGCTTTAAACAATTACCTGATTGGGATGAGTGCAGTGAGAGAACAGGGCAGTGACCATAGAAAGAGAGAATGGGCCGGAGAGAGAGTGTCGGCAGTAGAGATGCTGACCTAGGGCATGTGTCAGCAGCAGCTGCCGAGAGAGAGAGAGATACCGCCGAGAGAGAGAGAGAGAGCGCAGGGGCTAGAGAGAGCGCAGAGGTTAGAGAGAGGCGGGAATCGTGAGCGGGAACAAGAGAAAGGGAAGTGTAATGTTTTTTTTTTGGGTATTATATATTTTAGTAAGTGTACTCAATTTTGGCACACTTTAAAACAGTGCCAAATTTTGGCACTGTTTTAAAGTGTGCCAAATCTCTATAAAACCTGCCAAAATCTGGCACAATTTTAAACTGTGCCAGATTTTTAATATCAGGGTGTGCCAAAATGCTGTTTTTGATGTAGTGATTCAACTTGACAACCATTGACACGGTTATATATTATGAATAGGATCGGAATCTTACCATGGATTTACAGGCTACGGATAGGGCTCATCTGTTCAGTTAGACTAAGGATGTTAGTTTCTTCCGATTACTTATATTACATGCCCTTTTATTGGATATATATAGTCAACATACCGCATTTGACATACATAAAGAACAAACCCCAATATTTCGTGGGGGTTAAATAAATGAATTTTTTGATGAAATTTGGTGGAGATGATCCGGGGAGATCATCTTTACCAAAATTCATTAGAATATTTTGAACCTTATATTGAGAATATATAGACGCACATATGAACCTTAATTTTGTGTACATGGAATTTTGGAAATCTTTAATATGCTTATGCGACAACTAGATTGTTAATTCTAATTGTGTTTTTTGCAAATCTTTCTAATTTCACTTAAATGTCTTCAGTAATTTATGGTTTATTAAATCTTTTTTATCCGTATTTAACATACATTATGAAAAATTTTATTGGTTCCATAACATTTATTTTTATATGATTTTGCATCTCATTGGTTTCGGATCTATTATAATTACCCCCAAGCCAAAAAATAAATTATGTGAGAAAAAGGTTTCTTTGACATTTCCCCTTGAGATAAGTGCATAATTAGAGTTACCCCTAAATGTTCAAAAATTAGAGTTACTCCCTCCCTCCGTCGGTGCATCAACCCACTTGTACCTTATGCATTGTCTGTTGCGGGGGGGGGGGGGGGGGGGAGAGATTACGCAATTACCTCAGGGGGTAAAGCTAAAAAACCCTAAGAAAATAGTGGAAAGAAGTGAAAACACTATATGTGCTACTCTTTATTCGAAATTCTAAAAGGTGTTTTTTCCTTCACGACTTAGGTTACTATCTATTGACTAATTTGTAAAAAGACGGTGGAAGAGAAGATTTTACCGAGGGCTTGTAAGAAAAGCACAGTGCAGCAGCTTGTTATGACTGGTGGTCATGTACTGGATGATCTTTTGGCTCCGAATGATGATATTTCCAACGGGAGCATAAACTAAAAGAAATTCCAGCACAAGTGAGATCCCAATCTTGCTAATTTTATTTAATTATTTATTTTTAAGTACCCATTTTTTCTTCTTCTTTGAATCATTTGCAAATTTTTTGATATTTTATGCATTTTCCCCCTAGCGGGCACGGGATGGAAAAAAGAAAAAAAGTGGAACAAAGGGTATATGGATAGATGTTGAAGGTGATGCATATTTGGAAGATCTTACCAATTCCGAACCTCGGGTAATTCAAGCCCTCCCTGAATCACAAGAAACCAAAGTCCAATAATAAAAATGATAAACAAATCTTTTAGTTACATTTATCTATACATACTTTAAAATTGTGCGCTTGGTTAAGTGACATTGTGAGCTCGCTTGTTCGTTTAGAGTAATTTTCAAATTTTATGTTAGTTTTAATTGTAACCATTGGATTTTTTTTTACACATTCATAAAAATATTCCATTTCACTTTAATCACTGTTTTAATGTTCCAACGGAATGATCAGGACCATTGCAATAGGAAAGAAAATATCCCTAAATATGATAACATTGACTGGATCTTATTCAAGGTTAATCTTGTGGGTAGAACCTCTCTCTTGAATCTAGGAAAACATTTTAGACAACAAAGTAAAAGATGCCCTGTACCACATTGTTACTATTACTAAATGGTTTGAGGAGTATGAATTTTGATGTACTTCATTGTTCTAATATTTGGGTTGCTCTCCAGGTACCATATTCAATGTAACAAGAAAGTTACTATATGTAGTATAGACCCATCGGATGAAGCGACATTGCAGTGTTTAGGATGTGTTATGGCTAATATACCAGTTGCCAAAAGTTACTGTTGCTCCCCCAAATGTTTTTTGGATGCATGTCAGCACCATTACGTTCTTCATGAGTAGGCAACCAGTGCTGTAAGTGAAAATGAAAATGAGAAAGAATAATTATTTGGGCACTTCAGTAACACAAATACTGTCGTAGGTGGTTCACAATCAACCCCTAACCTATAAAATGGAGCAACGACACCTTTATATCTTGCAACAGTTGCACAAAGGGGTGGCGACGAAACGTGGTTGGATGTCGGCCGCTCTATAACTTATATGTCAATAGCTGATGATATCGTCCATATCCTCAAGTTTGAATATGTTGTGGTAGATGTAGAAACCAAACAACCCGTGGGACATGCCAACACATTATTGAAGTCCAGTGTGATTCCAGTTTCGTCTCCTAGTCCACATTATTTGATTTTGGTCAACGGAGTTGCCGTGATGGGGCATTTGGATTTAGATGGTAATGATTCGTCCAAAGGGACTTGTATTGTGCTCAACATCTTATCTGATGCCTATGCTACAAGTGAATTATACAATTATTGGCCTTCTTGGGCTCTTTTTTGGGCTTACCATAGGCAAAATTTGCTTCGTATAATAGTCGATTACCGTGCGGATATTGTTCGTTTTCAAGAGGTATGTAAGTGCACTAAAAAACTATTATTTGATCATTAATAAAAGGGTTTCTATATATAAATTATAAATGTTTTAAAAACTGGATCTAGTTGAAGTTAAACTTGTACTATTGAAAGTGCCTTACTCAACTAAAGTGTACGCTTAAAAATGTAACGTATTTGTATTGGTCGACGTGGTTGAAGCCCCTTTGATCTCGGGTAAGAAATACGCCCCTGTGAATTTATTCTTATTCCTTGAAACTTTTATGTGTATAATATAGAATATTTAATTCTCCTTAAAGATCAAAACAGCCATTCTTTTGAAAAAGCTTATTTTTGAAGTTGACATCCACTTGTTTTGGATTAAACATATCATGAATGCTGAGTCCTTGTTTGATTCTTGTTTCAAAATGTGAATTTTGTGTTTCATTATTATTACATTTTTTTTCTTGTTGACATAAAGACATATTTAGAAGTTTGATGCATTATTGAGATCCCCTATCAATTGTATAATCTATTTATTTAACTATCTTTGTAGAGAATTTGAATTACGTTACCCTTCAGTGTATTAATAAGATATAGACAATACATTTCTAATGTTATGCATTCAAGCTATTATATAATTGTTCTTTATTTTTGTGCGTGTGTGTGGAGGGGTGGGGGAAGTTAAATTAGTGATTCCAACTGACTTCTACACTATGGAAATCTACAATAGAAATTTATGTTGCTTATTATTTCCCATCCTACTGTTACTTGAGCTACTAAATTTATGTATAGTTCTAGCCAGTCATCTAACTAATGGATTTGGTCAATGTTATTTTGACAAACTCACACAACACAATTACTTTAATCCATCAGGACAAGACCTTAAAGCAGTAGATGGTCAATGCTATTGTTAAAGCAGAGTTAGCTCTTTCGAGAGCAGGTCCTGTTGTTGGGAATATCCATGTGCCACCATTTGCACAATGCTTTGTTGAAAGAAAAATATTTCTTTGCCAATAAATATAAACAATGATTATGAGATTGGGAATTGCTTTAAACACTTAGCTGATAATATTTGTAACTTGCTTTTATCAGGTTCAAAGTGATCATTTTGAGGAGTTTTTTGCCCCTGAACTCGACAAACATGGCTATCATGCTCTATTTAGAAGAAAAAACGCATAGGTTGGTTAATAAGTGCACACCTTAACATTTCTGTTACTTATAACCACGTTATGTTACCAATAATCAATGTTATGCACAGGTATTCATTTGCAATATCAATACCATTGATGGTTGTCCTACATTTTTTTGCAAGGATAGTTTTTCACATGTAAAAAAATATAAGGTGTGGAGGTCTATCCAACATATGTGATATAATTAACGGTCCATCATTTAGTAATTTAACTTTACACGCTGGGGTGCAAGTTGAGTTTAATAACTGATGCTTTGGTCCCAAGTGCTCAGAAGAGAAGTGCTTTGATTAAGGTACCTAACCTCAATTGTCTCAACTTAGTTTTGCATAACCTTATAGGGTTTATGTTGGCTTGCCAGTTTTGATCAAAAAGTAACTTTAATTTTTTAATAGGGCAATGTTGCACTTATCGTGGTTCTAGAAGCGAAGTTAAGTAATTAGGGAAGAGGTCGATGATCCTGGGAAGCGCCAAGTTGTTTGTGTGGTAAGGAATTATTGGTATTTTTTTCCATGTTGTCATTATTCTACTACTGATCTCTTTGGCAATAACTCTCTTAAAACATTGGAGTGTCATTTCATAAGCGTGCACTGAACTTCTATGTTATTTCCTTGTTCTTTTGGTTTGTTTAATCTTAGGCAAATACACATGTAAACGTCCAACAAGAATTAAAGTATGCCAAGATTTGGTAGGTTCTTCTCCAAATACCCTATCTTAGTTTTGATATGTTGGCTTTTATTTGTATTCTCTCTTTTTTTTTTCTTAAAAATATGAATGTTCCATTGCGTTTGTCTATTATTTCAGGTCACGCATTATTGAAAGGACTAGAAAAGATAGCTGCTAGTGCAGACATCCTAATGTTGGTGTTTGGGGATTTTAATTCAGATCCTGGAAGGTGTCATCAATTTATATTATTAAATAAATGTTCATTTCTGATGCTAGATAACTAATTAACAACCAGAAGTTTTGCAAGTTTTTGTTTGTGCGATAGTTCAATGGCGCCATTTTGTACTCTTGGTTGTGAAAAGGGTACAATTAATTTATTCTGTTACTCATAATTGATTTATAAAACGTATTAATTTTGTGGAGGAACTTATTAATATACTGTAATAACAAGCAAATGTTGATAATTTTCACCACTGATATATTTTTCAATGTTATGTTTTATTTCTTAAACATTGAAATTCATGTATGATAATATATTACTCCAATCTATAAAATAAGAAAATTGTACTCAAATTACCTATGCATTCAGTGAACAATTCAAAGTGTGGAGGAGATTTGGAGGAACAATAAGGCAATTAATTAGTGGGTCCATACTCCTCATTTTTCTATGAAAATGCTACATTTTTTGTTTATATGGATAATACAGTTTACACTTGCATTCTCTTTATGTTGTAATTATTTATTTTCTTCTTTATTTCTCTATCTTTCTCTCTCTCTCTCTCTCAAATTCATGTACTTTCATTTATATTTCTCTCCCTTATTCCTAAAGTCTTTGTATTCCGTCGTTTCCTTTCTCCCCCTCTATCTCTTCTCTTCCGACCTCTCCGTCTCTCTCTCTTTCTCCTCCTTTGCAACTTTCTATATGTTTTCGTGAGCATAAAATCATAAAATGGAAAGTCCAGTCATATCTATCTCATTTGATCAATTGATTCAAGTAAAAATATGCCACAACAAATTGAAATTAGAAGGTTCGTCTCTCTCCATTTCTCAGCATTGGTTTGTTGGTTTAATTGTTTTGTTTTTCCCTAGAGAACAAGTCTTTTGTGAACATTACTCCTTTTAAGTGTTATTTATTACTTCCTTCACACAGGTTCCTACTACATCCCAATCATCAGTGAAATGGCTTCGAAATAGAACAATGTATGTTGATTGGGCTTTATATTCACAATTTAAGTGAGGAGTTTTCCACTAACATCTCTCTAGTTTTGACAGGTTCTCCTTCTTAATTTAATAATCTGATCTGCTCACGTGTTTTTAAAATACAATAGGCTGAATTTGTTATGGGTATTTTGATATCATAGATAAGATAGATGATATAGTTCTCTAAATTAGTTCTTTTATTATTTAGCTTTGGCTGTTGTAAATTAACAACACTTAGTTTTGGTTCTTTTTACAGTAGTCATGAAGAAAATACAAGATATTTGATCACGAGTGGTAAATTTTCCCCTAAACTTTTAAGGTCGTCTGCTATTTAGTTTGTCATTTTTCTATATTTAATTTATGTAACTCTCATGACTTGACATTTCTTTTAATCTTGATTGTTTAATGTGGTTACTTTTAATGTCGCTAATGATTTTTACAATTGATATAGAATTGTTCTAATGGTGATTTAAATATCGAAAATGGCAACTCATACGTGGCTTTATTAAATTTGGCATAAAATTATTTTTACAAAGGAAGACATGTTTTAGTAATCTTTATTCCATATGCCCCAATTAGAAGCATAATAGAGGATTTTGCACAGATTTATTTAAGACTCCTTGGTTATTATATATTTGTAAGCCACCATTCACAAATCTATACGTATACTATCAAAATATATATATATATATATATATATATATATATATATATATATATATATATATATATATATATATATATATGTATGCTATCACCAAATGTGTTATGCTTACAGGGGAAAATATTTACTTGAGATTGGTATATACGTGTTTACTACTATAATGAATAATGTGTTGGTGTTAGTAATCAATGTTGATGTAAAAAATTAGATTATCTCTAAGTATTTAATCACCGATAAAATAAATAAGACAAAAGAACTTTTAAAGTGGTTCAGCCTTAAAAGAATGGCCTACGTCCACTGTTTTTATTATTGCTGACTGTTTGTTTGGAATTCTCGAGGTAGTGTTTTCTCAAGAAATTCCGGTCCCCTACAATGAGGATGATACAATATATTTATAGCCTTGAGGTTGTACATGTGAAAGGGTAATACATAGCTGTTCAATAGGCGTATACATCCGTATGATAATAATGAGCATTAAATGCGCATTTAATCCTCTTTACTGTCTGGTAATAAATGCTCTGATCGAGGTGCAACTCAGACCGCCTATGTAACTCGGTATGTATAAGTTGCTCGAAGTATACTTGTTGCTCGGAGAGTCATAGTTGGTCGGGGAGTTTAAGTTCCTCGAAGTCAGGGTATTGTTAAAAAATGTTTGTTAATGCCATGTAGATTGACACGTGTCTCCATATGATTGATCCACGTCAGCGGACTAATTTTGGTATAAACAGAAGCCCCCAATATTTCACAGTTTCAGATTGAGGAGTGTGGAACATTTTTCTGAAAATATGGCGGGATTAAATGGTCATCCTGAATTTTAGGAGCGTTTTCTTTGCATTTATTTTTCTTTTTGAATTCATTGAATCAGACTTTTCCAAATTTTCCAACTGCTTCGGTCTCCGTGCCCTTTTTGTCCTTTTAGCCGTCGGTAGCGCAAACGTCTCTCTTTGTAATCATTATTTTTACTCCTTCCCAAGGTAAGGTATTTAAGCATTGCCAAAAATCCTATCGTCTTTTACTTTTTCAAATTTGTAGCTTTGAGTTTTCCATTTCCTCTCTCTCTTGTGCGCTCATCCTTTTCATCGTTCGTTGTCAACAGATCCATCCTTTTTCTGTAAGATCTTCTTCCTTCTCTTTTATTTCCTTTATTCACCATGGTTTACCTTGTTGAGTCACTTGATAAGTTTCGTTCTGATTTCTCTATTCCTTCCTGGGTTGTTTTGGAGGAACTTTATGAACCTTCAGATTATTTTCGTTTGGCTGAGGGACATTGGTTCCCCAGTCTCTTTGTAGCCGAATGTGGCTTTTCTTTTCCCCCCAAACCCTTTGTGTTTGGAATTTTGTCAATATTTTGACGTGGTTCCTACAAAAATAGCTCCCAATACATGGAGAATAGTTAATGGAGTTCATAGATTAAATTAGATTCATGGAACTCGTATAGGAATTACAGAAATTATGTTTTGCTATAGATGGGCTATCAGCGACAGTACTTTTTACTTGAAAACTATGTTTTTAAATAGAGATTTAGTGGTCAATCTCCCAGATGCCAATAGGGATTATTTCGATCATGGTGTTGTTATGAAAAATTGGCAACATGCTCCACTAACTGGAAATGATGTGTATCAGGGTCCCAGATACCCTCCCTATGGCAATGGGATAGGTTTTTTTACTTTGCTTTATTTTTGAAATTATGCTTTCTTTGTGTTTGATAAAATGTGTCACTGATATTTTAATTTTCATTTATTTGCAGTTGATAGAAAAAGAAGGTCTCCAAAAGGGACATAAGTTAACTTAAAACATCTGAAACTTATCTGGGGTGTGCATCAGATTGTTGTCGACGAGCATATCAGATCAAATTCATATTTACTATAGTATAAGAGTTACACCTCATCTTTTACTGCTCGTCTGGTGATAAGTGACATAGAACCAGTACCAGCTTCTATAAGTTCTTCACCTGAGTCACATATTCCTCTGAGTTAAAGAATGAAGAGAAGAAGAGCTCCTTCCCTCTTCGAGAAATTTGCCTCTGATGCTGGAGAGGCAAAGAAAAGCAAGCATGATGTCCCAGAAGAAGGGACAAGAAAAATCGATGCACCTCCTCCAGCTGCTACTGCGAAGGTTGCTGAGAATCCCCCAGTGGCTCTGAGCAAGGTCGCTGCTCTAAGCAAGGTTATAGTCATATCCCCCACTAAGACTACATCCTTAGTCGAGACCGTTGATGCTCCTCCAAGGAGGCTGAAGAAGAGCTCCTTGGTCAATTTGGCTGAATCCATCTCTCAGCCTCCAACTACTGGAAGTGGTGTTCCCATTTTCATTGCTCCGAGCTCTGCCATGAGCTCGGTGAAATCTTGGATCATCCCCAAGATCCAAGGTATTGAAGAAAATCTTTCTCAGGATATGGTTACCACATTCGTTGCTCGTCATATTGCTTCCGTAAGTATTATTGTCCTAAACTTTCATTTTTCCACTGTTATATTTTTGCACTGACATGCTATTATTTTCTTTTCCCAGTTGGTAACCTGTTTCAATACAATTTTGAAGAAAGATGAAGCTATTAAAGCTTTAAGTTCCTCGTCAGGTGTAGAGGGAGCTCTGGTGGGTATGATGCAGTCTCTGAAGGATTCTCGTCAGAAGTATGTTGATGATAAAGCTACCTGGGAGAAGAAGCTCAATTCGACCGAGCAGGAGAGGGATCAGGCTGTTGAGGTCTCCAAGGGATTGGAGAAGAAAATAAAAGAATTGGAAAGTAAGAATAAAGAGATTGAAGGGTAGCTCCAAAATGCTGGGAAGATTGAAGGTAAGCTGAAGTCTGTTGAGGAAGAGTTGGGCAAACTTCGTGAGGTGGATCGCCAGAGGGACGAGGCAGAAAAGAAATTGAAAGATATCGAGGGACTTACGACTGGGAAGATTTCCTCAGAAAAAATAAAAAAGAAAATGGCTATTAAGAAGTACTTCATCGCTGGCTGGGATAAAGGATGGAATAAGGGTCTGGCTTCCATGATGTCACAAGTGGAATATGGTAGCCTTAAGTACTTTAGGGATGGATGGGTTGCTTCTCTGAAAGAGATGAATATTGATGAAAATTCCGACCTGTTTCAGCGACAAATCCCTGGCCCTCCTCCAACTCCTGAAGAAGAAGAAGAGGACAAAGCTGCCTCTGAGGAATCCTCCATGGTGATGGGAGATCAAATTTCTCATCCCCTAGTTGTCCAGTCCTCCTGCGAGCAACTTCAACCATCCATTATTTCAACTGGGCAGCTTCCAGCACCCACCGAGCAATCATTTGTGCCATCCGAGCAACCTACCTCCATGTCCCAGCCTCCCGAGAAAGTTTTGGGAGACAAGGAAAAGGTGTAAAGTTATTCGGATTTTTCTCTCTGTTTTTTTTTTCCAATTGTAACTCTGAACTATGTACTTCTCTTTTATGATGTAATAAAATTTAAAATTTTGACTATTCATTGATTCTCTTCCTCTTGCTCCTTATTGATTCTTTCTATCTCTCATTTTTACTAGTTTATGGCCAGGATGGAATTGTTATCTGCTCATGATACAAAATTGTTGAGACAATGCAATGAGTACTTCAAAGCTGGTCATACAGATATGACTGAAGCTCAAATCGTTGATATCCTCGATCAAGATGCTTCAGAGCAAGCAGTTGAAGCCTACTAGTATTTAAAGTGTCTGCTCGACCGGGCAATGGCTAATAATGTAGCATATTATGAGATGATTGAAGACCTCCAGGGCACTTTCGAGGAGCTTCAACAACAATACAAGGAGTCTACAGCCCTTTTGCACCAGGGATACGAGAAGAAGTATCAATAACTCAGTGCTGATAAGGGGTATGATAAGTTTTTCGCCGCTTACAATGTGAAGGAGAGAACTTTGAAGGCCAAGGTTGAAGAGCACACGCAAATAGCTGAGTTATTGGAGCAGAAAAATAATAACCTGCGAAGAGAGGTATCTTAGTTAAAATCTACAGCCTCTACCTCCAACGCTTTGGTCCCTGTGAACGACGAGGGATTCTCTTTCTTGGAGGTCAAAAATTCCAATCTGAGAGACGAATTAGAAACCTTGAAGAAGATTGGGCCTTCTACCTCTGCTCGGGGACGAGCAAGAGCTCCTCGGGGATGAGCAAGAGCTGCTCGGATTACTGTCGAGGAACAAAGAACTCAATCGTCTTTGGAGAACCAAGCCTTCCAATTGATGGCAAAGAATCAGGCATTGGCAGAGATGTCTCAGAAAATCCAAAATTTAGATGAGCAACTGGCTGCCCAGAATTCTGCCTTGGAGAATAAAACGAATTTGGTGAAGAATCTCCACGAGTAGTTAGAAAGATTAACTTACCAGTTCCACAAACATCCTAGGGAGTTCTGGATGGCTGGTTATAATGAATCCCTCTACCATGTAGATGATCGGATCCAAAATGCAAATAATGTGGGTTATAAGCAAGGATGGCTAAACGCTTTGGGCGTGCTGAAGTTGGAACAAGGTCATTACTTGTGGGATTATTACAATCCTGGGTTGCTCGACCTACCAGTGCCTCCTTTCAAGCTTGATACGAGCTGGATTCCTGCTCGGGCCATTCCACAATGCCTAATTTCAAAGTATCTCGGCGACTACAATCTTCACTCTAACTTTGAGATATCTCGCCCAGAGCACCTTCTTGATCGGCCATCAGTTATGAACATTTGGATGCTTAAAGATTTGAACTTCATAAACTCTCCCTATGCCTTAGACAATCCTCCTGCTAGTGAAGAACCTGTTTCAAAGGCAGAGGGGAAGAAACCCATAGAATAGGATTCCTGATGTAATAATTTTTATGTATTTTATTCACAATGTATTTTTGGATTTAATGAAAAACTTCTATTTTTCTTTGCAATCTTGATTGTTGTTGTCTTGTAGGTATTTTGTAAAACACTTTACTTATTTACTAATGAATGTGCATGTATATCTATTAAAAAGATAACAACATTGTGTTATTTGCCGATCAACTAAAATTGGTGAAAATTTATTGTCAACTATACTGAATTTGTGGTAATCATTTGACGACTAATCAAAATGGATGATATTTTGTTTCTCGACCAACTTCGTGGTAATTTGAAATTTTACAAGTATTAAAACTTTGCTTGATCACTTTTGAATTTTAAGCCTTGAAATGACTTTTATTTATTCCCGACCAACCGGAGTTGGTGGATTTTCTTCCCAACCAACCGTAGTTCGTATTTCTGGGAAATATTTTTATTCCCGACCAACCGGAGTTGGTGGGTTTTCTTCCCAACCAACCGGAGTTAGTATTTCTCGGAAATATTTTTATTCCTGACCAACCGGAGTTGGTGGATTTTCTTCCCAACCAACCGGAGTTGGTATTTCTGGGAAATATTTTTATTCCCGACCAATCGGAGTTGGTTGATTTTCTTCCCAACCAACCGGAGTTGGTATTTCTGGGAAATATTTTTATTCCCGATCAACCGGAGCTGGTGAATTTTATTCCCAACCAACCGAAGTTGGTGGATTTTGCTGAGTAGTGTGTAGCACTAGTATTCCGCGAAAAATTTCAACAAAAGGAGAGAATTGGGTAGAATATTAACATTTTATTCATGCTGAAGAAACTTCATTACATGAGGGTTTACATTACTGATAATATTTGCGTAGACGCTCTGTATTCCATGCATTCTTAAACTCCTCCCCTTCTAATGTTTCAATTCTATATGTCCCTGGTCGAACAACCTTTGTTACTCTGTAGGGACCATGCCAGTTAGCTTCCAATTTATTGTGCTTTTGAATTACTTTCATCAGCACATAGTCCCCTACTTTCAGGTCGTAATTCTTCACTCTCTTGTTGTAGAACAAAGTTGTTCCTTGTTGGTAGCAGCATTCCTGATGGCTGCTTCCTCTCTAACTTCCTCGAGCATGTCCAAGTCTAGCCTTCTCATTAAGTCGCTGACAGGGGAGTTGAAGTTCAGCACTCGGTGTGTTGGGAGGCCCAACTCGGCAGGTATAACAACTCCACTTCCAAATGACAGCATATATGGAGATTCTCCAGTTGCTGCTCGGGGAGTAGTACGATAAGCCCATAGTACTGAATGTAGCTCATTGATCCAGTTTGCTTTCGTGTCATTCAACCTTTCTTCAAGCGATTTAGCAGCGTTATGTTTGTCACCTCTGTTTGTCCATTGCTTTGGGGATGGCCTGGTGCCCAGTGGATCTTCAAGATATTTGATTGATGACAATAGGCAGCGAACTCCTTGTTGTTAAATTATGTTCCAGGAGTCATACAATATGAAGCTCACACTACCACTAAGTCCTTGGTGTGAATGGGATAACGAGCTGAATCTCTCTGCTCAATGATAAAACCGATATCCTATGAATCTAATTAGTAAAGTCCCTATGCACCAGGATCAATATAATGAGACAACTATACTCTCGAAAGTGTCCTCCATAATGTAATATATAATCAAGTTTGAACTCGACCCTTTTTAAGGTGGGACAGCGTAAAGTAACACATTCTGCCATGAAATAGTGAATATGATAACCTTACTATAACAATATCCATCGCTTAAACCATCGCTAACCAGTCCATACCCAGGATAACATCATACTCTCATATTATATCTCTCTAAAATGAGTAAATCTACAAAATCATATCCTCCCTGTGTCCACACCCACTCCCCTGTATATGTACCTAAAGAGATCCCAACTACCCAATGATAAATATATACACACAGTAGTAATATCAGTGATACATCCACTAAGCTTGTCTCACACTCGAATCTAGTGCTAACAAAATAATGTGATGCACCCTTGTCACATAAAACCTATCCCATTTACTAATGGATAAAACTCGTACTTTCAATTGCCAATAGAACTGGTTGTTCAAATGGTTCCTGGATATAATAATCACGTTTAAACCAAATTATTGTAACTGTTGCCCCTGCTGGGCACCCTTCTCCCATCCCCTAACTCACTGTGGACATGATCGACGTATGTGGTTCTACTCTCCACACATAGACACCTCCCTGTGTAATACCCTAATCTCTGACCACGCTGGCTATGTTGGGAATGCTATACTCTCGGGCCCTGTTAGCCTCAACACTGATGGCTACCCCTATTATTCCCTTAGCTTCGCTGGCCTTTTGGAACACAATATTGGCCCTGATGGCTTTGTCTGAATCCACTATCACTCGATCCAAATTTCTTTGATTTGAATCTTTTAAACGGGTCCCCCTCCTGGGTATCCCCCTTGTGGTGCTCCACTAGCATCAATACATCCAGTCTTGCCTTGTTGGCTAGACTCTCCAACTCTCTTGGATCCCTTCCTATGGAAGTGATAATCTTGACAGTGTAAAAGTCAGGCCTTAATGACATCATCATAAGTCATTAAAGTCGTATTTTCTCGATAAGTTTTGGCGAATTCTCCCCATGAGTCCATCATCAAACTTAAAGACCCTTTTTTTCTTCGTACCTACCTCGTCGGGTACGAAGTTCACTAAACAAGTTAATTCTTCATCATACTCGTCCACTATCCGTCCTTCATGTGATAAAAATAGAAACTTCCTTCACATCTCTGTCTAAAATATAGATGAATGGACTTACGATCAAACCACACCCAAAATCCCTCGATATTAATATTATCTCTCACCTCAGATGTAGTGACTGATTCCCACCACTGCAACACTTCTCCTACAAGCTTAAAAGTTGATAAAATTTGTTTCTGAGTGTCACTGCGCTCCACAATACGTAAATGCCTTTGGATATCATCCTTCCATTGTCTAGCTAATACACTTTCGCATTTCTCTGAAACTCTTATGGATGGTCCTTCTTAAAGGACCCTCTGACTCTTTCCCTTACTAACTGCACTGGGTTAGTCTAAAGTGGTGCCACCGTCTGTTGTGGCAGTGCTTGAGGAAAAAAGTTTCACCCTAACTGTCATCGTAGGGTCAACTGCTTGAGCAACAATAATGGTGACCTCTGATATGGTCATCGTCACCTAAATAGTCAGCGGCTCCGACTGAGCCTCTCCTCCTGCGGTCCTCCTAGTGGCCCTCACTGGTCATCCTCTACTATTGGACATATGAAACCCAATTGAACTGATATAAGATCCACTTCAATTATATATAATAGTAGGAGAACATAAATTCTAATATGAATCGACAGTCCTAAGTATAGGGCTCTACATATAAAAGCAACGTTGAAACGTTGTAAATCCGCACAAATCCTAAGGACACTAAATCCTAATTCTTTGATACCATCTGTGACACCTCACTTATTTTCATAACGGGTGATCAGTCCTCTACTAAAATAAAATAAGAACCTCATCTGGTTCATTCTTAGCATCACCGTCGAAAACATTTTTAATTTCTAATAACCTATTAGGTCCGAGGTCAAATTTTTAAAACTTATTAACTTATACAAAATTCCCATTCACATAACCAATCAAGCAATTAATGAAACTCACACTCACTGGCATAAATAAATTAACCGATAACTCTCGATAAAAGTCACAATACAATAATTCAACTAACTGAAAGGAAAACATCTGAATAAAATAAATATCAACTAACTGGGCAACATGACCGAAATAACTTTGAAGTACCTCCTATCTAGATCTCAAAGATAAAAACATCTAATTAATCCTCGCAGGCATCCAAAGCTGCTGTAGCATTGTTTGACCAGGAGGATGGTTAAGTTAGGCATCCCTGTGGCTGCACACCTAATAGTTTTGAGAATAATTTGATACCAGTTAGAGCCCAATATTTTTGAAAATATTTTGCAAGTGTGTAAAGTACATTAATAAATATGTCCTGCAATCTTACATATTTAAACCGATGTCGCACTCCCATGAGATAACCCTCATCCCTCATCTATGGTGCAGGCCTAATGCATGTATTTTAAACACCCTAATTACGCTACCCAGCTTAACTAGTACCTCTGCTAATCTTAATCCCATATGTTGCCTTTTGCCCCATGTATACTTTTTATTTGACTTGGAATTCTCATTCAGCTTTCTCATCTGCTTATTCATTTTAAATCTCATTTATAATCTCATCAATTAATTTCATTTAACTTCATGATAGTTATTAATTCGATGTTCACACATTAGTGTCTTGCACCCGTATATATTTATATTGCACTGATATACATATTTCCACGTAGCATCCCCGAGTTTTCCTCACAAATGCATATAAATTTATTGTTCGTAATATCCTTTAATTTTCCAGTATATATATTTACACACACACACACACACACACACACACACATATATATATATATATATATATATATATATATATACACACACACACACACACATCCCATACACATACATATATATCGCTTGCTATATACGTATAACCGCAATCCCCAGAGAATTACCTCATGGATTGCAGCCATCCCTCTGAGAATTTCCCCATTGGATGCAAATCTCTAGCATGCTATCAAGCACTAGGGATATATATCTCTACCTGGGCCACCGGATCAGAATCACACAACCGAACCCAAAGCGTAAACGTAAACTGGAGGCGGTCATAGTCTTGAGTTAGGGGGGTCACAACCATACCACATTACTCCACTTGGACTCCAAACTCACATAGGGTTGTCATGCACAGACCTATAACCCTGGGGATCGATACTACACCTACTGGGATTTGTCAGGATAGATTGTCCACTATGTGCAACCTCTACCGATTGCATCCCCTAGAGTGGGTATGTTTCACATATATCAATCATACAAATATATATATTCATGATACTGCACCTACTGGGATTCGCCAGGATAGATCGCCCACTATGTGCATCCTCTACCGATTGCATCCCTTAGAATGGGTATGTTTCACATATATCAATCACACACACACACACACACACACACACACACACACACACACACACACACACATATATATATATATATATATATATATATATATATATATATATATATATATATATATGTATATATACTGTCTCTATAAACGTATATATATACCATAAAACTGGCTAATCGTGCATGTCACTCGTGGCACTAGCCCATTTTCCCCGAGTCTAAACTTGATTCCCGGATATTTAAATAACACCTTATTAAATTGATTCACCAATATAATAATAAACCTGGATACTAAGTCATTCCCATCCATCTCGTATCTGAATCTAACCAAATTTCTAACTGAATTCGTTAATTTATTTTCTGAGTGTCGTTCGCTTTAAACACCCTTAATTTCACCCCAGATTTATCCCGACTATCCCAAGGTATTTAATAATATTTCTACATATTTTTCGAAGTAATAATCTTCTCTGTGGACATCCTAAAATAACTTGGAATCAACCAGATGAATAAAAGCACTTAAAGAACAAAACCTGGACAAATAAGGCAGCCAACCGGTTCAGCTATGGGGCGAACCGATTCGCCCCTAGGAATGACCAAAACGAGACTTTTTTACCTATGACGAAATTTCATTTGATTTCTTCACCAAAATTAGTCCTAAAAGTCATCCTAACACAATATGATAGTACCCTATCCATCTCAATCATAAGGGTACATATTTTATGGATTCAAATCATTCTAAATCACGTGTTTAAAATCAAATTATCCAGAATTAATCCATACCTTAATTCCATGATTTAAATTATCCAGTTATCATATTTATAATTCAAGAATATATCTTTAATTGAATCATTTTGATATTTACTTATGAAGAATCAATCTATTCTATAATATCCAATTCATCAATTTCATATGGAATAGTGATCAATCACTTTCAATGAAATCCCTTTCCCCAAAACCCAGTTTGATATGTGAATCCCACCCAAAAGTTTACATTTGTTTTTCAACAATTATGATATGAACTTAAGCACGACATATAATATCAAATAAAGTTAAACACTTGCGTCTAATAGTAGAAATTCTGATCTTGCTTCTTGAGATCCTCTACACGAAATGATCCAAGCCCTTGAATTGTTTAATCTCCTCCCAAAATGGTGTTCTTGAGTTTTCTCTTGAGTTCCCCATCGCTGATTGTCTATCTCTCAAGATTAGGTAATTTAGAATGAGTATATGGCTGCCTCCCTCATCTAATAACCATTAATCTTCACCTAATCCCAAAATCAGGTTAAATTATAATATTAAAATGACCCGAATGCCCCCGTAGGGTCCCATTTAGCCGAAAAAGTCCCCGGATCCCGATTACAACCACCGTGTACCTAATTCTGACTATCTCTACCCATCTCGGATTATCCGTACACTTGAAATCACCATCCGTGAAAGAGTGGTCCTACACGAGTGTGTTTCAATTCAAACCAATTTTCACCAAAAAATTGTCCAACTTTTGATTAGCATCAAACCAAGTTGTGAAAAACCAATTTTTACTTTAAACCAATTTTATCTTGATTAATCCTAAACATGCATCTAGTGATTAAAGCAAGTAAAGTAAATTAAGTAATACTCACAATGCCAAATGTACAAGGAAAAATCCAAGACGGGTAAAAATCTTGGACGGCCCAAGCCAGACAATCACTATGAATGTGGAATTACAATGAACAGATAGAGGACTCACTCATTGACTCGATACCCACGGGTATTAATGCTCTTCTGATCTTCAATCACTCCTCTCACAGTGCCCACGTAGAAAGACCTTCTGTGATACCTATCCACAACACACGTGTCCACGTATGTCTCGGTATCCACTAAATGACTTTGATATGTCTACGATGTTGAACAAGAAGTCCTTATCTTTTCTTCCCCGCAAAACCCAGATGTTCAAGTGTAGAACAAACCTTCTTGGTGCATCAAGATCACATAAACATATAGTAATGATAACTCACATCTTTGCAAACTCCAAGGATGTGTTTAAGCTTTGAAACCTCGAAAAAACATGTGCAAAACACGTACTGGATCGTAAACTATTTTTCTAGAATGCACACCATATTAATTTTGACGAAAACACGCTTTAAATAAGAATTTATCGCCACCTTGAAAATTTTGTCGCTCGAACTAGATAGGCAAGTCATTTGCATGACATATCCATCTCTCTCGAACGAAGGATAGCTATTGTTCGAACGACGTCTGCTTAAAACGTCTCTTCCAAAAGAGATTCAATTAAGTCAAACTCTATTTTGAGCTGATGAGAATAAAGCGTAGTGTAAACATTTAAAACACTTTTAAAACATTTTAAACATTTTTTTTTATAAAATTAAATCCTTATTTTTATAAAAATAATTCCGAGCACCATTAATTATACGCATTCATACCTATGTGATCTCGGAATGCAATTAACTTTGAAGACGAATAAACTTGTACCAATTAAACTTTGGCATGATTTATTCTTTGAATCTTTGCCGCAACGTCTTCAATTTATTTAATACGTCATAGACCAAGTGGGATCGTGACAAAATAAAATCTCCCTATGACATATTACAAACATAGTTTTATTCACGAAAGTAAGTCAAAACAATACAGGGACTCAATTAAAAATTGTTATACTTACAAATCTGCCCCTTTGACTATCTCGGGACAAAACTAAACCAGTGAAATGCCTAAACTGGTCCGTTAATCCGTATGACGCCTAAATCCCATCCCATAAACCCAAAATAAAAAATTACAGGACACGGACTAGTATATGTAGCCCCAGCAAGCATGAACTGTCTGAATGTGATTTAGACTTGAAATCTCAAATCTCTGAAGCATACCTACACACATGAAACAGAAAAACAAATAACAAGTGAAGTATGGAGGAATAATTTAACCAATATATATTACCAAATGATATCAATTTTACAATAGACACCAATATGAATAAACTTTGAAAAATCATTTGTTCAACAATTGAGCAAAAATATGATACCAAATTGAACTACCAATTTGTAAAAATATGTAATCAATGTAAAATATGCAGTCAATGACATGCTCGTGCTCAACAAATCTTCCCCTACATCACATACACATACATCTCTCCCCCTTTTTATCTTGAATAGACAATCCGGTGAAAGGATAAACCAACCAACAAGTATCTAGCAGGAAGATATACCAATTAAAACCGCTACATAATCATGAAACAATCATCTAAATATGATCAAGTAATGACAAATCAGTATCTAGTAAACCAGGGAATCACACAAAGAATATATCAATCTAATCAGGTGTGATAAACGGAATCATATGCAAAATATCAATATGAGACAATAAAACTTGCATATAAACCAATCAGTCCATAAAGATTCCAGCAGTACGAAAAAAATATCAATTTTAACCAGAGGACTGCAAACAAAAAAAAGAAGCAAAAATCCAGACCGTCGTTCGAACGAGCCAGGGACGTCACTCAAACGAGATGAGGACGTCGCTCGAATGAGACTTCGCGCGACAGGCAAAAATTTCCCAGATTCCCAGAAATATCATATATTTTTTCCCCGGAAAAAAATTTAGGATTCCTTAAGTCTATTTACGCATAGATGACAAGATTGAGATAAGAAATCCTCACTAAATTCAAATATACAAGAGATCTCAAACATCCACAAAAACTCGTGCCTGTGTACAATGTTGGCATATATACAAAGTCGAATCAAAATTTATATCAACTTCGAAACTACCCCATATAAACAATGGTAAAGAGTATAAAAATTTACTCATCTCATGACATACAATTATCACCCTCCTTAACCCAATTATATCACCTTATAATTGCTAAGGAATATGTGCTATGTATGAATTTATCACTAAATAAAAAGTAGGAGAAAACTCTATATTAATTTCCCCTTTATATATATAAAACTAGCGGACCTGCAAGAATTCTGGGACCATCGATCGATCGACCAGATCCCTTTCTTCTCCGGCTTGCTGTTCAGCCATTATTAACCAATCCAAGCTTCTACTTTCTCCCATTAAAATATCTGATCATAATCCACCATATTAACATATGAAATTAGGTTATACTCAACTTAGAAGCCTTAATTCAATCACCAATTTTGACAAATCTTAACATTTTACAGATTCGGGTTTTACCCGGGTTTCAAACACCCAAACCCTTTACATTTCTAATATCAGAATTTAAATGTCTCTTCATGCTGGATTTAATCATACGGTTCATATTCCTAAACTACAGAATCATGAAACCTACTAATATCATCCCAAATCTCATCAAGATTTACCATTTCCCAAATACTGATTTCACTTGAATATCCATTTATCCCCAAAACAGATTTTTGGTTAACGGAATCATGAAACCTACTAATATCATCCCAAATCTCATCAAGATATACCATTTCCCAAATGCCGATTTCACCCGAATACCCATTTATCCCCAAAACGGATTTTTGCTTTACACATCACAAAAATATGAATTAATTATCACCAATTTAGAATCATAACAGTTAACCACTTGCCTGGAATCGCTCATAGGGTCTGATCCGTTGTAGTTAAGGTGTTGATGAAGAACGCTCACTTTTGTCCCTTAATTTGGCTCCAAATATCCCCGATTGGCTATTGATTTGATTTACCCAAATTCCCTCTCAATACCTAGGTTTAGAAGTTGTGTTAATTGTCGTTCAACACTTTCCCAATTAGGTTTAAACCCCTAATCCCGTTTTTTGCCACATTGGCCTAATTAAAATGGCTCGAATCACCCCATGTGGGCCCGGCTATGCCCAAAAAGGCCTGGAGACCCGATTACTTACCCCGAGTACTCTTTTCTGACTATCTCGACCCATCTGAACTCAACCGCGCACTCAGAATCGTCATCTGAAATACTTTACAACATTCCCAAATTTTGACCTCAAAATGCAACGCGCGAAATTTCAAATACTTTAACTTAAAGTCACCAAATATAAAAAATTCTTCCCACTCAAATAAATTATCCAAATCATAAATTTAAGTTTCTCAAATTTAAATATTTTTATATCTCCCCAAAATAATTAAATATTAAATCCTCAAAATTACGGGGTGTTACACTCCTCTTTGTCACTTGCTTCTCCCTCACTAACATAGGATTCACTCAAAACCTCCTCAGAAGTATCACTCACATGAGAATCGTCGTCTCTCACATGACATGCCATAAACGCAACGAAGTTATGCTCAATGGGGGAACTCTCCCCCTCTTCCAGATCGCTATCACTTAAGGTGGCATTATATGAAATGGATTGCTTTCACTCTTTCTTAACACTAGTGGGACACTCCTTAACTTTGTGACCATACCCCTCACACCCAAAACACTTATCCGACTCATCTCTCTTAGGCTTCTCAAACTTATCCTTAGAGGTGCAATCTACTTTGTTGTTCTCGAATTTTCAAATTTCTTGGCATCTTTCGATTTCTTTTGAAACTTAATAAATTTTTTAAATTTCTTTGCCAACAAAGCAACATCCTCAAAATTGGAATCGGATTCAGAATCTGAAACTTTATTTCCTCCGTTCGGGTTTTCAAAGCAATACCCTTTTATTTCTTAGGCACTTTCTTGGAGGTAATCATGTCGATTTCATAAGTTTGTAAGTCACCTACAATTTCTTCTAGTTTCGTTGACTCTAACTTACCCAAGGAGTTTACAATATTCACTTTCGCATCAAACCTACTAGGCAACGACCTAAGGATTTTCTAAATGACACGGTTGTTAGGAATTTTCTCACCTAGGTTAAACGACGAGTTGACAATATTGGACAACCTAGCGTAAAACTCATCAAAATTCTCACTTTCTAACATCCTAATGGTCCCAAACTATGTAGTGAGATTTTGAAGTTTTGACGCCCTAACCGTGCTAGTGACCTCGTGAGTGAGTGACAAAATATCCCGAGCCTCTTTTGAATTTTCACAGGTCATAATTCTATTATATTCCTGAGGTGTGACATGTGAAGAAATAACGTGCAGGCCCTTAGAATTATATTGTTACAGTCTATGTTCAGTTTCGATCCATGACTCGACAAACTTTAAACTAGTGATCTCACCTATAACAGTGACAGGGGGTGTCCAACCTTTCTCAACTTCTAGACACACACGCTCATCAATAAATTTTAATGAACTTTTCATTCTCATCTTCCAATCGGTGTAATTAATGCCATAAAAAAAAGGAGTTCGAGAAAATTTGTTATACCCAAAATTCATTTTTGAAAACACACGGGATCATAAAACAAATAAATTATTTTTTTCTAGCTCTGATACCAATTTGAAAGAGTGGTCCTACGCGAGTGTGTTTCTATTCAAACCAATTTTCACCAAAAAAATTGTCCAACTTTTAATTAGCACCAAATCAAGTTGTGAAAAAATAATTTTTACTTTAAGCCACTTTTATCTTGATTAATCCTAAACATTCATCTAGTGATTAAAGCAAGTAAAGTAAAGTAAAGAATACTCACAACGCCGGATGTACGAGGAAAAACCCAAGACGGGAAAAAACCTCGGATGTCCCAAGCCATACAATCCCTATGAATGCGGAATTACAATGAACAGATAAAAGACTCACTCAACGACTCGATCCCCACGGGTCTTGACGCTCTTTTGATCTTCAACCACTCCTCTCACAGTGAACACACAGAAAGTCCTTCTTTCACGATACCTGTCCATAACACACGCGTCCATGTATGTCTCGGTGTCCATCGAATGGCTTTATACGTCTACGATGTCAAATAAGATGTCCTTCTCTTTTCTTCACCGTAAAACCAAGATGTTCAAGTGTAGAACAAACCTTCTTGGTGCATCAAGATCACATAAACATATAGTAATGATAACTCAGATCTTTGCAAACTCTAAGGATGTGTTTAAGCCTTGAAACCTTAGAAAAATATGTGCAAAACACGTACTGGATCGTAAACTATTTTTTCACAATGCACACCATATTAATTCTGACAAAAACACGCTTTAAATAAGAATTTAGTGGCAACTGTGTCACTCGAACAACATTGGCAAGTCATTCGCGCAACATAGCCATCTCACTCGAACGAAGGACAACTGTCGTTCGAACGACGCTGCGTGTGAGAGTGACTTTTTGTTTAAAATGTCTCTTCCAAAAGAGATTCAATTAAGTTAAACTCTATTTCGATCTTATCAAAATAAATCGTAGTGTAAATATTTAAAACACTTTTAAAACATTTTTCTTTATAAAATTACATCCTTATTTTTTATAAAAACAATTTCGAGCACCATTAATTATACGCATTCATACTTATGTGATCTCGGAATGCAATTAACTTTGAAGACGAATAAACTCGCACCAATTAAAATTTGTCATGATTAATTCTTTGAAGCTTTGACGCAACGTCTTCAATTTCTTTAATACATCATAGACCAAGTGGAATCGTGACAAAATAAAATCTCCCTATGACATATTACAAACGCAGTTTTGTTCACGGAAGTAAGTCAAAACAATACAGGAACTCAATTTGAAATTTATGTCTTTACAAATCTTCCCCTTTGACTATTTTGAGACAAAACTAAACCAGTGAAATGCCTAAATTGGGCCGTCAATCCGTATAACGCCTAAATCCTATCCCATAAACCCAAAATCAAAAATTACAGGACACAGACTAGTATATGTAGCACCGACAAGCATGAACTGTCTAAATGTGATGTAGACTTGAAACCTCGAATCTCTGAAGCATACCTATACACATGAAACAGACAAATAAATACGAAGTGAAGTATGGTGGAATAAATGAACCAATATATATATCCAAATGATATCAATTTTACAATAGATACCAATATGAATAAATTCTAAAAAATCATTTGTTAAACAATTGAGCAAAAATATGATACCAATTTGAACTACCAATTTGTAAAAATATGTAATAAATGTAAAATATGGAGTCAATGACATGCTCATGCTAAAAAAATCTCCCCCTAAATCATATACACATACATCTCTCCCACCTTTTTGTCTCGAATAGACGATCCGGTGAAAAGATAAATCAATCAAGATGTATCTAGCAGGAAGATATACCAATTAAAATCTCTAGATAATCATGAAACAACTATCTAAATATGATCAAGTAATGACAAATCTATAGCTAGTAAACCAGGGAATCACATAAAGAATATATCAATCTAATCAGGTGTGATAAACGGAATCATATGCAAAATATCAATATGAGACAATAAAACCTGCATATAAACCAATCAGTCCATATAGATTCCAGCAGTACCAAAAAAATATCAATTTTAACCAGAGGACTGCAAACAAAAAAAGAAGCAAAAATTCAGACTGTCTTTCGAACGAGCCAGGGACGTCACTCAAACGAGATGAGGACGTCGCTCGAATGAGACTTCGCGCGACAGCCAAAAATTTCTCAGATTCCCAGAAATATCATATATTTTTTCCCAGTGAAAAAAATTGAGGATTCCTTAAGTCTATTTATGTATAGATGACAAGATTGAGATAAGAAATCCTCAATAAATTCAAATATACAAGAGATCTCAAACATCCATAAAAACTCGTGCCTGTGTACAATGTTGGCATATATACAAAGTCGAATCAAAATTCATATCAACTTCGAAACTACCCCATATAAACAATGGTTAAGATCATTTTAAGCATCGATAATAACGACCAAATCTCCTAGCCACATGGATAATGAAACGACGGGGGGTCCAAGCACAACAATATGCCACATTAAACATGTAAACTCAAAAACAAAAATTGACAATCTTTTCGGCTTTTCAAACATATTTTGACTCAAATAAAAGAAAAATCTTTTTGGGTTTTCAAAAGTTTTCTCAAAAATAAAATCTTTTTGTATTTTTCAATAGGACTCAAACAAATGAAAAATATAATTCAAAGAGATAAACTTGTCATAATATTATAAATGAATATATCATAAAGCAAACTAGCTTATGACAAACATGGAAACACTATCATCCTTTAGATTTAGCATGGGAATAATCAAGTGCAACCAAATGAGAATAATGAAGTTTTATTTCTAAAGCCACTAAATCCGATTTCCTAACCCAAGTTGGTGTAAAACGACGCATGGGGGTTTGGGGAATCGGGGCAACTTTATTCCTAAACTTCCTAGGAGCTTGTCTAAGGTTGTAACAATAACGCCTAAGGTGACCCTTCCTACCACTAAACGTGCAAGTGTAGCGATGGGGGGATTATTACCTATATGTGAACCTTTTCTAACCTTACTAGTGTTTCTCACACGTGCGGGGGGAATGGGAACAACTCTCTCCTCAAAACTTATACCTCCCCTATCTCCCTTAATTTGGATGGTGCCTAAGATCTTATCTAACTTCTCCGACCTAGCCTCCAAATCAAACTTAACTCTAGACGAGTCTCTCAAACTCTTATCCAACTCACTAATCCTAGACTCGAGCAAACGTCTAGACTTATAAAACTCTAAAATCTCCTTTTTCAAAGACTCCATCAAACCACGAAGATTATATCTATCACCCTCGATATACTCTAATTTCTCCCTAAGAATCATCTCTCATGCCCTAAGATCCTCAATCAACCTATCATTATTTTCTATGGCACGCTCATTCAACTTAGCTTGCAATTTTGCATTTTCCATTTTCACCATCACGATTTCGGCATACAACTCATTAAATGCAATTTGTAACTATTTCACATCTACCTCCTTGTGACACCCCTCCTAATAAAATACCGGGTGATCAGTCCTATACCAAATTAAAATAGGAATCCCAGTTGGTTCATCCTTAGCATCACTATCGAAAACATTTTTATAACTTACTAACCACCTAGTATTCCAAAAAGTTGGTGCCAATTTTAAATTTTTAATTAAACAAAATTGTACATGAAAAAATAAACATAAACCAATTCACACCACTGAATTAAATCAACTGAATAATTAATTAAATAATTTGTCGAATAAACCATCGCCCGCCAAGGTAAATAGTCCGAAACAAATATTCAACACTTGAATAAAATAAATCTGAAAATTGTACTGAAAGTATGGGCAACAAGCCTGAAGTAAAACTGAAACTGATTACCGATTCCTACTCTAGGAATGAATGAACGATGCGTCTAATCCAAGCTCCTGCTAGCATCCACATATGCCTCAGCTCCGTGTTCCTAGAATAGAATATCAGTCCTGGCGTCCCTGTAGATGGATACGTAAAAGGTTTTGAAAATAGTTTTATAGCAAGGGTTAGAACCCACAACATTTTGAAAATATTTAGCTAGTGAATTAAATACAGTAATTAAAATATATGAATGCGCTCCATATTTAAGTTAGTGTCGCACTCTCTGGAGGACATTTTCACCCCTCCACTAATGTGCACACCTAACGATTACCTCAACCCCACCTAGTTGTGTTATCCCGTCCAACTAGTCCTTGTAATCCTCCCTTGCCTTTCCACTCTAAACCAAGTGTTATTATCCATGGGTTATAAGTTATCTCACTAATTAACTTAATTAATTTCCTTTAAATAATAACATATAACTGTGACATAAGTTATATAAAACAATTACATCACACACTGTATTATTACCCACATATAATATTTACTACCATTATATACGTACCTTTATCACAACATCCACACATATATCATATGTATATCCATCCTTTCGATAATACCCTCTCCGGATAATTCCCTCTAAAGTGAAGCTCACTAGGTGTGCTCACATAACCTAGTTACCCAAGTTGGAATCGCTCACCAACCTGGTCCAAAAATATAAACGTAGTGGAGGTGGTCATATTCCTTCCCATATACCGGACGCTATGACCTGGGGATATACTCACCCTACTCCTCAAGCTAGGGGATTCACCCACATCGCGCAACCTCCCTTGATTGCACTAGAGCATATAACTTAAATAAATATCTAGTCCCTGATATTTAATAGAACACCACACACACACACACACACACACACACACACACAGATATATATATATATATACTATCACCCACCGTATATATATATAGTAAAAATCCCAGCTTTACCTTGTACTAAAAACCCGTAGCACTAGCATGTATATTCCCGAGTGTATGGTCCGACTCTAAATTAATTAATTTCTCATTGATAAATTTCATTACCTTCCCGAGTCTACGATCCGACTCAAATTTAATTAATTTCTCATTAATAAATTTCATTACCTTCCCGAGTCTACGATCCGACTCTAATTTAATTAATTAACACATCAATAAATTTATCACTTTCCCGAGTCTACAGTCCGACTCTAATTTAATTAATTAACACATCAATTAACTATTACCAATCCGAGTCTATGGTCCGACTCTAATTTAATTAATTTACACAATAATTAATTCATACAAATCCGAGTCTATGGTCCGACTCAAATTTAATTAATTTACACATTAATTAATTTAACACTTGGTGTCGCCCAACCATTAAACCCGGACTCGCTAACTTGGCCCGTACCATCGTTAATACCCGATTCCATATTTCGCCCCATAACTAATTAATTATACCTCAATTCCTTTAATAATTTAGTGCCACTCAACTACAATACCCGATTATTTTCCCTCGGTCCAAAATCAATACTCCCAAATTACTTCCCGAAATCTATTCATCTCATGGCATACAATTATCACCCTTCTAAACCCAATTATATCACCTTATAATTGCTAAGGAATATGTGCTACATATGAATATAACACTAAATAAGAAGTAGGAGAACATGATAAATCAATTTCCCCTTTATATATTTAAAACTGGCGGACCTGCCAGAATTCTGGGACCATCGATCGATCGATCCCCTGGGTCGATCGATCAATCGACCAGGTCCCTTTCTTCTCCGGCTTGCTGTTCAGCCATTGTTAACCCATCCAAGCTTCTACTTTCTCCCATAAAAATATCCGATCATAATCCACCATATTAACATACGAAAACATGTTCTACTCAACCTAGATACCTTAATTCAATCACCAATTTCCACAAACCTTAACGTTTTACAGATTCGATTTTTACCCGGGTTTCAAACACCCAAACCCTTTACATTTCTATTATCAGAATTTAAATGTCCCTTCATGCTGGATTTAATCATACGGTTCATATTCCTAAACTACAGAATCATGAAACCTACTAATATCATCCCAAATCTCATCAAGATATACCATTTCCCAAATACCGATTTCACCCGAATACCCATTTATCCCCCAAATGGATTTTTGGGTTACACATCACAAAAATATGAATTGATTACACCAATTTAGAATCATAACAGTTAACCACTTGCCTAGAATCGTTTGTAGGGTTTGATCCGTTGTAGTTAATGTGTTGATGAAGAACGCTCACTTTTGTCCCTTAATTTGGCTCCAAAAATCCCCGATTGGCTCTTGATTTGCTTTCCCTAAATTCCCTCTCAAACCCTTAGTTTAGAATTTTTATTAACTGTCGTTCAATACTTCCCCAATTAGGTTTAAACCCCTAGTCCCGTTTTTGGCCACATGGGCCTAATTAAAATGGCCCAAATCACCCCATGTGGGATTGCCTATGCCCAAAAATTCTACGGACCCGATTACTACCCCCGAGTATCTTTTCTGACTATCTCGACCCATCTGGACTCAACCGCGCACTTAGAATCATCAACCGAAATACTTTACAACATTCCCAAATTTTGACCTCAAAATGCGACACGTGAAATTTCGAATAATTTAACTTAAAGTCGCCAAATATAAGTAATCTTCCCACTCAAATAAATTCTCCAAACCATAAATTTAAGTTTCTCCAATTTAAATATTTTTATATCTCCCAAAAATAATTAAATAATAAATGCTAAAAATTACGGGGTGTTACATACTTCCCCCCTTACAAAGGAATTTCATCCTCAAAATTAAGATAAGCTTAGTACTCCAAGTCTCGAATATCACTCCCTATTCCTGTGCCTCTAAGCTCGCTACATCCATCTCTTCCGCTTCTAACTATGAGTTATATGAATATGCATTTTAATTAATCAGGGCGCCCATACTCCCTGTACTTGTGCTTGACCGCACAAAAGTTTCCTTAATTAACCCAGGTGCCCAAACACCATATTCCCCTGCTTTACCGCATGAAACTTACCCGACTATGCTAGCCGTGAACTGTAATTTAACTTCCAACCCGTAGTCATATCACATATATATATAATGGTCGGGGAACCCAACCCATGTACTAACGATCAAATATCTCCCAACTTCCAACGCTGCACTAAGTTTCATGCGTGGAACATCTCGCAAGCGAAATCCAAACAAGGAATCCCCCCGATACACTACTACCTAACATTTTTGATCGTTGCGATCCGTTAGACCCTTAGTCCATAGCACGTACCCCCAAATACTTATCTCTTAACACAAAAGCATACACGCGTACCCTTATGCTACAGAAGACAACATAAAACACCGCTCCCTTACTATCACTAGTTCTTGCACCAAATAAACCCCGAGCTATCTCTCCCTGCTCAAAAATAAATCTAACCACCCTGATTCACTTCAGTAAACACCCCTACTTAGTGGGATAAAATATGAGAACATAAGACCTCATTATGTGTCTATCTCACTACACAATACAACATATATACACACATATATATATAGGCTAGACGCCCTCTCAGGTGATACATAGTATAAATCATTCATACCCTGGTGTCGCAAGCACCAAAAAACATACCCCCACTATTTACAATAGTTCACATCCATCGCTATCCAGCCGATAAAAAAAATTATCTACCCTACTTCCATAATTCTCGAAAGTAGTAACCCCTCGCATAATACCAATCCCATCTCTGTGCATACCCCCACTCTCTCGTGGTTAACACTAAAGAAATCCACTATCCCACAGAAATACACATATAATATGGTTGCTATAGCCAGCACATCCACAAAATTTGACTTACCAGCGAATTCAAGTGAAAATAATTCTTATATTGTGACACCCTCACTGTCACTCAAAACATACCCCATGCCCATAGGATAAAAGATAATTACCTCCATACTCTAGCTGCAATGGCTGATCCTCAGGTTCCTGAGCAGCTTCCCCTGCCCGAACACACCCATGACTTGTTGTAGCGGCTGCACATCCAGGACCTCGTCCTGTAGTTGACCCCTGCCTCTCTTGGGACAATCTCTCTTCACGTGTCCCACTTCCCCATAAACGAAACACCTCCTAATAAATCCACCCTGCCACTGATCTCTTCCTTGTTGGCCTTGTCGGAAGTCCTGGCCATCCTTTCGATAGCCTCCAGACCTAAATCGCTTGGCCTGATTCCCCTGTCGGGAATCCTGCCCCTGATGTCCCCCTATTTGCTGCTGAGATACCCCACTGGTACTGTTCCCTCCCGCTTTATCCGACTGACTAGGTTCCACTCCCCTCTTGCTTCCTTTTATGTGGAAGTGATAGTCCTGGCAGTGCGGGAAGGCTGCATTTACGACGTCCGTATAAGCTACTAATGCGGGATTACCAATCAAATGTTTCCTGATCCTCCAGACTAACCCATCCATGAACTTTAACTTCTTTCTTTCTTCATCGCGTACCTCATTTGGTATAAAATTTGCCAAATGAGTGAATTCTTCCTCGTAGTCGGCCACTGAACGGTCCCCCTGAGTCACCTCTCTGAATTTTCTCCTCATTTAGGTTTCAACTGGTGGCGAAAAGTACTTATGGTCGAACCGCACCCAAAACTCTGTAATTGCTA
Source organism: Sambucus nigra (assembly GCA_949130495.1). Taxonomy (NCBI): domain Eukaryota; kingdom Viridiplantae; phylum Streptophyta; class Magnoliopsida; order Dipsacales; family Adoxaceae; genus Sambucus; species Sambucus nigra. Next base: position 3,015,902 of record CASBWL010000030.1, read on the forward strand.
ATGTATCCCTTTCCTCAACTGTGGTGATCGACTCCCCACTGTAGTACTGCTCCTACTAACCTAAAAGTGGCTACCATTTGCTTCTGCACCTTATTGCAATCTACCATGCGTAGGTGATGCTGGATATCCCTCTTCCACTTACACGCTAGCACCACATCTGAACCCCCTCGAAACTCTAGTGGGTGGCCCTTTTGAAAGACCTCTTGTACTTGTTGCCAATCCGACTGCCTCTGGTGGACCTGAACATCCAGTACCACTACACACATGTGGCTGATCTCATGGAAAGCACCTTGCCATTGTGATCATCGTCACTTGAACTGCCTGTGCTACTAATTCATTTACCTGTGCAGCTGAAATCATCTCTGGTACTTGCTGTGGTAACTCTGGCTCCTGATGAGCCTCCCTAGTCTCATCTCCCCCTACTGCCCTAGCTGATCTCTCTCTCTCCTAGGCGGTATTTGAAATGAGAATCGAAACGTATGAGTTCACCCTCAAATATAAAGTAATTGGCAGAAGAAGGAAAATGCGCGTACGTATAAGAATTCAACAATCCTATGATAAGGCTCTACATCAAAGGACACTAAGGTGAAACGTGAAAAGCCACACAGATCCTAAGGACACTAGAACCTGATGCTATGATACCATCTGTGACATCACACCTAATAAAAGACCGGGTGATCAGTCCTATACCAAATTAAAACAGGAATCCCAGTTGGTTCATCCTTAGCATCACTGTTGAAAACATTTTTAAAACTTACTAACCACCTAGTATTCCAAAAAGCTGGTGCCAATTTAAAATTTTTAATTAAACAAAACAGTATATGCAGAAATAAACATAAAGAAATTCACACAACTGAAATAAATCAACTGAATCATTAATTAAATAATTTGTCGAATATACCATCGGCCACCAAGGTAAATAGTCCAAAACAAATATTCAACACCTGAATAAAATAAATTTGAAAACTGTACTGAAAGTCTGGGCGACAAGCCCAAAGTAAAACTGATAATTGATTCCTACTCTAGGAATGAATGAATGATGCGTCTAATACAAGCTTCTGCTAGCATCCACATATGTCGCAGCTCCGTGTCCCTGGAATAGAATATCAATCCTGGCGTTCCTGTGGATGGACACCTAAAAGGTTTTGAAAATAGTTTTATAGCAAGGGTTGGAACCCAAAACATTTTTAGAATATTTAGCAAGTGAATTAACTGCAGTAATTAAAATATATGAATGTGCTCCATATTTAAGTTAGTGCTGCACTCTCTTGAGGATATTTTCACCCCTCCGCTAATTTGCACACCTAACGATTACCTGAACCCCTCCTGGTTGTGCTACCCCGTCCAACTAGTCTTTGTAATCCTCCCTTGACTTTCCACTCTAAATCGAGTATTATTATCCATGGGTTATAAGTTATCTCACTAATTAACTTAATTAATTTCCTTTAAATAATATCATATAACTGTGACACAAGTTATATAAAACAATTACATCACACACTGTATTATGACCCGCATATAATATTTACTACCATTATATACGTACCTTTTATGACAACATCTACATATATATCAAATGTATATCCATCCCTTCGAGTATACCCTCTCCAGATAATTCCCTCTAAAGTGCTACCTCACTTGGTGTGCTCACACAATCTAGTTACCCAAGTTGGAATCGCTCACCAACCTGGTCCAAAAATATAAACGTAGTGGAGGCGGTCATATTCCTTCCATGAAAGTGAGATAAACCTCTCACCCATATACCGGACGCTATGACCTGGGTATATACTCACCCTACTCCTCAACCTAGGGGATTCACCCACATCGCGCAACCTCCCTTGATAGCACTAGAGTATATAACTTAAATAAATATCTAGTCCCTGATATTTAGTAGAACACAAAAAGTACACACACACATACACACACACACACACACACACACATATATATATATATATATATATACTATTGTGGTGACAATTATTATGCAACACAAATAAATATGAAAGAGGTAGCAACCAAGAAAAGACAAATAAAAAGCCAATCACACAACAACGGGAGTACGTGGTTTAGCAAAGAAGTGCCTACGTCCACGGTGGTTCAGTTAGTGTTATTTCTCTATATTCTGAAGAATAATTACAGAGAATACAACTTGTCCTCTGCCCCGGACTTAGGGTTTTATTTATACATGTATGTGTTGGAGTAGTGGGGGTGATGGGTTCCTCCTTATTAGCCATCTCCCCTACATGGAATCGTGTTTCCCCACAACTTCTCTTCATGGGATCGTGGGGTAATTGGATTAATACGAAGGTGATGGGCCTGGGCTTTGGGCCGCTAGGGAGAGGCTACTCGTCCAGGCCTATGGTGCTAAATTCAGGGTCCCCACAATTTCCCCTAAATTTGTTCGGCAATCTTTATAGGTCCAATTAATTTAAATAATCAACTATTATGGTTGATTTCTTTGAAAACTGTGAACTTACTTTGGCGGCACCCGCTTCGCTATCCGTGCGCTATGATTAGACTTGAAGGCTCGTTGGAATAAGGCGCATTTCTTTTTGTCGCTTCAGGCTTTTCCAGCAATGTTCGATCTTCTGAGAGCTCTTGCGCTTAGTACCTTCTGTTTTCGATTTCAACTTTCATTGCTTCTTCGCCATTTGACCTGATCTTCTGTCTTGTAAGTCTCTCGTGCTTTTTTCATTTTCTCTTTGGTTTGTAGTTTTTCTTGTATTTTTCCAATGGCGAAGATTGGAAATAGGTCAGTGGCTGAGTTTAGAAAATTCTATAGTATTCCTGAGTGGGTAGAGATTGAGTGATGTGCCTCGCCTCCTAGGAACGTTAGGGATATAGAGGATGCACATTGGATTCACGTCCTGTTGCTCTCCCAGGGGGGACTTACCTTCCCTCCCAATGATCTGTTTCTGCACTTCTTTAGCTACTTCAGTATTGTGCCTGCACAATGTTCGCCTAACGTATGGAAAATAGTGAACGGCGTGCATAGGATAAATCAATTGTATGGCACAAAGTTAGGGCTTGCCGAGGTCTATTTTTGTTACTCCTTTTCTCGAACGAGTTCAGGTGTTCTATACCTTAAGGCTAGGAGCCCTGATAGGGTATTGGTAGTAAATCTACCTGATTCCCATAAGGACTACTGGCAAGAAGGTTTTTTTGTCAGGAATTGGCAACTTTCACCCCAATTTGAAGGGTCAAGGTCTGAGAGGTTCACTGTTCCTTTTTATGGGGAAGAATATATAGGTAGATGCCAGATTATTATTTCAACCTTTGCTGACTTTGTGATTTTTCTAACTTCTCCTTGCTTTTTCTTTTACAGCGAAGATAAAGAACTTGGAGCCTGCTCTCAGCGAGGTTCGAATCTCGGAACTGGTGAAAGCTTGGAACATCAGGGAACCCTTGGGTGACGGCAAACATCCTAGGTCTGCTGCTTTTCTGCTTGAATACAAGAACACAGGCTCCAGCTTCATAGCCCGACCTATGGATACTGTTCCGGGCTTTGACTCTTCCGAAGAGATTTCTGCTGAGCCCATCCAATTGGACAAAGAAGAGAGCAGCTCGGAGAGTGAGCCTGCAGGTGTTGTGAGTAATTTGGGTGGAGGCAGTGCTGATAGTAGCAGTTCTTCGAGTACTACCAGCACTTCAGGTGAAGAAATGCCTCCCAGGAAGAATTTAATCTCAGATGATGATGATGATGATGATGTGCTTCTTGCACAGAGGTCCAAGAAATCGAAGACTGTCTCCGAGGCCATAGCTACTGGTTCTCGGCCTTCCTCTCAAGAGCAATAGAAGAAGAAGAGAGAGGAGGAGGAGCAGGCGAAGGATATGGAGACGAAAAAGGAGGAGGAGAGGAAGAAGGTGGAAGAGAGAAAGAGGAGGGAGAAATAAAAGGAGGAGGAGAGGAGGAAGATGGAACTGAGGACCAAAACTGGTCAAGCCTTGGTCCCAGTATCTGCTTTGCCTGAGGGGGCTTCGGTGGCCACCTCTCCTCAGCTCGCCCCTGCGCTTCTTGAGAGGGAAGTCCTCCCTGCAGATCGTGAGAGGGCGTCAGGGTCTGATCAACTGGATTTGCAAGCTAGTAGAGGCTTGCCTTGGTATGGTTCCTTTTCTAATTCTCAACTTCTTTTAATCCATTTTGATGGTTTCTTCTTTCTGATCCTTCCTTTGTTTTTTGCAGTTTGTGACTGACTTTGTTGTGCTCTATCGCTCTCGCGACGAGCTGTTGAGAAGGAACAGCGAGCTGGAGCAGCAGAAGTCTACTCTAGTGGCCAGGGGTTCTCAGCTAGAGGCCGATCTGAAGGCTGCTGATGCGGCTCGAGCTTCATCTGCCTCGGCCCTTTCTAATTCTGCTCGCGAGAGAGATAATGCTGTCAGGGAGCTCGGCGAGCTGAGGAAGTCGTATGATCAGGTCTGCTCGAGCAAGCTGGACTTTGTGGAGAAGAACGGGGTTCTTGTCGAGCAGCTGGAGGCGGGGAAAGCCCAGGCATCCACTCTTAAAGAAGATGCATACAATTCTGGTTGGGCTGCTGTTATGAAGACGCCGAGGTTCAGATAGGCTATATTAGCCATCTGAACTTCAAGAAAGGGTGGAACAAGGCCCTCGTGGCCGCTGGGGTGGATGATGCATCCCCACTCTTTGACGAGCATGATCCAGGGCCAAAGCCGGTCGTGGATGAGGACCCAGCCCCAACTGCTGAAGGCACCAATCCTATTTCTCGGGCGACTCCTTCTGACTCTCCCTTGGTCAAGGATGCAGTGGATACCCCTGTAGAGGGTAATGCCCCTGCTGATGCTGATAAAAACAAGGGTCCATCCACCGAGGTTGCTAAGTGATAGGGATTCTTTGTAACTTTTTCCTTTTTTGATCTGATGGAACCTCGCTCATTATCAATGAAAAGACTTTATTTTTGTTTATGCTGATCCCTTTCTTTTCTCTTTCTTTTACTTGTAGTTGGTTGATGTGGATGACTATATTCCTGTTACCTCCTAATTAGGTAGGACTCTGGGTCCTAACGCAAGCCCTGCAGTTTGCCAGGCTTTTGCTAGGCTTTACAGGTTTGCTAAGTCAAGGAACCAGAAATATAAGGATCAGTCCGAGCTGGTGGCCAAATTGAAGGACAGGCTCCAGAAAATGGAAGAGATCGGAGCTTCAGTGAAAGAAGAAGTTAGCAAGCTGAGAGCAAAGTTACTGGAGGCCACCGAGATCAATCAAGTCGTGGAGTTTCTTCAGTGGGAGAATGACGACCTGAGGTGGGAGGTCTCGAAGCTTAAGGAGTATTCTCCGAGCACCGCTTCGGCAGTCCTACAAGGCTCTTCCTCATCGCGAGCTGCTCGGCCTTCCCTCCCGCGTGCTGGTAGGAGTATGCGGCGTAGGAGTAGAGAAGTTGAGGGGCAGCGTGAGAGGGAAATGGAGGAGCTACATGGCGATGTTCGATGAGCTTACGTAACTGCTGCTGGGCTTCAGAGGGATGTCACCCGACTGCGGCATCTATTCAAGAAGGGCCCTCGCCAAGTGTGGACTGATGTCTATGATCAGGGCTGGCTGGATGCTCCCACAAGATTATCAGAGTTCGAGGAGCTTTCCTTCATCAGGGGGTGGTTGAGTGCTCTCAAAGAGCTGAAGGTCCCGAGGAACTCGATATTGTGGTACCGGCACGAGGTGTCTCCCTCTACTCTGATGCCCAATCCATTCAGGCGAGATGATCGATGGATTCCCATCGATGCTATTCCCCGGTGACTACTGGAGTTGGACGCAAATAAGGTTGTTGAGGAGTTCGATCCTGCTCCTGATGACGGGAGGAGAGCTAAGGTCGCTGACTACCTTGCTCGAAGGCTTCCACCTTCTTGATATTTTTTTTTTAATAATTGTAAATGCTTTGGGCGAGCTTTTGCCGACTAAACATGTAGTATTATTGTTTGTAAATATAAAAGATTAATGGAAATTTGAGTTTTGGGCGATTTTGCCGACTAAACGTGTTTATTCAATCTTTGTTATATTTTTGCAGCTTCACAATCTTTATCTTGTCATGTGAGTGTCCGCCCAGTCTAGTATTAAGAATACCATTGTGCCCTTTCTTTACCTTTTAGGTCGTGTCGTCACACTCCCTTAGGTTTAAGTGGGGCAATTGGCGAGGACACACCTGTTATTGGATGTCTTCATCCGGTCAGGATTTTGTTTAACCAAAGTAGGTTTGATGCCTAAGAATTCTCTGTAGGGCTTCATATATTGCCATGGGCAATGCTAAGAGGTCTGTCGTGCTTCATGACGATGACCTGAGGAGGGGTGTTCCCCTGCTATGTCAACCATTATACATGTGATTTGAAAAGGATGTGCAATAAGATATAATTGTTACTTTTTAGAGAGTGATCAACTGAGAGATTTTCATTGGCGAATAGAGAAAGAAACTGTCTTTTTCCCATAATGAGTACAATAAAAGATCTAACAATAGAACTCCTAAAAGTAGAATTTCTTGAGATTAGCTGCGTTCCATGTTCGTGGTATCTCTCTGCCCTCCATCGTTTTCAAATGATAGGCACCTTGCAGATCGTCTCTAATTATCTCATAAGGTCCTTCCCAGTTCGGGCCGAGTTTACCGTCTGATGGCTTCATTGTGTTGCCCAGGGCCTTTCTTAGGACATATTCCCCAACTTCGAATTTCCTCGAATTGACCTTTTTGCTGTAGTGCTTCGCGAGTTGTTGCTGATAGCTCGCTAGTTTTACTAGGGCAAGTTCCCTGCGCTCGTCGGCCAAGTCGAGTTCAACGAGCAAAGCCTGATCGTTCTGACCCTGTTCGAAAAGGTCGGATCTCATTGTAGGCAATCCTGCTTCTAATGGGATGACCGCTTCCATACCATATGCTAGTGAGAATGGCGTTTGACCTGTGGCTCGCCTAGGAGTCGTTCTGTACGCCCACAGGACATGTGGTAGCTCGGTTGTCCACGCGCCTTTTGCTCGCTCTAACCACTTCTTCAATCCAGCGATCACTGTTTTATTGGAAGCCTCAGCTTGTCCATTGGTTTGAGGATAAGCTACCGAGCTGAAGTGGTGCCTGATCCCGTGTTGGTCACAGAAGTTCTGAAAGGGGCCACTCTCAAACTATGTTCCATTGTCAGTGATGATGGTTCTGGGGATCCCGAATCGAGTTATTATATTTCTCCATATGAACTTCATCATGTCAGCATCTCGGATGTTCGCCAGTGGTTCTGCCTCGATCCACTTGGTAAAGTAATCAGTTGCGACCAACAGGTATTTGCGATTGCCGACAGCGGTGAGCAGTGGTCCCACGATGTCCACTCCCCACTGGGCGAAAGGCCAGGGGCTGGTCAGGGATTTTAATTCGCTGGCAGGCTGGTGGACCATGGGGGCGTGAAGCTGGCATTTTAGGCATCTGTGGACATATACTGCGGAGTCCCTCTGCATATATGGCCACCAGTAACCTTCTTTTATTGCTCGGAAGGCTAGAGACCTTCCTCTGACGTGACTCCCGCAGATTCCTTCGTGAAGCTCATGAAGCACTGTCTTGACATCGCCTGGGTGGACGCATCTAAGGTAGGGTCCGGAGAAAGATCTTTTATGCAAGTCGCCTCCCGTGGATAAGTGAAAGCGAGCAGCTTTGACTCTTATTTGGTGGGCAGTCCTCTTATCCTCTGGGAGCATTCCGTTCTTCAAATAGTCTCTTAAGGGATCCATCCAGCTAGGGGCTGGTTCCAATTGGAGTATTTATTTCGCTTTTGTCAGCTCGCAGTTGGGGTGAATGCTCGGGCAGCTAAGGAAATCGATAGGGACTATCCTTTTAAGGCTGGAATCAACTGCCGAGCTTAGGGCTGCCAAGGCGTCAGCGTGGTTGTTCTGCCCCCTGGGAAACTGTTGGATGTTGCTTTCTTCAAAGTTCGTCATTAAGTTTCTTACTAAGGAGAGGTAGGTTGCCATCCTCCCATCCTTCGCGTTGTAGTCTCCACTTATCTGATTGGAAACTAGTTGCGAGTCTCCGAATACCTGTAAATGTTTTGCTCCTAGAGTTTGTGCCCTTTGGAGACCTGGAATTAAGGCTTCGTATTCTGCTTCGTTGTTGGAGGCTACAAATCCTAGCCTAATTCCTTGCTCGAGGACTGCATTTTCTGGAGTGATGAGAACAATTCCTACTCCTGCCCCCTTTGAGTTGGAGGCTCCATCAACGAATAGCTTCCAGCTTCCCCCTGTAGCCTGGCTATTTTGTTCTGTTGGCTTAGGCTGGTCGAAGGGTTCTTCGCCTGTGAATTCAGCTATGAAGTCAGCAAGGATTTGACCCTTGATAGCTGTCCTTGGTTGAAATTAGATGTCAAACCGGCCGAGCTCGACTGACCATTTAGACAGTCTGCCTGATAAATATGCCTTCCTTAGGACAGCCTTGAGGGGGTGTGATGTAAAGACAATGATCGTGTGAGCTTCGAAGTAATGCTTCAGTTTTCTCTAGGACATTACTAGGGCAAATGCGAGATTTTCCAATGGAAGGTAGCGCTGCTCGGCGTCTAGTAAGGTTTTGCTCGCGTAATAGACTGGATGTTGGATCCCTGTAACTCCACACATTAGCGCTGAGCTGATAGTATGGCTGGATACAGAGAGGTAGAGGTACAAAGGGTCCATTTGATGTGGTATGACAAGCAGTGGTGGGGAGCTTAGGTAGGACTTGAGCATGTCTAATGCTTGCGAGCAACCTGGGGTCCATTCTACTGTTTTGCTGCCTTTTAGGAGTTGGAAGAAGGGCTTGCATCTCTCGGAGGATTTAGAAATGAAACGATTTAGAGCAGCGAGCATTCCGGTGAGCTTCTGTACATCGCGGATTGTGCGAGGAGGTTGCACTCCTTTGATTGCATCAATCTGGTCCGGATTAGCCTCTATGCCACGCTTGCTGACCAAATACCCAAGACACTTTCCTGATTGGACACCAAAGGAACACTTGCTCGCGTTGAGTTTCATTCGGTACTTCCTGAGGATTTCGAAGGTATTTGACAGGTCCGAGAGGTGATTTTCCTTGTCCTTGATTTTGACGAGCATGTCGTCGATGTAGACCTCCATCGTGTCTCCCATCTGATTCTTGAACATTTTAGTAACCAGACGCTGATAGGTTGCCCCTGCATTTTTTAGCCCAAAAGGCCTGACCTTGTAACAGTATAAACCAACCGTCGTGATATATGCCGTTTTATCCTGATCTGGTGCATACAGGGGAATCTGGTGATATCTTGAGTCTGCGTCCAGGAAAATCATTCGCTCGTGAGCTGTAGTGGCGTCTACTAGTTGGTTTATTTTCGGAAGAGGGAAGCTATCCTTGGGGCAGGCTTTGTTGAGGTCAGTGAAGTCTAAGCAAACTCTCCACTTCCCGTTGCTTTTTGGAACTACCACTGGGTTGGATAACCATTTGGGGAATTGCACTTCCCACATAGATCCTTCATCCAGTAGTTTTTTTACTTCTTGTTCTATTGCTTTGGCTTTCTCGGGAGCAGTTCATCGTGCCTTCTGTGCTATCGGCTTGAATTTGGGATTGACATGCAACCGATGGCAGACCATATTGGGATCAATTCCTGGCAGCTCATAGGGTTCCCAAGCGAAAACATCTATGTTGCATCTGAGTAAGGTTAACAAATCCTTTTGCTCTTGGTCAGTGAGTGAGGTCCCGATGAGGAAGACTCTGCTGTTGTCACCTTCTCTAGCAATTACTTCTACCAGGTCCTCTACAACACGCTCGGAGGGGAGGAGCCTGGTCTCTTCCACTCCGGGCCTTCCATATTTTAATTGCTATTTGGAAGGGATTGCACCTTCCTCCACTTTCTCGCTGGTTTGAACGTCTTTTTTCTCTGGCTTTGGTCGGATGGCCGCTATGAATCACTTTCTTGCCATCGCCTGGTTGCCATGTATCTCCATCACTCCCCGCTCTGTGACATATTTGAGTTTCTGGTGGTAGGTCGAGGAGACTGCCTTCATTGCATGAAGCCATCCCCTGCCGAGGATGGCTTGATACGGTGAATCGATGTCGACCACCAAGAATTCGATCATTTTCGAAACATTTCCAGCGAGCACTGGTAGTACTATCTTGCCCAGAGGCATGGTCATTTTTCCAGCGAAGCCGACTAGAGGAACAGTGGTTCCCTTCAGGTCGGCGATGTTCAACTTCAATTTTCTAAACATCTCGATGTACATTACTTCGGATGAGCTTCCTTGATCGATGAGCAGCCTGTCGATATCAAAGTTGGCTATCCTTAGTGTAATGACTAAGGCATCGTGATGTGGGGTCCTCACTCCCACAAGATCTTCATCCGTGAAAACAATATGCTTGTTGTAGTTGATGTCCTCTGCTCGCCGGCATTTTCCTGCCTGTGATTTCGCTGGATCTATTTGAAAAGCTTGCATTACTGCTGTCAACTTCTTTACCTCCATCCGAGCTGAGTTGCCCTGGATTTGCTTAACATCGGATACTCCATGGATTACTGCGAATTCGTGTCCGGTGTCGTCTTCTAATACGTTGTCAGGTTTTGCCTCCTTGTGGACAATCACTCTATCTACCTTCCTTTCCACAAAGTCATTCAAATATCCGGATTGGGCCAACTCCTCGAGGTGGGACTTAAGAGCCTTGCAGTGCTCGGTCTTATGTCCTCCCTCTTTGTGGAAGGTGCATCTCAGCGCATTGTTTCTTTTCGATGGGTCTCCTCCCATTTTTCGGGGCCATTTGATGAACGGCTCATCCTTGATCTTAGCGAGAATTTTGTAAATTGGCTCTTTGAAGACGGTGTTGACCACCTGGAACGACTTTGCAACGTCAGGGCTCCCTCCGTTCTTGGGGCCATTCTTGCTCCCATTCTTTCCTCCTTTTTTCTGGTTATCAACTTTCTCACTTCCCTTCGTGGCGAGCTTGGCTCTACCATTTCCCCTACGTTAAGGCGGGTGACATCTTCCACCTTTGCGTATTTCTCAATCCGGGCCATCAGGTCATCAATGGTGGTTGATTCCTTCTTTGTCAAGGACTGGTAAAGGAGGGAAGAGCTAGGTAGCCCAATTCTGAATGAAACCACTGCCACCTCTTCCGCGCAGTCCTCGACTTCATTGAATAACTCCCAGTACCTCTTCGCATAGTCTCGAAGTATCTCCTGAGGAGTTTTCTTCATCATCAATAGAGCATCCATCCTTTTGGGATGGGAGCTGCTGGTGATGAACCGGGCCGTAAAGAGCTCGGCCAGGGATTTGAAATTTCTGATGGATCGGTGAGGGAGTTTCTCGAACCATTTTTGGGCTACGTCATGAAGGCTCGAGGGAAAAATACGGCACATCAGTGCATCTCGGTGATTCCAGAGGGTCATAGCCTGCCGGTACTGCCTGACATGATCAATGAGATCAGTCTTCCCGTCGTAAATCTTGAACCTTGTAATAGCAAACTTTTTGGGAGCTTCTTCTTCTTCAATTTACCTCGTGAAGGGCGATTTCATTTGGGTCTTGAGGGCTCTCCTGGCGAGTTCTCTGGTTGACCTGGTGCCGCGGTGAGCTGGATGTTGGTCCATTTCTCTGCGGACTAGGTTCCGTATGTTGTCGTCGCTGCGAGCAGGGCTCTGATAGCGGTGAGCTTTTCTCAGTTGCTCGCGGAGGTCGTCGTCTGAGTCGCCACCTTCGAACCCTTGATATTGCCGCCTAGGGCTCCTTCCTCGGCTGTGAGATTTTCTCGCCTGAGGGCTAGAAGTGCGATAGGGGCGTCTCCTGGTATCAGGACGTAGTTCTTTTTCCAGTTTTTCCAGTCTTCTTTTCAGGCGAGCATTCTCAACCTCATACCTGCGAGAAGACTCCCTCTGCTCGTGGAGCCTTGCTTCGTATGCATCGATCAATCTGGATATCTGAGTGGACCTTGCTGGTCCTTGACTTTCTTCTGAGGCTGGCCTTTCTAAGAGAGCTCCTTGATCTGAACGTCGGACTTCAGACCTAATCCTGCGAGGAGCGGGTGGCTCCTGAATATCTCCTGCTTGAGGAGCGTTGTTGCTGTGACCAGATATCTTAGATTTTTTCTCAGTGTGGGCTCTTCTCAGGGAAAGATAAACGTTTCCCACAGACGGCACCAATTGTGGTGACAATTATTATGCAACACAAATAAATATGAAAGAGGTAGCAACCAAGAAAAGACAAATAAAAAGCCAATCACACAACAACGGGAGTACGTGGTTCAGCAAAGAAGTGCCTACGTCCACGGTGGTTCAGTCAGTGTTATTTCTATATATTCTGAAGAATAAGTATAGAGAATACAACTTTTCCTCTGCCCTGGACTTAGGGTTTTATTTATACATGTATGTGTTAGAGCAGTGGTGGTGATGGGTTCCTCCTTATTACCCATCTCCCCTACATGGAATCGTGTTTCCCCACAACTTCTCTTCATGGGATCGTGGGGTAATTGGATTAATACGAAGGTGATGGGCCTGGGCTTTGGGCCGCTAGGGAGAGGCTACTCGTCCAGGCCTATGGTGCTAAATTCAGTGTCCCCACAACTATCACCCCACCGTGTATATATAATATAAATCCCGGCTTTACCGTGTACTAAAAACTCGTAGCACTAGCCTTTGTATTCCAGAGTCTATGGTACGACTCTAAATTAATTAAATTTTTATTAATAAATTTCATTACCTTCCCGAGTCTACGATCCGACTCTAATTTAATTAATTAACACATTAATAAATTTATCACTCTCCTGAGTCTACAGTCCGACTCTAATTTAATTAATTAACACATCAATTAATTATTACCAATCCGAGTCTATTGTCTGAATCTAATTTTATTAATTTACACATTAATTAATACCAGTCCGAGTCTATGGTCCGACTCAAATTTAATTAATTTACACATTAATTAATTTAACACTTGGTGTCGTCCAACCATTAAACCCGGACTCGCTCACTTGGCCCGTACCATCGTTAAAACCCGATTCCATATTTCTCCCCATAACTAATTAATTTCACCTCAATTCCTTTAATAATGTAGTGCCACTCAACTACAATACCCGAATATTTTCCCTCGGTCCAAAATCAATACTCACAAATTATTTCCTGAAATTTATTTATCGCATGGCATACAATTATCACCCTCCTTAACCCAATTATATCACCTTATAATTGCTAAGGAATATGTGCTACATATGAATTTATCACTAAATAAAAAGTAGGAGAAAACTCTATATTAATTTCCCCTTTATATATATATATATAAAACTGGCGGGCCTGCCAGAATTCTGGGACCATCGATCGATCGATCCCCTGGGTCGACAGGTCCCTTTCTTCTCCGTCTTGCTGTTCTACCATTATTAACCATCCAAGATTCTACTTTCTCCCATAAAAATATCTGATGTGATGTAGACTTGAAATCTCAAATCTTAAATCTCTGACGCATACCTACACACATGAAACAGGCAAACAAATAACAAGTGAAGTATGGAGGAACAATTTAACCAATATATTTATCCAAATGATATCAATTTTACAATAGACACTAATATGAATAAACTTTGAAAAATCATTTGTTAAATAATTAAGCAAAAATATGATACCAAATTGAACTACCAATTTAAATACCAATTTGTAAAAATATGTAATCAATGAAAAATATGCAGTCAATAACATGCTCATGCTCAACAAATCTCCCCCTACATCACATACACATACATATCTCCCACTTTTTATCTCGAATAGACAATCCGGTGAAAGGATAAACCAATCAACAAGTATCTAGCAGGAAGATATACCAATTAAAATCGCTACATAATCATGAAACAACCATCTAAATATGATCAAGTAATGACAAATCAGTAGCTAGTAAACCAGGGAATCACACACAGAATATAGCAATCTAATCAGGTGTGATAAATGGAATTATATGCAAAATATCAATATGAGATAATAAAACCTGCATATAAACCAATCAGTTCATAAAGATTCCAGCAGTACCAAAAAAATATCAATTTTAACCAGAGGACTGCAAACAAAAAAAAGAAGCGAAAATCCATACTGTTATTCGAACGAGCCATGGACGTCACTCAAACGAGATGAGGATGTCACTCGAATGAGACTTCGCGCGACAGCCAAAAATTTCCCAGATTCCCATAAATATCATATACTTTTTCCCAATGAAAAAAATTGAGGATTCCTTAAGTCTATTTACGCATAGATGACAAGATTGAGATAAGAAATCCTCACTAAATTGATATATACAAGAGATCTCAAACATCCATAAAAACTCGTGTCTGTGTACAATGTTGGCATATATACAAAGTCGAATCAAAATTCATATCAACTTCGAAACTACCCCATATAAACCATGGTAAAGAGTATAGAAATTTATTCATCTCATGGAATACAATTATCACCCTCCTTAACCCAATTATATCACCTTATAATTGCTAAGGAATATGTGCTACGTATGAATTTATCAATAAATAAACAGTAGGATAAAACTCTATATTAATTTCCCCTTTATATATATAAAACTGGCGGACCTGCCAGAATTATGGGACCATCGATCAATCGACCAGGTCCCTTTCTTCTCCGGCTTGCTATTCAGCCATTATTAACCCATTCAAGCTTCTACTTTCTCCCACAAAAATATCTGATCATAATCCACCATATTAACATATGAAAATAGGTTATACTCAACCTAGAAGCCTTAATTCAATCACCAATTTTGACAAATCTTAACATTTTACAGATTCGGGTTTTACCCGGGTTTCAAACACCCAAACCCTTTACATTTCTAATATCAGAATTTAAATGTCTCTTCATGCTAGATTTAATCATACGGTTCATATTCCTAAACTACAGAATCATTAAACCTACTAATATCATCCCAAATCTCATCAAGATATACCATTTCCCAAATACCGATTTCACTTGAATATCCATTTATCCCCAAAACGGATTTTTGGTTGACAGAATCATGAAACCTGCTAATATCCTCCCAAATCTCATCAAGATATACCATTTCCCAAATGCCGATTTCACCCGAATACCCATTTATCCCCAAAACAGATTTTTGCTTTACACATCACAAAAATATGAATTGATTATCACCAATTTAGAATCATAACAGTTAACCACTTGCCCGGAATCGCTCATAGGGTCTGATCCGTTGTAGTTAAGGTGTTGATGAAGAACGCTCACTTTTGTCCCTTAATTTGGCTCCAAAAATCCCCGATTGGCTATTGATTTGATTTACCCAAATTCCCTCTCAATACCTAGGTTTATAAGTTGTGTTAATTGTCGTTCAACACTTTCCGAATTAGGTTTAAACCCCTAATCCCGTTTTTGGCCACATTGACCTAATTAAAATGGCTCGAATCACCCCATGTGGGCCCGTCTATGCCCAAAAATGCCCCAAGATCCGATTACTTCCCCCGAGTACTCTTTTTTGACTATCTCGACCCATCTGAACTCAACCGCGCACTTAGCATTGCCATCCGAAATACTGTACAACATTCCCAAATTTTGACCTCAAAATGCAACGGGCGAAATTTCAAATAATTTAACTTAAAGTCACCAAATACAAAAAATTCTTCCCACTCAAATAAATTATCCAAATCATAAATTTAAGTTTCTCCAATTTAAATATTTTTATATCTCCCCAAAATAATTAAATATTAAATCCTCAAAATTACGGGGTGTTACACTCCTCTTTGTCACTCGCTTCTCCCTCACTAACATAGGATTCACTCAAAACCTCCTCAGAAGTATCACTCACATGAGAATCTTCGTCTCTCACATGACATGCCATAAACGCAACGAAGTTACGCTCAATGGGGGAACTCTCCCCCTCTTCCAGATCGCTATCACTTAAGGTGGCATTATATGAAATGGGTTGCTTTCCCTCTTTCTTAACTCTAGTGGGACACTCCTTAACTTTGTGACCGTACCCCTCACACCCAAAACACTTATCCGACTCATCTCTCTTAGGCTTATCAAACTTATCCTTAGAGGTGGAATCTACTTTGTTGTTCTTGAATTTTTCAAATTTCTTGGCATCTTTCGATTTCTTTTGAAACATAATTAATTTTTTAAATTTCTTTGCCAACAAAGCAACATCCTCAAAATTGGAATCGGATTCAGAATCTAAAACTTTATTTCCTCCGTTCGGGTTTTCAAAGCAATACCCTTTTATTTCTTAGGCACTTTCTTGGAGGTAATCATGTCGATTTCATAAGTTTGTAAGTCACCTACAATTTCTTCTAGTTTCGTTGACTCTAACTTACCCAAGGAGTTAACAATATTCACTTTCGCATCAAACCTACTAGGCAATGACCTAAGGATTTTCTTAAGGACACGGTTGTTATGAATTTTCTCACCTAGGTTAAACGACGAGTTGACAATATTGGACAACCTAGCATAAAACTCATCAAAATTCTCACTTTCTAACATCCTAATGGTCTGAAACTGTGTAGTGAGATTTTGAAGTTTTGACGCCCTAACCGTGCTAGTGGCCTCGTGAGTGAGTGACAAAATATCCCGAGCCTCTTTTGAATTTTCAAAGGTCATAATTCTATTATATTCCTCAGGTGTGACATGTGAAGAAATAACGTGCAGACCCTTAGAATTATATTGTGACAGTCTATGTTCAGTTTCGATCCATGACTCGACAAACTTTAAACTAGTGATCTCACCTATAACAGTGACAGGGGGTGTCCAACCTTTCTCAAGTTCTAGACACACACGCTCATCAATAAATTTTAATGAACTTTTCATTCTCATCTTCCAATCGGTGTAATTAATGCCATAAAAAAAAGGAGTTCAAGAATATTCGTTATATCCAAAATTCATTTTTGAAAACACACGGGATCACAAAACAAATAAATTATTTTTTTCTAGCTCTGATACCAATTTGAAAGAGTGGTCCTACGCGAGTGTGTTTCTATTCAAACCAATTTTCACCAAAAAAATTGTCCAACTTTTAATTAGCACCAAATCAAGTTGTGAAAAAAAAAATTTACTTTAAACCAATTTTCTCTTGATTAATCCTAAACATGCATCTAGTGATTAAAGAAAGTAAAGTAAAGTAAAGTAAAGAATACTCACAACGCCGGATGTACGAGGAAAAACCCAAGACGGGAAAAAATCTCGGACGACCCAAGCCAGACAATCACTATGAATATGGAATTACAATGAACATATAAAAGACACACTCAACGACTCGATCCCCATGGGTCTTGACACTCTTTTGATCTTCAACCACTCCTCTCACAGTGCCCATGCAGAAAGTCCTTCTTTCACGATACTTATCCACAACACGTGCATCCACATATATCTCGGTGTCCACCGAATGGCTTTGATACATCTACGATGTCGAACAAGAAGTCATTTTCTTTTCTTCACCGCAAAACCAAGATGTTTGAGTGTATAACAAACCTTCTTAGTGCAACAAGATCTCATAAACATATAGTAATGATAACTCGAATCTTTTCGAACTCTAAGGATGTGTTTAAGCTTTGAAACCTTCGACAAACATGTGCAAAACACGTACTGGATCGTAAATTGTTTTTCTAGAATGCCCACCATATTAATTCTGACGAAAACACGCTTTAAATAGGAATTTAGCACCAACTGTGTCTCTCGAACGAGATTGGCAAGTCGTTTGCGCAACATAGCCAACTTGCTCGAACGAAGGACAACTGTCGTTCGAACGACGTCGCGTGTCAGTTTGACTTTTTGACTTTTTATTTAAAACGTCTCTTCCAAAAGAGATTCAATTAAGTAAAACTCTAATTCGAGCTTATCATAATAATACATAGTGTAATCATTTAAAACATTTTTCTTTATAAAACTACATCCTTATTTTTTATAAAAACAATTCCGAGCACCATTAATTATACGCATTCATACCCGTGTGATCTCAAAATGCAATTAACTTTTAAGACGAATAAACTTGCACCAATTAAACTTTGGCATGATTAATTCTTTGAAGCTTTGCCGCAACGTCTTTAATTTCCTTAATGCGTCATATACCAAGTGGGATTGTGACAAAATAAAATCTCCCTATGACATATTACAAACACAGTTTTGTTCACGAAAGTAAGTTAAAATAATACAATGACTCAATTGGAAATTTATGTCCTTATAATCCCAGTGACCTATCATCAATTTAGTGCCATCTTATGATATTCTGAATACGGGACCTTAAAGTGGGGTACTAAGAAACGATAGCTAGTTGTCATTTGATATCTTTATAAGAAAATGACCACATCGATCACTAATGCAGTATCTATTTTCCTAAGTGGATATTTGAGATCAGCCCTCAGTATTTCTAAGTAGATGTGAACATAATAGCATTTAAACTAGCAAAAAATTTACAAAGCCACAGCAGATACAAGAGGAAAACTTAATCTTGTGTGGGGCTATTGATACTTGGTAGGGACTCAAACTATGCAATCTGATCAATTCGTTTTTGAAAGTAATTATGTATAACATATTTTAGGTTCTTTACATAGTTTTATTGGAATAATTTTGTACTTCATCTATATCATAGGTTGAATATTTAGGTTCGTTGAGAAGTACGTTGAGGCTTTATTGTCAAATATCATTCACAACAATAGCTGGAGGTGTAGGAGGCGCAATAGAAAGCTTGGTAATAGTCATTGGATATGTGTTGTTTTTGTATGTTATAGTGTAACAAAAACACAAACAAAAATTCAGAAACAAGTTCTTCTAATCCATCTGCAGTAGGTAAGGTTTAATCAAAATTGGAAATGGAGATGAATAAAGTACATTTTGTGTCTTGTTAGGATTTGTAATTTCCTTTAACTATTACAGAGGAGTTGAAAAGAAGAAGTGGGCCCAGTTCATCCACTGGACCACATGGACCAATGCAGTTCATAATGGAAGAGTTGGAGAGAGCTGCCAATAATTTACATGAGAGCAATCTCATTGGTCATCTGGTTTATAAAGGATTTTTTTGTGATGAGACTGTTGTGGCTATCAAAAGGCGAACTGGTCTCCCTCATCAAGAATTTGTTGAAGAGGTAAAATAAATTTCATCAGACACGTTATTCTAATGATAAATGTTATTAACACATTGTATTATTCTTCATGATTGAAGAAACTAATTTTTGCACTTCTTCATCATCGTCTTCTTATTAAAATGCACGCATACTCTTATCTATCAGCATCAAAGTAATTATATTATACATCTCCTCTAAACGTAATTTGCAGTTGTAAGAAACAAAGCATGGGACATTGAGAGTAATACAATATGCATTTGTGTATTAGTACAAGAGTTTTGTTTGTTAAAAAATTCACTTTTTCTACTTTCATTTTGATAGAACTATAATGCAAAGATATGATATTTTGGCTTGTAAAAATTGGGGTCTTGTGTGGATAATCACATATGACACTTATTGGGACATAGAGTTATGCAGCTCCTGAATACGTTGCTACTGGTGAGTGCTTATTTTTTGTCTTATATTAAATTTTTGGGGAAATAATAGAAAACTAAAATAGTTATTGCCTAGAAGTTATTTCATAAGGATTTTCCCTTCTACCAAATGTAGGAGTCCTTGCCTCGCATGTTTACGATTTGTGAAAATGGGTGATATTTTTGTGATTTGTTGATAGTTACACAACACAAAAGAAAAGAAAAATTTGGTAATAAACTTACATCATTTTTCCATTGTGAACATATCACTTATACGTGAAGAGTGACGTATACAGTTTCGGTGTAATTCTATTCGAGATGTTGATAGGCCTATGAGCAATCGATATGAAAAAACCTAGCACTAACAAAAATTGGTGGATTTGGCCAAGCCCCTTCTTCAGAAATGGAAGCTCAATTAAATCATGGATAACCACACAGAGGGCCTATATTCTTCAAAAGCATCATCACACGATGCTGAGGGTACTATAAAGTGTGTCGAAATTGAACCCATAAGGCTTTCTTGATATAAAATACCAGGTGTAATACAAGGATGCAACTATAATATTGGAGTAGGTGGGGCCTAGGTTATTTTGAGGCCAGCAACTAATGTGTTGAGTATTCAAAACATGAACGATTCAAGATGAGAAATAAGGACAATAGCCGAGGCACAATAGTAGGTCTACATACCAGACGGGGCAGCAGAATGTGGTAGTGGCAGGTATGTTGTAAGTGGCATATTTGAGTGGGGTTGAACATATATGATAAGATACATTAAAGAGTTGCATTTCTCTTATACTCATCTAATGATAAGATACATTGTTTCAGTTTTGGGAACTATGGTTTGAAGGAAAGGGCTTGGATATAGTTGATTTTTTATTGGGCGAGTCGTATAATCTTCATGAAGTAATGAGATGCATTCATGTCAGACTTTTGCAGGGATCGTATTTGCATCTGCTTATTTAAACGATCAGGTTTCTAGAAACTCAAACTGCATTCTTCGCAAGGTCAGTTTTGATGCTAATGTTTGCGAAACTGATTGAAAAGCAAAAGGCTGAGATGATGCCAAGATCAACAACATAACATAAATTACTTTCTCAGTGTGTCGACTTGAACCTTAGGGATGGAAACGCTTCATTGTGAGAAGTACCAAAGGGTGCTGAATTTGTGCTTATTGATGATTTTTGTTTAATGGTGACAATCACAATGTTCGAGCCCTAAATAAAAAAATTTGAGTTAGCTAGAAAGGCGTCATATCAAACTCATGAGATTAATGAACTTCAACTTGAGTTCTTTGAGTTTATTCAGACTTATATTATATGATTTGGAGCATTTTTGAGGTATTGACACAATTTTGTGAAAGCCAAAGGAAGACCGATGCATTTATGGTTGATTTTTGGATGTATATTTTTTTCCAAACATTGATGTACATTTTTTTTTGGATGCGGCCATTTTTTTGGATGTATATTTTTTTGGAGACGTTGATTTACATTTTTTTATGGATAAATGACTTGGTTTGGTGCATTTTAGATGTACGTGACTTCGAATACAAAAAAAAATTAAGGTTGTTTATATGTTACAACCGATTTTGATTTGTGATTAGATTTATTTAACAACTACGACATTAATGTTGGTTATTTTGTTTATTATATGTTTTATTAATAACGTTTTATATTAAACTCTCGTGTGATGATATATATTTTATGACCCTCTTAAATATATGAAAACATCTATCATCATGCTTTATATATGTAATATGACATCTTATAGAGTATATTACGACTTTTTTTGTAGAAGGTATGATAGTTTTGCAAAAAATGTCATATATGACTGTTACCTAATATGACACTTTTTATGGGTGCCAATTATGACACCCAAACTTTGACCTTTTTTATTGAAAAATAAAGCGTCATAAAATGCATTTTATGACACTTAAAAACGTCATAAAAAGGCTTTTCTTGTAATGTATACATATCTAATCGATACAGCTCAATACATACATGTGAATAAAAGATTTTCGTAACTACGAAATGGGTTGAATATGTTACCTTAGAAATGGTAGATACCGTGGTCATCCCCCGGATCCCCGCCGCGGAGGGAGGAAGGATCCTCCGGGTCCCGCGTGTCCCCTCTCAGGAGAGCACTTCGGCCGGCGTCGATTTTGTGAGGTGTGAATAATGTAGAGAGATTCAGAGTTGCCAGTTTATTTTACTCAAAACAGACAAAAGAAAAAGGGGACGCCACCCCGAAGGATTGCGTCCAAAGACATACTGGTGCGTGCGAAACCAAAATGATTCGGAAAGGTTTCGGAGGCTTAGTTACGAAATGGGAAGGTGTTAGGCTCCCATTCTGACCTTTCGGTCTCTCATGAATATTTGCTATTTTCCTTTATGTTTTCCCCCATGAGATGTGTGCATGTGTATATATATAGAATGGAGGTAGGAGTCTTCGACTTGTATCATGGAAAAGATAAAGTGAGTCATCCGTAGGAAGATATAAGAGTAATATTAGAAAAATAAGATTTACACGATTACCCCTACGTTGATCGTTATAAGGGAACGATAACGTATATGAGGTAATGCGTCACTAAGAACAAATATATGTATAATATAAGAAAAATGGATTTAGAGAAGATAGAAAATGAGAGAAAAAGCGAGAGAAAGGACTCGAGTCTCGGGTTTTACACCGAGACGCCTACGTAGCCTATAAAGGCATCAAAGTCCACGTAGTTCGCAAGTAAAACGAGGGTTGGGTTTAACCCATAAATCCAAATGGATAAATCTCTTATTTGTGAGTGTGTGTGTGTGTAGAAAAGATGTTTTAGTTGTGAGAAAAGTGTGGAAAAAGTGTGAGAATCCCTATTTGGAATTTATGAGCAAACCCTCTTTTTCTTGTTTTTTCGGTTTTTATTTATATGAAAATAAGAGATGTGCAATAATACTAGGTAAAAAGTATATTAGGATGTGTGAGATGAGATGATAAAAGTGCTAAGTAGTAAAAAACAAGTTATTGAGAATTTAAGAGAATTCAAGAGAAAGTTGAGAAAGTTGGACCTTCTTGAAGATCTTAAGCTTGATCTTAGATGTTGGAGAGCAGCCCTTGCACTTTGATGATGATGGAGAGTTGTTAATTCCCCAAGTTTGATGAAGATGATGATGGAAAGTGGAAGTAAAAAGAGGATTTGGAAGTTGAAATCACGCTGCCTTCGAGAGAGGTTTCTGGGATTCGTTCAGAGAGATTTCTATCAGATTTGGGCTCCCCTTGCAAATGAGGCCAAGGCCTCATTTTATAACCCCAGGGGACTATCGATCGGCCCTATCATGGCACTGCCTATCGGCAAGTGCCGATAGGCAGGATCTGGGACCTACCATTTGGCAGTGCGCCTTAGGATTTTTCGGAGAATTGGCCGCTGAGGGCAAACCGTTGGTCAGAATCGTGCACGGGGCATACCGTTGGAAAGGTAATTCAGATACCTTTGAATGTACCTTGGACCGCTCCCAAGTTCGGGAGTTAACTTTGGGTCAAATCTGGCTCGGAAGCATTTGTCGGTCCATTGGACGGGGAATCGTGCAGACGCAAACGGATCGTTCGTCCGCATGGTAAGTCCAAATCGGGCACGGGGCATACCATTGGAAAGGTTGGGAGATGTAATTTGACATTCCAAAGAGTTTGACCCGGTTTGGAGAGTTGATTTTGGTCAATCGTGCCTGGGAAGCGCTCGGTGGCTTCCCGGAGTCAAACGGATCGTTCGTTCGCATGGAAAGTCAAAATTGTGCATGGGATGGACCGTTGGAAAGGGTATTCAGTGCCCTTCGAAGATTCATTCAGCCTCGATCAAGCTGAAGAGTTAACTTAGGTCAAACAGAGACCGGGAGCGCCCGGTGGTCTCTAGGTCATGTTTCGGACGCAAATAACACGTTCGTCCTCATGGTAAGTCGGAATTGCGCACAGGGTAGACCATTAGAAAGGGTATTTATTTCCCTTCGAAGATTTATTGAGTCTCGGTAGAGATGAGGAGTTTGACTTTTGGGTCAAACGGAGCCGGGGGGTGCCCGATGGCTTCCAGGTCAGTACTCGGGACGTGACCTGGGTTTACAGTGATGAGTGGAGGTACTAGGGACCTAAGGAGAGTTAGGGGGTAATGGAATGAGGTGTCTACAGAGCACCTCGATGGATGAGTTTGGAATAAATAATAGCCGTCGATTAGACACCGCATGATGCCTTTGAGGGAGTATGACCGATTCAGAGGTTCGAGGTCGATTCCGAGGACCTAAGAAGTATGTTGGGGATGATAAATTCTATTGATCAAAGTGGAATCTATGGGCTTAAGGAGGCGAGGGTGACCAATTCAGCGGATCGAGGTCGGTTTTGAGGACCTAAGGAAATGAGGATGACCAATTCAGAGGGTCGAGGTCAGTTCTGACCTAAGAGTGGTAACGACCGAGGACCGAGGTCAATTCTAACCTAATTAAGGTGTCGATCCAAGAACGGGGTCAATTCTGGTGACGACCGAGGACCGAGGTCAATTCTGACCTAACTAAGGTGACAATCCAAGACTGGGGAAAATTTTGACCCAAGAGTGGTGACGACCGAGGATCGTGGTCAATTTTGACCTAACTAAGGTGACGATCCAAGACCGGGACCAATTCTGACCCAAGAGTGGTGACAATCGAGGATCGAGGTCAATTCTGACCAAACTAATGTGACGATCCAAGACCGGGGCTAATTCTGACCCAAGAGTGGTAACGACCGAGGACCGAGGTCAATTCTGACCTTACTAAGGTGACGATCCAAGACCGGGGCCAATTCTGACCCAAGAGTGGTAACGACTGAGGACCGAGGTCAATTCTGACCTAACTAAGGTGACGATCCAAGACCGGGGCCAATTTTGACCCAAGTGTGGTGACGACCAAGGACCGAGGTCAATTCTGACCTAACTAAGGTGACGATCGAAGAGCGGGGCCAATTATGACCCAAGAGTGGTGACGACCGAGGACCGAGGTCAATTCTAACCTAACTAAGGTGACGATCCAAGATCGGAGCCAATTCTGACCCAAGAGTGGTGACGACCGAGGATTGAGGTCAATTCTGACCTAACTAAGGTGACGATCCAAGACTGGGGCCAATTCTGACCCAAGAGTGGTGACGACCGAGGACCGAGGTCAATTCTAACCTAACTAAGGTGACAATTCAATACCGGGGCCAATTCTGACCCAAGAGTGGTGATGACTGAGGACCGAGGTTAATTCTGACCTAACCAAGGTGACGATCCAAGACCGGGGCCAATTCTGACCCAAGAGTGGATAAAGATTGTATTTTGATTCTTTACCGGAGAAAGAGCTTTGTGATTCCGATCTGAGCTGGGGAGCTGATAGCTGGGGGAAGCTTGATAGGAGACCTCGTAGGGGGGAATAACCTATTTTGGGTACTGTGAGAGAATTCCGCTGGGGAAGTGATCAGGTGATCCTTAGGGATTTTTCGGAGCTTTATCGGGAGGAGTATTCACTTAGCTTTTGGGGATTTTGCTGGGGGGAAAGGGGTTCCGTCTGAGGGATAAGGATTGGATTTGAGGTTCCGCTGGGGAACGATGAATGAGCCGGGGAAAATTTGGATTTCCCTTTAGGAGAGATCGCTCGGGGTGAGTGGTTCTTCTGGTTTATGCTAGGAAAAATACCCTATGACAATGTATCGCACTAGGTAGCCGGTGGCCGGGGAGGCCTTTTGTAAAGTCTGATGAGGGGGTGATTAGGTGGTCTGAGCGCCTTGCCCGAGAGGTCATTCATTTGGTTTTTGAGAGCTCCGTGGGGGAAAATGGTGTGTCGCCTGAAGGAGTGCGAAATTTCTTGGCGAAAATGTTTGAAATCCCTCCTAGGATTTTTAGGAATTTTTCGGGGATTTTTTTAGGCTTCCTGTTATTTTATGTGAATTTTTGTGTGAAATTTTAAGGGGGGTACCGGTCGGCATAGACTGAGAGGTGCCATTCGGCAGTGGCACGGACTTTTGGGATGCCTCGGAAAAGTGAGGAGACAGTGCCGATCGGTATGGTGAGGGGGGTTGCCGATCGGCATGGCGCTTGGCCTCCTATATAAAGGGGGCGAATCCCCTTCATTTTTCACAGCTTCTTGCCTTCTCTCTTTCTGCGATTTCTCTCTGCGAATTGTTCTAACGCTCCAATCTTCAAGAAATGGCCGCTTTTGTGAGTACCACCATCCACCGGGATTTATTGACCGTTGATGACTGGGCAAATATGGATTGGAGGGACAAGGTGCCCCTTGCTTTGGGGAATGAGAATGCCTTTGATGCATTTGAGCCGGTTTCAGAAGAGCGGACCTTGTTGTGGGAGCCGTAGCATCATCGCTCTTCGAGAGTGATTCCTGGTGGTTATGTAAGTAACTTGACCTTTGGCATTTTTTCCTTTTCGGGTGATTTTTTGGTTTTCTTGACCTTTGACTGAAGTTTTCCTTTTGCCAGTCAGATATTTCTTTGAAGAACATGCGTACCCACTGGACAATGGGGCTTAGGGATGTTTGGGAGCATCTTCCACCCGTGGTGTGCTGGATGGTGTCATCAGCGGGTTTTGGGAGGTTGGCAGCTGCGCTGGATGAGATGCCTCGCTCGACAGCAGTTTTGTGTGCCTTGGGGGAGAGGTGGTGGGACACTACCCACACTTTTCATTTCGGCTTCGGGGAGATGACGGTGACTCCCATAGATGTACAGCAACTATTGGGGTTGGATTGTGACGGGGAGCAGATAGAGGTGGATCGCTCCTTGCGGGTGAGGCCGGAGGCGGGGTATGCAACACTCGATGATGTGAGGAGGATAGTTTCTGGGGATTCTATTCGGCTATCCTTGCTGAAGGATGTTCTGCTGAGTAGGGTGGTTGATGTGGAGGACGGGCTGCAAGTGAGGCAGATGGCCCAGTTGTTCATCTTATTGGTGCTGGGAGGTTTCATGGTGGTGTCGAGCGGCGACGTCGTCCATTTGTAGTTTCTGCCGTACTTGAGGATGTTTTCGAACATCCCTTTCTATGATTGGGGGAGTCTGACCTTGGCGACTCTTTACTCTTCTTTGGATGCATTCAATCGGTGCTACTGGCAGACTTTTACTGGAGCCACGTATCTCTTGGAGGTATCCTCTACTTTGTGCATTTTCCTTTCATGCATTCTCATTTTCTTTATGCGTCTCTTTTTGCTTGTGGATTCAGACGTGGTTTTATGAGGTGATTGGGTGCAACACCCCACTGATTGCTCTAAAGGATGACACTGTTGGGGACTTCTGTCGCCTGTACCAATAGCGTAAGGCCAACCGACAGTCGAAGGGATATCTCCCCTTAGAGGCCATGCGTCAGGTCTTGAATGACCTGACCAGTGGTAGGGTAAGACTCTTTCCATTCAGTCTTAGTTTTTGCACCTTCTGATTTTGTATCGACTTATGCCTGCTTGGGGATTTTCAAGTGACCTTTTATCCTTGGGGGGCCGCCATTCAGGATACGGGGGTGACTGGGGTGAACGCGCAGATGAGGCGTTTATTGGCGCATGAGTTTGGCCATTCCTGGTACCTCGGGGAGAGGGTGATCCGTCAGATTGCTGAGGAGGAGGTGGTGGTGACTCCCACGCAGCCTCCTACTTCTATGAGGCGGGAGCGATAGTTGCTGGAGGATGAGAGGATCGTGGAGATGATCGGAGACTCCTACGCATTGTATACTGATACGGCCGCGCTGTATGATTATATGGACTTTGTGACGAGCTGGTTGATGGAGCCCAGCATACATGATGCCTTGCCTTTACCTCCTGCTGGTTCGAGTCGGGCGGTGGGGTCTTCCTATAGTGGTGGTGGTCCGTCGGCACCTGCGGCGGTGGCGACCTCGGAGGTCCCTTTCGTGCAATTGCACACTCCTTTGTACAACATTCGGCAGGCTGATGGAGGGGTAGTGCCGATGTTGCATCGTCCTCTTGCGATGGATTCGGAGGAGCTGGGTTTGACAGAGGAGGTTCTTCTCCCTACGATAAAACTTTCGGTCCTTTTCCTCTTTTGATTCCCTTTGCCTGATATTGATTTAATCATTTTCCTCGTGGCAAATCCGGGTGTCGACCACTTGGCTGAGAGATATCAGGTATTGGATATCATCGGCGACTGTCCATATTTGGGATGCTTTCCCTGTTCCTTCTTGTTTGGTTCCATCAACCTCGTCTAGGGGAGACTCTGGCTCGGGTAGTGAGGGTGCGTCGTCCCGCCGTAGGGGGAAGAGAGTACATCGCAGGGGTGGAAGCTCTTGAGAGAGAGAGAGAGAGAGTTGGTTCGGGCTGAGTCCCATTTTTTTTTGCTTTTTCTTTATTTCCTACAAAATTATGTAACACAGAAAACATATATATATGCAATGCAATGTAGTTTTTTGGATATCTTTTATTTTAATGATGAATGAATGCATGCACATGCACCCTTTAATTTGTTACTGAGACCATAAAAACGAATATTTTTGGAATTTTTCGAAGGAAATTTTTTTAGTTAAAAAGGGAATCCCATAAGGAGAAAACAATATTCTTGAAATTCTTTTGAGAATATCGATTTATTTTTATGGAGTTTTCTAATTTGACAAAAGAGGAAAGGAGGAAATTTCCAAAAATGGGGGGGTGCCGATCGACAATCACCCTGGCCTGCCTATCGGCAGTTCAGTCCAGTCCCATCATTTGAAGGCTTTGATTGGTACCCTCTTCAGCCTTTTGTACCTTTGGGGTAGGATATCCTCCGATTTCTGCAGGGATTATGTCCCTTGTGGAGGATATTTATCTGCAGGGATTATGTCCCTTGTGGAGGATATTTAAGCATAAAAGGGGAGAAGGGTGGAGTGTTTTTTTCACACCTTTTGCATTCTTAAATACCCACCCATCATCCTTTAGTCTTGTGAGATGGCTCTCCCTGGTAGCATTGAGTTTGTTAATTACCTCGAAGCCTTGGAAGCTATGTGCTCTTATAATGTTGACTATGATGCTTTCAACATGCGTCGAGTCTCCTTGTGGCGTAATCGACCTTTTGAGTGGAATATGCTGATGGCGGCAGTACAATTTTGGTACCTCGAAGACCATGTATTCCTCTTTGGGTTGGAAGAAGTTTGTCCTACCTACGAGGAATTTTCTGCCATACTGGGCGTGAATCCCAGTGTTGCCGTGGCTTTACCCGAATTTTCCCGTTCCCCTAGGGATTTGTTGGCCGGTCTTCTTCATATCTCGCCCTCAGTGGCCAGGTCATTGGTTTCTGGAGGAATGATCTCCCTCCCAGTGGTGTTGCAGTACGTGCATTTGTGGGAAGTAGGTGTTGCTGGCTATGCTGGAGCCGTTGTTCTGGTTCTGGTTTCAAAATTATTGTTGGTGATCGGGGAGGTACGGGTGGACCTGCAACTTGCATCCATTACTTTATGGATGTCATATCGTCGCAATCCTACGGTAGTAATATTGGCGGAGACTCTGAATGGCCTGGATACCTGGAGAGAAGGTCGTTCTGACTTTTTAAGGGGTAGCCCTGTGATGCTGTTCATGTGATTTTCTGAAAGATTTCACTTGTCGACTCCTCCAGAATATCCTTTATCGGTTGTACCCAACTTCTTTTCATGCTACTTCATTCGTGTGGGCCTGTATGTTGAGAATTAGGAGAATTGGTTTGTGGAGCATGGGGCTCGTGGGCTGTATTGGTCAGTGCCTTGGTGGGGATAGTTGCGGCCTATTCTGGAGCTAGGAGAATATTCATATGTGCGGCTGGTTGGTCTCAGGCAGACATCTTTTTATTTTC
The DNA here is from genome assembly GCA_949130495.1 of Sambucus nigra. Lineage (NCBI taxonomy): Eukaryota > Viridiplantae > Streptophyta > Magnoliopsida > Dipsacales > Adoxaceae > Sambucus > Sambucus nigra. The sequence continues at coordinate 3,045,081 of CASBWL010000030.1, forward strand.
CTTGGCGACTTTTGCGCCAATTTGGCTGGGCGCAGGTCATGCCCCCTCGGACCTCAAATTTCTTTCCGGCAGAAGATTTGACTGAGCGTCTTCATCTTCTGCTTGGATCTCTGTGGGAAAATCGGCGTCCGTCGACCAGTCCCTATCAGTCTGTTGGGAAGGTTTATCATGTCCCCAAAGATTATATGAAGTGGTTGTGGAGGAAAGTAGTCCGCAAGATGTTGGCAGTAGAGACTAGTCAGAGGTGGTTTGTTTTATCTGACTCCATGGAAGGGGGTGTTGTGGTCTTTTCGAAGATGGTTAAGACTCATCGGTCCATGGAGTGTTTGAGGCACTCCATTGAGGTAGGAGAGACTTGGGGTCCTCGGGATGTTGATGATGAGGGTGCAGGCTCCACGGGTAGCTGTGGGTAGGACTCCTGGGGAGTGTATTTATGTAATAGGGAATGTATGTGGGGATTTTATCTTTTTTTTAGGGTAGTAAGGGGGAAGAGAGTTATCCGTTCCTTTTTATTATGTAATCTGTGTTGTAGTGTCTTATTAATGAAATAAACAAGTTTCTGATCATCTAGCTGTGCCTTTCGATGAATTTTGTATTTTGAATTATCTATAGCAATCGCTAAGGCATACATAATCCTTTTGTTCAAGTAGATGTTTAGAATGAACTGTCGTTCTCGGGGATAAGAAAGGAATATAAAAAAGAAGGGGTCAGGCTCATGTGGGAGTATGAGCTGCCTACATACCTCTGGGGTTTTTGAAAAAGTTCTTATCTATTTGAAAATAGTTTTTGCAGAGGATCAGGCCCACGTAGTTCTGGGTAGAGGGAAATGGAGAATTATATTTTTTTTTATTTTTTTTTTAAGAATAGAAGGGGGATGAGAAGAGTCCTAGCGCACCGAGATTTCAGAATAGGGGTAGAATTTCTTGAGACGGTCCAGATTGACTGGACGAGCCATCTATTCACCATCCAGGTCAGTGAGCAAGGCGGCACCGCCGGATAAGATTTTCTTCACAATATACGGGCCGCTCCAATTGGGCTTGAACTTTCCTCTGGGGTCCCAAATGGGTTCTATTATTTCCTTGAGGGCTAAATCTCCCTCCCGGACACCGTGGTCCTTGACTTTATTATTGAACGTACGCGCTATTCGGTGATGATACCCTTATATGTGGTAAAGAGCGTTTTAATCTCCGTTCATCTAGGAGGGTTAGCTTATCAAGACGGCCTTGACACCAGTCTTCTTCACTAACCTTGCTTTCGAGTATGACGCGTAACGAGGGTATTTCCAGCTTCACAGGTAGGACTGCTTCCATGCCATAGACCAGGGAGTAAGGGGTAGCCCCGGTAGAGGACCGGATTGAGGTTCGATAGCCCAAGAGGGCGTACGATATCCGATCGGCCCAATCCCTACAACTTTCGGTCATCTTGCTGATGATGGTTTTGAGGTTTTTATTGGCGGCTTCAACCGCGCCATTGGTCTGAGGTCCGTAGGGAGAAGATTTGTGTCTCTGAATCCTGTATTCGTTGACTACTTCTGTTACTTCTGCCTCGAAGTGCAAACCGTTATCTGACACTAGCTCGTGCGGGAACCCATATCGGCAGATGATATTTTTCTTGATGAATTTGGCCACCTTCTTGGCATTTAATACTGTGTATGACTCAGGTTCGACCCATTTGGTGAAGTAATCAATGGCAACCAGGATGAACTCATGCCCGTTTGACGCTTTTGGCATAACATTTCCTATGATGTCGATACTCCAAGTGGAGAACGTCCAGGGAGAAGTCATGTTGTATAATTCCCTCGGAGTCAAGTGTTAAAGATTGGACAACTGTTGGCATTTAGGGCATCTCCGAACATAGGCAGTTCAATCCTGGGCCATGGTGGTCGTGTAGTAGCCCTGACGGATGATCTTCTTGGCAAGCATGTGACCATTCATGTGGGGCCTGCATTCCCCGCTGTGGGTTTTTTGCATTATCTTTTCAGTGTCATCCCCTGCGATACAGTGAAAATGAGTTCCATCGAAATTTCTCTTGAGTAGTTCTTTATAACAGATGATGTACTGAGCGGCCAGCCTTTGGAGGGTAGCTCGGTCGTTCTTGTTGGAACCCTCGGGATACCTACCGTAACGAAGGAGGCGCCAAATATCATAGTACAAGTAATTGACTAGTTCAGGATCTTCTGAGGTGGCAATCTCAATATGGTAGCAATGAGTAGGTTTGTCTCGCTTTTGAACTAGGAAGGGGATCATTGTTATTCCCTCCGGCATGTCGACCATGGAGGCCAAAGTGGCGAGAGCATCAGCTAGGTTATTCTTTGATCGGGGTAGGTAGTGGAAGGTGATATCTTGAAATTAGGAGGCCAACTCTTCTAATTGGGCATGAAAGTGTTGAAGCTTTTCGTCCTTGACTTTTTGCTTTCTGAGGACTTGACCGATGATGAGGACAGAATCCCCGTAGACATCAAGGTGTTGAATACCCTTTTCGAGAGCAACTTTGAGGCCCACTGTGCATGCCTCGTATTCCATCATGTTGGTGGTGGAAGGTAAATCCGATTTTATGGCGATGGGAGTATGAGAGTCATCTGGGGCGACCAGAAGTATCCCAATTCCGTATCCCTTTTTATTCGCAGCTCCATCGAAGAACATTTTCCATCGGAGGCAATCTGGAGTGGTGCAGAGGACATTTTCATCTGGGTATTCGGAGATCCAGACATCTGCTTCTTCTACGGGGTAATCCGCTAGGTAGTCAGAGATGGCTCTTCCTTTAATGGCTTTCTATGTGACGTACACGATATCAAACTCGATTAGGAGCATCAACCATCGGGCCATTAGGCCGGACAAGGAGGGTTTTTCGAGCAGGTATTTTATGGGATCCATTCGGGATATAAGTTTGATGGGGAAGGCGAGCATGTAGTGCTGCAACTTTTGGGTGACCCAGACAAGCGCGACGCATGATTTTTCTAAAGCAGTGTAGTAGAACTCGTACCCGGCCAATTTGCGACTGGCATAATAGATGGCTTTTTCTTTACGGGAGTCCTCAAGGTACTGGGCTAGCAAAGCCCCAGCTGCAGTGTCGGTTATGGTTAGGTATAAGAGCAAAGGGAGACCAGGATGAGGTGTCATGAGAACTGGAGGTTGGGTCAGGTATTGTTTGATTCGATCAAAAGCTTTTTGGCAGGCCTCGTTCCAAATCTGGGTTGAACCTTTTCGGAGGAGCTTGAACATTGGTTCACAGATGGAGGTTAGCTAGCTGATGAACCGACTGATATATTGTAATTTCCCCAGGAAACCTCAGACTTCCTTCTCTGTTTGGGGAGGTGGCATCTCAAGTGTGGCCTTCAGCTTGGCGGGATCTGCTTCTATCCCCTTCTCACTGACCATGATTCCTAAGATTTTTCCCTTTGTAACGCCGAAGAAACGCTTTTGTGGATTAAGTAGCATCTGGTATCGCCGCAGTCGTTCGAAGAACTTTCGAAGAGAGGGAACATGATCTTCTCTATTTTTGGACTTAATAATCATATCATCCACATAAACCTCAACCTCTTTGTGAATCAAATCGTGCAGGATGGTTATGGCGGCCCTTTGGTAGGTAACCCCAGTATTCTTGAGACCGAATGGCATAACAGTGTAGCAAAAGGTTCCCCATGGGGTAATGAATGCGGTTTTCTCTTGATGGTCGGGATGCATCTTGATTTGGTTGTATCCGACAAACTCATCGATGAATGACTTGAGAGGATGACTGGTTGTGTTGTCCACGATCATGTCGATGTTGGGTAGCTAATAATCATCCTTCAGAGAGGCTTTGTTTAAATCTCAGTAATCAACACACATTCGAACCTTTCCTCCTGATTTCGGTATAGGTACAATTTTGGGTAGCCACGTGGGATATTCGATTACTCAAATGAAACCCACGTTTAACTGTTTGACCACCTCTTCTGTGACCTTGAGCGACTATTCGGTGCGAAGCTTTCTCAATTTTTGTTTAACTGGTTTGGCATCTGGGACAGTGGGGATCTCGTGTTGAGCTATTTCAGGATCAATATCGGGCATATCGTCGTAGGACCATGCGAAGACATCCACAAACTCCTTTAGCAATTCTTCGAGTTGTGCGCTCTCATGCTCGTCAAGGGTGGACCCTATCCTAATATCGCGCAGTTGCCTACTAGAACCGAGATTAATAACAATAGTCTCTTCTTCATTAACTTGAACGCGATTATGTTGTTTATTATTAACCTTATTTAGATCAGTTAAGAATTGTTCATTTACAAAATCATCATCATCAAAAGTTTGATTAGAATCTACACAATTAATGTACGGCACAGCAAGATGCTCAAAATCTTCGTTTATTTCATTGATAGGAAAAACAGCATTAATAACCTCATCAAAAGAGTTCTCGATTACATTTGAGCAAGGATTGACAACAGTAGAAGAAATAGGGTAAACATTAGGGTTAGGGGAGATTTCAATAGGTAGAACTGACGTATCATGCCAGTTGAGGAGAGGTGTATTAGCAGCTTTGATCAGACGGGATGGGTCCCTTGATGTAGTGCCTGAATGAACCATGCAGAGTGCCAGCCCTAGTGTCTGCAGGTTGAAGGAATCTACGCGGTCACTTTCTTCAGTCTCTTCAGTATCTTTGATAAGAGGTTGTACGTGGTGGTGGAAACTTTTGGCCCATGGGTAGCTATCTTGGAAAAATATCTCCATTCCAGGCTTCACTTTCTTGTCTGTGTGGTCGTACCAAGGTTCTGGAAAACCGCAAAAAGGGAAATCCTCGCCCTCTTTGATGAATCGTCCAGTTAAGGAATCACCTGATATAGTTCAGATACAATTTAATCCTCTTTTTGATCGAGTCTGACGGATCATTCTGAGCTCTTGTTCTGATGGTTGATACCCCAAGCCGCAAGGAAGGAAAGCTTTCTTTAGTTCGATGGACTCAAGTATCCCCTGCTTCCTCTGTCCTAGCCCCAGTCCGGGTATAAAGTGCATGTTTCTGAACATATGAATCACATTGACATTGCCATGAGGGTTATACTCTGGACAAACCCTTTCTTTGAAACTGTCCCCTGCCGAGAGTAGGGATGGCTCGATTCGAAAACCTGATAGGAGCATATCATTTGACCCATGCTGTATCTCGAGGATCGGACTGTTGGTGCCTTCACCCTCGGCATTATCGTCGTTACCCAATATGGTGATGACTCCCCCATCGACGAAGAACTTCAATTTTTGATGGAAAGAGGAAGAGACACCCTTTATACTGTGGAACCAGGGTCGTCCGAGCAACAGGTTCAAACAGGACGGGATATCAATGAGTTGAAATTCAATGACAGGGTTTATAGGTCCAACCACTATTGTAAGTTTTATGGATCCCATCACCTCACAACGGGTATTATCGTAGGCACACATAGTGGTGGAGGTTGGAGCGAGGTCGCTTTCTTTCAGGCCTAAACACTTGAAGGTTCCCAGAGGGCAAACGTTTAAGGCGGATCCGTTATCGACAAGGGAGAGTGGCACGGCCTTCCCCATAATTTCGACGGAGATGTTGAGTGCATGATTGTGATTCGGCCAAATTTTGGGGATTTATTCTTCAGAAAATGATAGCATTCGGGTGGAGGTCAAGGATCCGACCAGGTTTACCGCCTCTTCTAGCGTGGTAGAAGGAGGAACTACAGGTCCAGCGAGTAATTTGATTAAAGCATTTCTATGCAGCTGGGAAGACATGAAAAACCCCCATAGGGTGATTTTAGCTTGAGTTTTCTTCAGTTGATCGAGGATCTTGCTTTCCTAAATGGTCACCTCTGGCATAGGAAGGTTTTCAATGCCCTTCCCCTTGTCATTTATTGGTAGTGAGTTAGGAACTTGGTAATGACTCCCAAATCTGGTCATGTGATTTACTGAAGAAGGGAAAAACTTAAATCTAGTTTCCTCATCAATCTCGAGTTGATCTGCCACCTTATCTATTTCTCCGAGGAGTTCTTCAAATGATATCATCCCACATAAGTCAGCCATTGGGCCAGCTCTTTCTGAAGCTGGTTCTTCGCTCAAATCTTCGAATTCTTCCCCCCATCTAGTGGAAACAATTATGTTTTCCCCTGTAAAATCAAAGCACTCCACGACTTCAACGGCTTCTTCGTATAGGTTTTCCCATTTTGTGGGGATGTGTAAGGGTGAAGGGGACAGGCGCCCTTGTAGCTTCAAAGTGTCAATTAATTCGGTGATACTGCAAATGTTGTTAGTTTTCCTGAATACTTTCGCCATGATCCGGACAACATCATCTAAGCTGACTTCGTTAATTGGTACCAACCACCTATCTGATTCTCGGGCCCATTTTCGCGCTTCCAAAAATAATGTAATGAACCTCTGGCAGTCGATAATCATCTGTGAGGGCAATTTCAGCCCAAACTCTAGGAGTTGATTAAACACATCTGATAATTCCATACTTCCACTTTCAGAATAGGTCCGGACAGTGCTGCACGCTCTGGTAAGGACTGACAGTGCCTGATCAGCGGGGTTAGTAGGGTGTAGGAGGAAATATGGGCAAATTGGAAGAGGTTTAGGAGGGTATAAGGGTGTGATTTGAGTTGATGGATCAAAATTTGGGTTTTCTTCCAAGAAGATGGTATTGGTGTGGTTTGGGAGTGGGTTATGAGTAGTGTTTGGCTTAGGATTGGCTGGTGGGGCGATGGTACCCCGGTTAATGAGATCTTGGATTATGTTTCAAAGGTGGAAGCATTGGTCGGTGGTATGGCTAGTTGTTTGGTGAAAGGCGCAATGCGCATCGATCTTGAAATTTTTGGGAAGTGGATTGGGTAATGGACGTGGATCCAGGGGTTTTATAAGGTTTCAGCTTAATAAGGCTTGGTAAACTTTGGAGAGGGGAGCATGAAGCTCAGTGTATTCCCTTCGGACAGGAGCAGGGCAGCTTTCTGGTGCCCATGACGTGGTTAGTTGAGAGATGTTGTTAATGGTCGAGACCGTAGCACTGACAAGCTTGTCATATTTTCTGGGGGTAAACTGTCCGAACACCTTCTTCGTTCAACTTCTATTTTGGCAAGACTTTCCTTGTTTTCTACCCCTGCCTCTCTGAGAGCTCGAAAATGAGGGTAGTAATGTCCTTCCATGGTCGTTCGGACATGGGGCAAGAAATTGTTCTTCACTATGCTGACTTATTCTTCTGTAGATGGCCGATTAGTCATGGTAGCTGCTTTTTCCCTCCATCGGGCTATGAAGTTACTGACTGATTCTCCAGAGTTTTGTTTGAGAAGCTGTAAATCCTGATGGGTGATCTCGAACTCTTCGTTGTATTTGTATTGCGACATGAATTATTGGGCTACATCCTCCCAGCTACGGATTCTGGATTCCTCAAGAGATAAAAACCATCAGAGAGCACTGTCCTTCAAAGTTTGCTGAAACAATTGGGCCATCACTTCTTCAGAAGCCCCTAGTAGAGTCATGGAATAATAATAACTGCAAAGATGAACAATTGGGGGACCACTCCTCCTGAACTTCTTGATATTTGGCATTTTGAACTTCTCGGGTAACCTCGCTTTGGGATAAGGAGACATATGGGTGTAGTCCATGTAATTTCCAGAGATCCTGACTTGGTCAAACTTCTTTGTGTGCATCTTAAGTACTTCTTTGACCTTGTTCAACTCCTCCTCCTTTGGATCAGCAACCACATGCAAGTTAGCCATAGGCCGGGCAATCTTTGGCATTGGAAGCTAGGCAAGCGGCGGCCCATTGGCAGGAGGGGCACGCGGAGCGTGCTGATATTCTTTCGGGACCCATATGGGCTCTAGTGGACCCATGGCACGAGGGAAAAGGGCCTCAGCCTGTTGAGGAATAGGACCTTGGTTTCGTTGCATTTCTCGGACCTCGGCTTGGAGGTTGTCAATCTTGGCCCCGAGTGGAGCTAGGACTGTCGGCAGATCCAGTTGTATGACTGGTGCTTGATCTGCATTCTCCATGGAGGATGGATGGATTCCAGATTCGAAAGAAGTAGTAGAGGAACGGATGAAACTCTGGGGTGATTTGACTGAAGACCTAAGCCAATAGGGAGCCAGGCCAAGGGCGTGCGATCAACCTTAGAAGGCGCAAGATGATATTTATTTATTTTTTTAAAAAGGGAAGAAACTATTTTTGGATTTTTGATAAAAAGGGAGAGATGTTTTTGGATTTTTGATAAAGAAGGAATAATTTTTTTTGGATTTTTGATAAAGAAGGGAGAAATGTTTTTGGATTTTTGGAACTCAGCATGATTATTATGATTATTATGTTCTCACTTGTATTTAATTCCCCTAAATGCAATGCCGGACGGGACCCGAGCCTGGAAAAGTGGGGGTCTTAATATATGAAAAGCTATGTTTGGACTTGTAACTAGTCTCGCGGACAGAGTCCCATTTTAAAAAATGCGCAAAAGTTGGGCGGAAGATCGACCCGGAATTTCGGCAGAGTTTCGGGTCGAAACCGGTAATCTAGAGTGCGTGTCCTAGGTTTGACACCTATATGCGGGTATGGAGTTGGTTGGGTGAATCGGCATGGGTTCCCCCTTGGCGTGGCTTCCACGATATACGTCTTGATCTTGCGGGCAATCGGTACGTGTGGACAAGCCATTTGATATACCTGAGTGTACGTGAATTGCCTCACCATATGCCTCGTGGGGACGGTACGTGTGAAAGAGAATTCGATATACTCAGCGTACGTGAACGAATTCCCTGCGATATACCTCCCGTCATGACTTCGGTCAAGCGGTACGATGTGGGGGAACCGTTCGATATACGTCGAAGGTACTTGGCCAATGGAAGGTGAGAGTCATAACGCTTAGGCTAACTATGACCTGCTGGACCAGCGCCCATCACGAAGTGACCCTCCAGTTACTGGGTAAAATTTGGTCAATAGAAATGCTCTTTGGTGATATCGTGTGAATCATGCATGATTCTCTTATTAGTATCCTATGATGAGATTTCCTTTCTTGATTATGCCAAAACAGGGAGCCAAGTACTAGTACCCCAAAAGCTACACCAAGTATGGATGGGCGATGCATGCAACATGGGGATATACATGTGATCCTAGGTGCACGTGGTGTGAAGTGTACATGGAGAATTTTCTACAAGTGTGTGAACATAAGCATAAGCATGGGATAGATATGAAAAAGGGGAACATGCAAATATGGGGGAAAACATAAACAAATATAGCATCCATGTAAACAGAGTCAAGCCCACAAAATAAAGAAAGTCCCCAGCGGAGTCGCCACTGTGGCCATCCCCCGAATCCCCGCCGCGGAGGGAGGAAGGATCCTCCATGTCCCGCGCGTCCCCTCTCGGGAGAGCGCTTCGGCCGACGTCAATTTTGTGAGGTGTGAAGAATGTAGAGATATTCAGAGTCGCCAGTCTATTTTACTCAAACCAGACAAAAGAAAAAGGGGAAGCCACCCCGAAGGATGGCATCCAAAGACATACTGGTGCGTGCGAAACCAAAATGATTCGGAAAGGGTTCGGAGGCTTAGTTACGAAATGGGAAGGTGTTAGGAACCCATTCCGCCCTTTCGGTCTCTCATGAATATTTGCTATTTTCCTTTATGTTTTCCCCCGTGAGATGTGTCCATGTGTATATATATAGAATGGAGGTAGGAATCTTCAGCTTGTATCATGGAAAAGATAAAGCGAGTCCTCTATAGGAAGATATAAGAGTAATATTAGAAAAATAAGATTTACGCGATTACCCCTACGTTGATCATTATAAGGGAACGATAACGTATATGAGGTAATGCGTCACTAAGAACAAATATATGTATAATATAAGAAAAATGGATTTAGAGAAGATATAAAATGAGAGAAAAAGTGAGAGAAAGGACTCGAGTCTCGCGTTTTACACCGAGACGCATACGTAGCCTATAAAGGCATCAAAGTCCACGTAGTTTGCAAGTAAAATAAGGGGTGGGGTTTAACCCATAAATCCAAAGGGAGAAATCTCTTATGTGTGAGTGTGTGTGTGTGTGTGTGTGTGTGTAGAAAAGATGTTTTAGTTGTGAGAAAAGTGTGGAAAAAGTGTGAGAATCCCTATTTGGAATTTATGAGCAAACCCTCTTTTTCTTTTTTTTTTTGGGTTTTTATTTATATGAAAATAAGATATGAGCAATAATACTAGGTAAAAAGTATATTAGGATGTGTGAGATGAGATGATAAAAGTGCTAAGTAATAAAAAAAAAATTATTGAGAATTTGAGAGAATTCAAGAGAAAGTTGAGAAAGTTGGACATTCTTGAAGATCTTTAGCTTGATCTTAGATGTTGGAGAGCAGCCCTTGCACTTGGATGATGATGGAGAGTGGTTAATTCCCCAAGTTTGATGAAGAGGATGATGGAAAGAGGAAGTAAAAAGGGGATTTGGAAGTTGAAATCACGCTGCCTTCGAGAGAGGTTTCTGGGATTCGTTCAGAGAGATTTCTATCAGATTTGGGCTCCCCTTGAAAATGAGGCCAAGGCCTCCTTTTATAACCCTAGGGGACTGCCAATCGGCCCTATCCTGTCACTGCCTATCGGCAGGTGCCGATAGGCAGGATCTGGGACCTGCCATTTGGCAGTGCGCCTCAGGCTTTTTCGGAGAATTAGCCGCCGAGGGCAAACCGTTGGTCAGAATCACACACGGGGCATACCGTTGGAAAGGTAATTCAGAGACCTTTGAAATTCCCTTTGACCACTCCCGAGTTCGGGAGTTGACTTTGGGTCAAATGTGGCTCGGAAGCATTTGTCGGTGCATTGGACGGGGAATCGTGCGGACGCAAATGGAATCGTGCGGACGCAAATGAATCGTTCATCCGCAAATGGATCATTCGGGGCATATCGTTGGAAACATCAGGAGATGTACTTTGACATTACAAAGATTTTGACCCGGTTTGGAGAGTTGACTTTGGTCAAACGGTCCCGGGAAGCGCTCGGTGGCTTCTCGAAGTCAAACGGATCGTTCGTCTGCATGGAAAGTTGGAATTGCACACGGGACAGACCATTGGAAAGGGTATTCAGTGCCCTTAGAAGATTCATTCATCCTCGATCAAGCTGAAGAGTTGAATTAGGTCAAACAGAGCCCGGGAGCGCCCGGTGGCCTCTAGGTCAGGTTTCGGACGCAAACGGCGCGTTCGTCCTCATGGTAAGTCAGAATCGCGCACGGGGCAGACCGTTGGAAATGGTATTCAGTTCCCTTCGAATATTCATTGAGTCTCGGTAGAGATGAGGAGTTTTACTTTTGGGTCAAACTGAGTCGGGGGGTGCCCGATGGCTTCCAGGTCAGTACTCGGGACGTGACCTGAGTTTACAGTGATGAGTGGAGGTACTAGGGATCTAAGGAGAGTTAGGGGGTAACGGAATGAGGTGTCTACAGATACGAATATCGACGAAGAGAGAAAGTAATCATAGGGGAAATTTCTTGAAGAAGAGTGGAGTCGGTTTTTTCGTTTAAGCGGGAATTAGAAACCAATGGTAGTTTTTTTATAGGAGGTAAAGCTAACATTGTACTCTCCTTTTGAGAAGTATTACATTAATTTATTCCTTTATTTTTTTAATTCGCAACCTAATATTAGTAGAACTTATATGAGATTACTAACGGTAATGTATTGTGAGGAATAATAATGGTATAATACTGTTGGTAATACAAAAATTGGTTTCTATTAAAAGTGAGTTTTGGTGTAGTGATTTTTCAAATCTTTGAAGGGATTGAATTTGATATTGAGTGACTTGCTCTTGTTCAAGGATGAATTTTTTCAAGAGGATTTTGAGAGCATAGTTGGATGATGGTGGGGAAGTGATGGGTGTAGTGTAACGGTGGACGGTTGAGGTGGACACAACTCGCTATTAGAATGACTAAATGGAGAATATTCATATGAAGTGTGGGGAACGGGGTCAAGTTCATCATACGTGAGAGGAGGGACTATGTGAAAGAGTAAAGGTTGATAATCATGGAGAGCATAATAAGAGAACTGATCGGGGTGGGTTGTCTTAGGTTTTCATAATGACTCTAGGAAATCATGACGATACACAACATGGAGTTGGGATTCATACTGCATGACAAAGAGATCAATCCACCACAAATATCTTGGTTTCTCACATCACTCGGTATTGGATATGTCATGATAATAAGCCTAAGTGGGTTATGAAATAGTGTCATAATGATACACTTGGTTCAGGGTTGGTTCGGATGGATACGAAAGGTATGGATGCTTATAGGACAAGTACTTGGCTTGAAAGTAAGAGGTGGACAATAAATATAGGAAATGGCCATAGTGGTACCATAAAAGATGTTCTTCGTCCATAGTGGGAAAAAAATGATCTTCCAAAAATATTTTTGGTTTCTTAAGTTTTTGAAAATGAAAGAAAACCTTTTGGGGTTTTAAATTTTTAAAAAGAAGGAAAATATTTTTGGGGGATTCTTGAATATAAAAAAAGAACGAAAAATAACTTTGGATTTTTGAAAATGGATAAATATGGACTTTGTTTGAAACACAAAAGGACGGAGCACACAAAGGTGACTACCAAAGGATTGAATTAGACATGTGCAAGCAAAGGATAAATCCTAACGAGCACGTAGCCAATTTAATCTTTAATAAAGTGATTGGGCAATCAAATTTTAAATAATTCACGGGCTTGAAAAGCACGGAGTGTTATACGTCGCCTTTTAGAAATGTGTCTCCTTCCTTCATTCACAAGACAACTAGGGGCCTGCCATAAATATTCTCCACAAAGCTACTATGACTAAATGATTGGCCGATACAATGCTGCGGATAGCACAAATATATTTACTGGGCGGTCATACCTAAAATTTAGTTTCCCTAAATACTATCATGCCTCAAAGTGAACCGATCGAGAATTTTTCGGATAGAGTGGATTCTGCGGTTTGTCCTACAAATTAAATTTCTTGAAAGGGTTCTTATAAACGTCGTATCCTAATAGGCTACCTAGTTGATTGATTTTGAATGTTAATGATAGCTAGGGTTGTACAAAATGGATAAGTGATTGAGTCGGGTGATGAAATCCCTTCTCTTTTCAATGACCGGGTGTAGGTCTTAATTCCATTTAATTCACCAAACTATTCAAAGTAATACTATGTATAAAATAAAGTCACATAGGATCAAATAGTCAAACAATAAATAGACTTTCTAACGGGAGATTCGCGAGTGATAAGAAAATGTACCCCCATAACTTTTACATGTGTGGGGTGAAGATCGAGTTGAGTCGATCGGGGGAAAGTTCTTCTAATTTCAATCTTCTTCGACAATCATACGAACCCAAAATAGAGAGGCTTCTAATCCACTCTAATGACACTCCCTCACTATTTTGTCCCATTTTCCTTTTTGCTTTTTATTTTATTTTAATTATTGCAAATAATTGGTGTTAAAATCACCACCAATAAATTTACAAGGCTTCAATAGTCCTAAAATAACCAATCTAAGAAAATAAAGAATATATACAAAATGAATACATGTACAAGTCTTCAAAATGCTCCTGAACTCAAAAATTTGGCAACTGCACTTCGTGAAAAGTTTATCGTCAAAAATTGAGCAAATTCCAATGCTTAAACCCCCCGGCAACGACGCCATTTGGTAAGTTCTTTTGTGTATATGTCATTGTTGGAATGACGCGTTAATCAAAATCCCGTTGTACATATAAACACTAAAACATGTATATGGCAAGTAAGGGTAATCAATCAGCGTTTCGTAATGTCGACAAGTGTAATTAGAAGACATGTATGATTTTTAAAACAAAAGGTTAAGGGATGTTAATTTTAACTAATGATGAGCTACTATTTAAACTAGACTCATAAATAAAAACTATAAGAAAAAATTAGTGAGGTGAATAAATATGAGAACAAACAAGGGATGAGACTATACCGCATATACTAATTATTTTAATTAAATTATTTATTTATTTGAAATGTTCCAAAATAATAATAAAGTTTCAAGTCAACTCTCGCCACAAATGTAAATTCAATATTACCTTTTTAGATAATTAATTTTAACACTTTCACAAACGCTCCAAAAATTACAGTTCTTTAATAATTCACCCACTGGGATAGACGTATTAAAAATTATTTAATCCTTAAAAATTATTTAGAGTTAAAATTTAAGATATAATATTACACTTTTATATATAAAAAAACTATCTCTAGTTCGATTTCAAAAAGAATATCATATCTCAAATTTGATTTTCTATCGAAAATCACTTACCCTCTCTCAATGCGTAAATTAAAGAGTGAAAGGTCAAAATTAATTTTCAAAGGAACTTAATAAATATATAAATAAAATAAACTAATTAAATTAGTATCAACATGGGTTTCATACCACCCCTTGAAAGGGGGTATTTAACCTAACATGTGAAGTATTTTCGCATATAAAATGTAAAAACAATTCATTAGAGGAATAAAAGAAAGAATAAAAAGATGAAGAGAACAATATGAAAATTAGTCTCCTTGTGTTTCCATCGAACTTCTAATCTTAGTGTTGATGCTTAAATTTGGATTAATGATCTTAGCCCTTAGTTACCAAATTTATCACCATAGATAATAGAGAAAATGAAAATATAGAGAAAGATACCAAAGATTTTTATGTGGTTCAGCTCATGTATAGAGCCTACATCCACGGAGTTTTAGTATTTAGGGTTTTCCTGGTTACAAATTAGGAGTTTAGCATAAATCTAATATGTTCAAGTGTTGTCCCCCTAAGCTGGGGAAAATGGTGTTTTTATAATAAGTGAAAACTCTAGATGTGGAATGCTTTTATAGATTCAAACATTTAGACATTTACACAATTAGATGCAGATGGACTTCTTTGATGTGCATGTACATGGTGACTGTTGAATATCCCACGTGTGTCTGATGGTTCATCTTCTTAGCTTTGGTCGGTCGGACAGTCGACTAGTTATCATCCAGCGTGAAAAACATTGGGATAATGCTGACAGGTGTCATCGTTGTATTGGCTCAAGTGGCCTAATATTTCTAGGCTACAACAAAAGCCCCCAATACTACATACTTGAAGGTTGAATGAAAGAATAAAGTATTCATTTCTAGACTTCCTCGACAATTCTCAAAGGTTGTGGTCAACAGTTGACCTCTAGGAATTTAAAAAAAAATCTCTGTTTGTATTGAAGCGGTGGCTATTTGGTAAATAACTTGAAAAATAGCGACCTGTCAAAGGGTACATTGGACTTTTTGTATTTTGGGAATTTAAAATGTCGTCGACAGTCCAATTGTTGGAGCACTGAACCATTTTAAATACCAAATGTCAAAATCCATCATTGTACCTATAAAAGGGTGATTTTACCTTCATTTTTCCTCACTTCAACAATTTCGAATTCCTTTTCATCCATTGTTGCTTCTTCACCTTGCTACTTTAAGTGTTTCATCACTGAGCTTTCCACTGTAAGAACCTCCCTCTTCTAATTTTTCTTTCTGAGCTATTAGAATGGTTTATATTATTGATGAAAATTCTTTGGAGGAGTTTGTAGAGAAGAAGAAAATCCCATATTAGGTGGTTATGGAAATGGTCTCAGGGCCTTGTGATTTGTGTGCCTTGGTGAGGGATATTGGTTACCCACCATATTTATAGCTGAGTGTGGGGTTACATTTCCTCCCAATAATTTATTTTTGGAATTCTACTAATATTTCAATGTGGTCCCCGCTTAAGTATCCCCTAATGGTTGGAGAGTACTAAATTGGATTAACCATTTCAATTAATTATATGGAACCCACATAGGAATAAAAGAGTTGATGTATTGTTACAGTAGGGGAACTATTGGGGATAATACTTACTATTTGAATACACGTCAAGCTAATAGGTCCTTGGTGGTAAATTTTTTGAATTCCAATAAGGACTATTGGGATTATGGAGTGGTGACAAAGAATTGGCAACATGCGTCCCTTCCTGGGGGGTATCATACAATGGTCCTAGGGTCCCCCGTGAAGGGTGTGGTATAGGTCGACCCCTTATAACATATATATTTCTTTTATGTTTGCTTTCTATTTGTTGACACGCCGACTAATATATTGCATATATTTTTATGTAGAGAGAAGGAAAAAGATTGTCCCCTTGACTCTGAAGTCAACTTTGTTGATTTGAAAATTATTTTCTCCATTAAGTGGATAGTTAGTGAAAATCATATCCAGTGAGCTTCTACCTTGTTGGAATATCAAAGTTCCATAACATCTTTTGTAGCTCGGCCTATAAAGGATAACCCTTCATCCCCCATTGAAATAGAAGACTCTGTTTTATCCCCATCTATTGCAGCCTCTGAATATCCTTTACAAGAAGAAGAAGAAGAAGAAGGAGGAGAAATTACATTTAGGGAAACTTTCTCCTCATTTGATTCTTTGGATTTTTCCACTAATCCAACCACTCTCTCTTCCCTGAGAAAAATAGTTAAAAGAAATATTCCAAACCTCTTTACTGGATCCATGTATCCACCTACTGCTGATAAGAAGAAGGTTATAGGAGAAGGTTCTAAACTACCATTAGTAGTGACTACTGAGGAGATGAAGAGCATTGAGCCTCACTTTAAAATATTGAATAAAGGTTTTTCCATACAACAAGAGTTAATTCAAAATACACAGGTCAACCAGGCCTCTGTAGAAATAGCCTCTGTGGCAGTGAACCCTGGTTTGGCCAGGGGTTTTATTAGTTCGGGGGTTCTCCCTGTTGACAGGTCGCTAGTTGATCATTTATCTAGGACGAGGTTGGTGGAGAAAACTAACTAGAATTTAGCTTTGGTAAATATCTTAACATAATTTTATTCCTTATTCAATAACTTTTATACTTATTATTTTGTTGATACTTTTGACCTTAAAACTTGTAGTTCTTGATGGACTATGAATAACTCTTGATGAGAGACAGCCAACTCAGGGAGTCTTCTACTGATGTTGAGTAGGCTTTCAAAGGCCTGAATAAATCCTTGGATGCGAGTAAAGTATCCCATAAGAAAGACCTGGAGAAGTGGAAAGTCCAGTTGGATACTACTGAGAAGAAGAGGACTCATGCCGAGAAGGCTGTTGTTGATGCTACTAAGGCTACCATTAAAGTGGAGAAAAAATATCAAAGCTTAAAGGTTGTCATGAAGAAATGGAAGGAAGATGCCTACATCGTGGTTGGTATAAGGCTTTTGCCACTGCTTCTATGCAAATTAACTATCTCAAGAAGACCTCCTTCAAGGAAGGGTAGGATTCTGCTCTGAAACAGGTCAGCACTGCTGCTAACTCAGACCTTTTTTAGAAGTCTAACCTGAGTACTCGTCATATGATTGATGAAGAAATAGAAGACAAGGAGGGTAATGAAGAATCTTCAATGGTGCCTAAGTCTTTAATGGTGGTTGCGCAGTCAGAAGATCAGATGGCTAATGACAAAGAGAATTTCTAGACTCCTTCGGATTGTTCGATGTTTTAAGCTTTTCTTTGTAATCATTAATTTCATTATGTCATCTTGAATAGCAGACATTTTTTTATGTAATAATAACCCTTTATTTTATAATAAAATTTATGGTTAGACTTGCATCACTATAATGGCTGTGTTATTTGATATTTGTGCTCATATTCTATATTTCAGTTTAAATCTATGAGAGTTGTGATAGTTGCAGTAGAAAGTGACTTGTATAGAAGGAGTGTTCTGCAATTTGGTGTTGGCCATGAATATTTGGATGAAAACGAGTTGGAGGAGTTTCTTGGCTTGAATGCTTCAAACCAAGTAATGGAAGCCTACCATCATCTTAATAGACTCTTTGACCAAGTAGTGGTAAATAATGATGCTTATTATGAAATGATTGAGCAAATGCAATAGGATCACAAGGCTTCTCTTGCTAGCCTTCACACTGATTATGAAGTAAAGTATGTTTGTCTTAGCAGTGAGGCAAATTTTGGTAAGAAATCATAGGATATATCTCCGACTTTCAACAATAAGGAATTTATAATAAAAAGTGAGTTAAATAGTACTTGAGAAGGTGCCAAATTATTGGAACAAGAAAACCACTTGTTGAGGGATGAACTAGAAGGCTTGAAGAAGTTCATGGTGGGCACTGACCAGAATGAAGGCTTATCTTTTTTAGAATAGGAGAATGCTAAGGTGTTGGAGGAGATTAAAAACTTCAAAAAGTCCAAAGGTGATCAGTCATCAAGGCAGGTGGTAATTGCTCGACCCTCCATTGAGAAAGAAAGGACAAAAAAAGCTCTAGCCAACTAGGTTGCCCTAATTAAGAATCAATCTACCAGCAGTAAAAAGTTAATTGAGAAAGTTCATCATCTTACCTTTCACTTTCATAAGAAACCGTGAACCATTTTGGATGAATGGTTATGACGAAGCCTTAGCACACCTGAGTATTGAATTAGAGGAGTCTAAGAGGGAATGGTGTAAATAGGGTTGGCTGAACGGTTTGAATGTGTTAAAGGTACCATCAAAAGATAATATGTGGTATTAGTATGACCCGAGTTGTTTGGATCAACTTAATACTACTTTTAAATTAGACACCAACTGGATTCCTACTGATGCCAGACCCATAAGTCTGGTTAGGAAAAATTTGGGTGACTATGACCTTCATTGAGAAGACACACTTGTTCGAACTCTGCATTTATTGAATAGGCCTAGCTCCAGCAGGAAAGAAAGGCTTAGGGAGTTAGAATCCAATGTTCGTCCTTCTACTCTGGATATTCCCCCTAAGGGAATGGATAAATTCCCTAAGAAACGTCCAGTCGAATGAATGTGTTTACCTTATTTTTACCTCAGGACTTTGAAAAGTACCTTGTAATGAAGTTCATTTATCTTTTTAATAAAAAGTAATATATGTTCAATACATGTTGCATTTGATATTGGTCTACCAGTAGTTCAGCAATATGATGGTATGGTAGGCCTTTGGCCGACTAATCTTCTTTATTGATTACCAGTTTGGACGAGCATGAGTTATCCAGCCTTAGGTTCTACTAATACACTTATGGTTGTTCAAATGAATCTTCATAGTTTTATGATAAATGTTGGATTAGTTACCATAGGCGACCAAATTTTGTAGGATTTTTCCTTAAATTAGTTTGGTAAAACTTTTTGTTCACGACTTTGAGTCATACATGAAGTTTTAAAAGTTATGGACTTCTTGTTAATGAATTGTTAAAAACAAAGTCATACATGAAGTTTGAATTTTTTGTCTTAAGTTTTCATTATTTGTTTGAGATAGTCATATCTCCCATTCTGAAAAAAAATAGAACAAAGTAAGTGTACTGACGACAATCCACTGAATTCTCATTAAAGCTGAAAAAAGTTGCTACACATATAATTGAAACTTTTATCCAGAATTACTGATAATACTTCCTAAGATACTCGACATTCTATGGGTTTTTGAATTCTTTTCCTTCAAGTGTTTCCAGACGGTAGGTACTTACTTCGATAACTGCAGAGATGCGATATGGAGAATGCCAATTAAGTTCCATCTTGTATCCTTTTCTGAAATACCTTTTTCAAAACATAATCCCCCTCTTTTAGATTGCTCGGTTTCACCCTTCTGTTGTAGAACCTGGTGGTACGCTGTTGGTAGACGACTACTTGTAGTGTATAATTATCTCTTACTTCTTCCACCAAGTCATGGTCAAGCCTCCTCGTCAGATCACTTTAGGGGGAGTCATAATTGAGGACCCTATGACCTAGCATGCATATTTTAATAGGTACTACCGCTTTCGTGCCAAACGCTAACATGTAAGGAGCTTCGGCCATTATCCTCGGCTTTGTTCTATAGGCCCATAAAACACTTGGTAGCTCATTGATCCAGTTTCCCTTTTCATCATCAAGCCTTTTCTTCAACCCATCGAGCATAATTTTATTTTCCATTACTATATGTCCACTGCATTGAGGATGTCCTGGAGAAGAATGTAGTTTTTGGATTTTGGATTGCACACGATAATCCTCAAAGTCTTGATTATCGTACTTAGTTCCATGATCTGTAATGAAGCGTATAGCATGCCATATTAACATATAATATTCTTCCATATAAACTAATAAACCTTTTTTGAAGTCATTTTAACAAATTTTTCGACTTCCACCCACTTTGTGAAATAGTCAACTGTTATAACCAAATATTTAAATCATTCTTTTGTCCTTGGTAATAGGCCGATCAAAATAATTCCCCATATAGCAAATGGACAATGGAATGTGATCTGTGTTAAAGTAGCCTCCGAGTGTCTGTGGATGACAGTAAATTATTAGCATTTATCACATTTTCTAGCATATGATGAACAGTCTGCTTTCACAGTTGGCCAGTAATATCTCTACATAGCCAATCATCGTACCAATGTTCGTCCTGCTGAATGGGCTCCACATGATCCTGCATGAACTTCTTTGATCAAATCATTTACTTCAACGGGATGAACACACCTACGTAAAGAAACAGTGACTCCCCTTCTATGCAAGATGCATCCTTCTAATACGTAGCTGGATACTTTGTATCTTAACTTCTTTGCCTCCTTGGGATCTTCAGGCAATGATCCCTTATCAATTTACTCCTTGATTGGGTTCATCCATTAGGGTCCTAAATCAACTGCTATTAAGCTAACTTCTTATTCATCTATGCTCCTGTTTGCTAGGATTTCCACTGGAATGGTCCTCTTCAATTTTGTCCTTATTACTGAAGCAAGTCGAGCAAGAGCGTCTGCTCGGGTGTTCTTTATTCTTATAATTCTGACCATTCTATCTGCCAGAAATATAGTGATGGTTCTTTGTGTTTTGGCCAGGTACCTTGTCATCAGTTCGCTTATAACTCTATAGATCCCTAACACTTGATTAATAATAAGCTTAGAGTCACTCTGAGCGACTATTTGATTGGCAACCAGTGACAAAGTAAGTTTTAACCCAGCAATCAATGCTTCATACTCTGCCTCATTATTGGAAGCTTGGAATTGAAAATGAAGAACATAATCCACATTTATATCATCATGGGTGTTTAGAATTAATCATGTTTCACTTTCAGAGGCACGGGAAGACCCATCAATGTACAACTTTCAGATAAGAATTTTTGCATCAAAACTCCCATCACTCAGAGATCCTTACTTGAGCAATTTTTTTCTCTGTTCTTCATAATTTTTGGCAGCATCTTGAGTAGTGGATGATTTTTATTTGTCTAGTTTAGAACTATCTTCTAGAGAAGTTTGTTCGGCTTGGTTAGGCTTTAAGCTCTCTTCCACGAAAGTCTACTCGGCCTTTTTCATCTCATGATCGGATGCGGTTTCTTCGTAGGTAAATTTTGTTATGAAATCAGCTACAACCTGACCTTTCAGCATTTTTTGGGTCTTGTAGAGGATATCATATTTACCTAACTCTACTGCCCAAGCCCTTAATCTCCCAAATTTTTTTGGCTTATGGATAGCTTAGCGCAATAGTAAATTTTTGTAAACCACAATTGTATGTGTCTGGAAGTAGGGCTTCATTCTTCTGGATGCCTTAATAAGTGCTAAAGATAAATTTTTTCAAGCAAGGATATCTAATCTCCTCCCCCAAAAAGTATTGTTTGTATAATAAACTACTTTCTTAATTCCATTCTCTAGTTAGATGAGGGCCGAGCTAACAGTTGGCTCAAACACAATAAGGTATAGGTACAATTTTTCTCCCATGCCTGGTCGGGAGAGCAGTGGTGGAGATCCCAAATATGTCTTTAATTCTTGAAAAGTGTTTTCGCATTCTTCATTCCATTCGAAAGTTTTCCTGAGTACCTTAAAGAGCGGTAAGCATTTATCAGCTGCTCTGGAAACAAATCAATTGAGTGCAACAACTCTTCCTGTTAACTTTTGCACGTCTTTCTTGCATGAGGGATATTACATTTCGATCAATGCATTGATTTAGTTTAGGCTGTCTTCAATCCCTCTCTGATTTATTATGAATCCTAAGAGTATCCCTTCCTGCATGCCGAATACACATTTGTTCTGGTTAAGTTTCATTTGATACTTTTCCAGATGGTCAAATATCTGGCCTAAGTTTTTGATGTAGTTAGAAGCTAACTTGCATTTAGTTAACTTATCGTCCACATAAACTTCCATATTTTTGATGATCTGCTCCTCAAAAACCTTGTTTACTAGCCTTTGGTATATTGCTCCAATATTTTTAAGCCCAAAAGGCATTACGTTGGAGCAGTAAGTACCTCAAATGGTAATTAATAATGTCTTTTCCATGTCTTCTAGCTTCATTTTAATTTGATTTTATCCCGAATAAGCATTTATGAAGTTGAGTAACTCATGTCCTGCGATGGATTTGACTAGTTGATCAATTATGGGAAAAATGAAATGATCATTTGGGAAGGCTTTATTGAGACATGTGAAGTCAACACACATGCACCATTTGTTGTTCTTATTTTTCACCATCACTACGTTATCCAAACAGCCCGGGTACATGACATCTTCAATGTAATTTACGTTTTGCATCTTATTCACCTCCTCTTGGATGGCTCTATTCTTCTCAGGACTGCATAAATGCCATTTTTCTTGATTGACTTATCATCTTTAGTTATATTCATCTCATGGTAGATAAATTTTTGATCAATTACTGGCATATCATTATGGCTCCATGCAAACATGCTCTTTCACTCTTTAAGAAACTGATCAATTATTATTTGACAGATGACTCCAGAGTTGAGCCAATTTGGGTGGTTCTTTCTAATCTTTCATCACCCGGACAATTATTGTTATAGCCTCTACAACCTTCCCTTTAACTAAATCAGGCTCCTTATGGGGGTCTAAGGCTTCGATTTAGTAGGTTATAGTAAGTTTCTTTACTTTTTCTCTGTCGAATGAAGTGCAATAGCATTCTCTAGCTTCAATTTGATTTCCAGTAACAACGATGTCCCTATAATGGGTGGGGAACTTCAGTCACTAGTGGACAGTATATGGTACTACTTTGAACTTTTTTAGGCCAACCCTACTAAGAATCATGTTGTAGGCTGGTCGGACGTTCTTGTATAAGACGAAGAAATGAATCCTTTTAGTACTACTAGCTGGTCATGTGCTGATCAGAACTTTCAACTTAACAGTCCCCAATGGATATACTTTTTCACCCGAGAATCCTATTAGTGGCCTATGATAAAGTTCCAATTTCCTGCCACGTAATCCCAATCAATAGAAATAATTGTAGCACATGACATCGGTTGAACTACCATTATAAATCAGAATTCTAGCCGCCCTTGCCTCATGTATTCTCATGGTAACGTCCAAAGGATCATTATGTGGATAGAGTGCTCCTGATAAGTCATTCTTAGAGAAATTGATCACCAACTTATCTTTATTTACTTTCTTTGTCCGACTATCAACATCATCAGATAGATTAATTTTTTGAATATAGGAGCGTGCTTTGGCTTGGTTTAAATAGGCTTTTATTTTAGCTATCTCATTTCCACCACCGATATTTCCTCTTGCAATAAAATGACAGCTAAAAGATATCATTTTTACATCAATTTTAGGCTCTCGAGGTTTCTTTGGTAGATCTGAATCTTCTTCTGAATCATTATATTGGCTTCTTTTCTTGTCATCTCTTCCTTTATAAGGAGATTCTTATCACCTCCTAGATTCTCGTTCTTCTAACTTGTTAATGAACTTGGATAACTTGTAATGTTGGATTAGATTTTCAATATCATTTTTCAAAGTAATACTGTTATCAGTCGTGTGCCTATAGTCCTTGTGAAACTCATAGTACCTGGACTTATCTCTCCTGTTAGGAGGGGGACTTCATCTTTTGGGGCCATTTAAGGTCTCTGCTCCCTCTAATTTCCTTTGGGATGTGATGCATGCCTATAGCCCAAGAGGGGGTCTCTCATACTTCTGGGATTTCTCAGCTTTCTTATCTTTTTTCTCCTTCTTGTCAGAATTCTTAGGGTGGGCGGTCTTGGCACTTGGATCTTGCTTGGCAGTCATAACTTCCTCGGCATTCATGATTTTTCTAGTTTTATCCATCAAGTCAGTCATGGTTTTAGGGGTTTTTTTGGTCAACGCATAGTATAACTTCTCGAGCAGAAATTTGCACATTAAAGCAGTAATAACGGTCTTTTCTTCATAATCTACCACTTACAAATTTTTACTGTTAAAACGAGTTATATAGTCACGTATGCTCCCCAGGTCGCTAATAGACGCTTAGTAAGTGAGTTACCCTCTTCATAGGTTTGGTCCTAAAGCAAAAGTTGCTGATGAATAGATCGACGAGCTACTGGAAGCTAGAGTTTATCCTGGGAAATATTATTTTACCAAATCTGGGAAAATCTAGTGATGGTACTTGAGAATGCTCAGTAACGCATCTCATCTAGAATTGACAAAATATCAGTTGTTGCATGGTATTGTTCAATATGGAGGATGAGGTCAATTTTATCGTCATAATTAGGGGTGACCACAGATGGCTTGAATTTGGACGATGTGGGCAAATCCACAATGGCTAGTACAGAAAGAGATCCCTTCATAAAGCTCCTTTGCAAGGGATTCTTGAACATGGATATTTCTCTCGAACGGTCTTTTAATCGCTGTATCAATATTTTTTAAGGGTCATTTTCAGGATTAGTTTTGGACGGGGTAGCTCTGGAAACTCTACCATAAGTGTGTGTTGAGCTCTCTTCTTGGGAAGTCTTATCGATTCGCACAGAATATTGTACACTAATCCTGAAATGGGTGGGCCCTCTTAGCGATATCTTGACCGAGAGGGTTCCCTTTGATAACTTCTACCTTCTCGGGGTCCTAAGAGATCGAAAGTGGAGGCTTTGCTCATCCTCTTCAATGCGCTCGACCATTCTGGAATGAGAGACCGACCGTCATAGTAATCAGTGGATCTGAGTGAAGAGGTTATGCCTGGATGGTAGGACTAGTCTTATGACGATCTGGAATATCTAGACCGGCTTCTATCATTCCTAGGAGGCTGAGGTGGCATTTTCCTCTTATAGGATGAGGCAGCTATGGATCTAGCTTTGAGTAAGTTTTCGCACAGTTTCCTGCATTGCCTCCTGCCCCTTAACGATGTTGAATAGAATTCCTTGTAAATCTCTCATACTAGGAGGAGTGGAAGGACTGAAAATGTTACCTCTAGAAAGACTGCCTTACGAAATGTCCATCATACTTCAAGGGTATAAAAGACAGGTTGTGAAAGACTCGGGTAAGAAATAACAATGATTTGTCATTTTCCACAGATGGCGCCAATCTGTTGATGCTTAAATTCGAATTATTGATCTTATCCCTTAGTTACCAAATTATCACCACATCTAATAGAGAAAATTAAAATATAGAGAGATACACCAGATATTTTTATGTGGTTCAGCACAGGAATAGAGCCTATATCCATGTAGATCTACAAATCAGGGCTTTAGCATAAAGATAATATGCTTGTGCGTTGTCCCTCTCAGTTGGGGGAAATGATGTATTTATAGTAAGTGGAAACTCAAGGGGTGGAATTCTTTAATAGATTCTAGCATTTACACCTTTACATAATAAAATGCAGCTGGACGTCCTTCATGTGCATGTGCATGGTGACTATTGAATATCCCACGTGTGTCTGATGGTTCATCTTCTTAGATTTGGCCAGATGAGAAGACAACCAAAAGGTATCTAAGCCGAAAAGTTCTCATCCAGCGTGGAAAATATTAGGATAATATTGATAGGTGTTATCGCTGTATTGGCCCAAGTGGCCTAATATTTCTAGGCTACAACACTTAGGTATTTAAAGAACACTCACAATTATTAGTGTTGATGCAAAAAACTAGACCAGGCCTAATTAATTGATCATAGATAAATAAGTAAAACAAATAAGACAAATGATATTTTTAAAGTGGTTCGGCTCAATGGAAAAGCCTACATCCAATGTTATGTATTACCTGACTGCCTTGATTTGTTTTTTGATCCCTTGCAATGAGGGTGTTACAATTTATTTATAACCCTAGAGGGTTGTCAAGAGTCGTCATGTGAATGTATGGAATGTCTTTATTTTTAGTCATTTACATCAATACATTATAAGACTTAAACGTAAGACTGTTGGCGCTTCATTGGCCATACTGGTTGGACTACCTACTGTTGGTCGATCTTCCCAGTTGGTTGGTCTTCCATATTGGTCAGGCTCACTCATTGGTCTGTCTTCTCTATTGGCCGGGCTCCCTTGTTGGTCGAGGATTTGTATCATGCTGACTTGGACTTGTGCCACATTGGATGACACGTGCTTGCTTGTAATTGGTCCACATAAGGTGGTGAATTTTGGTATCAATAGAAGCCACCAATGTTTCATACTTGGAGTTGATGCGAAAGTGTGGAACATTATGTTTTAACAGTATATCGGCCTACTTGGTCGGTTGTAGACCTTCCAGTCTTGTGAAATTTATCCAGTTAATTGACAATTTTTAGAGCGAATGGTAGTTTTGTAAATATTTCAAATTTTAGCAAGCATTTATGGGGTATATTATTTTTTTATCTTGTTAGCTGCCATAAACTCAATCATCGTTCTCTTTAATCATTACTTTTCCCAATTCCCGAGGCGACCTATAAAAAGGCGGTAAAACTTCGATCATCTTCTATCTTCCATTTCTGATTCTGCTGCTGTATTCTTTAGACTTTCATGCGATCGTTTTTTTCTATCCTATGTTCTTGATGAATCCTTAAACCCTTGTAAGAAATTTTATCTCTTCTTATTTTATTCTTCATCATGATTTATTCTATTGAATCGCTTGATAAGTTCAGGAATGATTTTGACATTCTGTTTTGGGTTGTACTGGAACATCCCACTTTTCCTTTCGATTTTTTCTCTCTTGTTGAGTGCCATTGGTTCCCTTCCATAGTTATTGCTGAGTGTAGGTTCACATTTCCTTCCAATCCCCTATGTCTGGAGTTTTGTCAGTATTTTGACGTTGTACCTGCTAAAGTAGTTCCCAACATATAGAGGGTAGTGAACGGAGTATATAGGTTAAATCAAATTCATGGAACCTATATAGGGATTCCAGAAATAATGTTTTGTTATAAATGGGTAACTAGTGACACCATTTTTTATTTGAAAACTAGGGCAGTTAGTAAGGCTTTAGTATTTAAGCTCCCTGATTCCAATAGGGATTATTTTGATCACGGGGTAGTTGTAAAAAATTAGAAACATGCTCCCTTAAATGTAGGTGTTAAATATCAAGGACCTATATGTCCTCTCTTTGGCAACGGGATAGATTGTTCTGCATTTAATAATTTATCTCTGTGTATATTTGATAAAATGTCATACTGATTGTTGCTTTGTAAAATTTTATTGCAGTTGAACAGAAGAGAAATTCCCCTAAAGAGAGAGAAGTGAACTTAAAATAATTAAAGTTCATTTGGGGGCTTTCTTCAAAAGGTTATCGAGGAGCATGTTAGGTCTGTTTCTTATTTGCTTCAATACAAAAATACCATTTCTTCCTTCATTGCCTGACCTGCAGCTCCTCCTGCTCTGGTGATTGATCTTGATCAGGAAGCTGCTGTTGATTCAGACATTCTTCTTTCTGATATCATTAAGAAGAGAAAGTTTCCTGACCTTCTTAGTGACATCACTTTTGGCTCCCAAAAACCTATTGAAAGGGCCAAGAAGAATACAGGTGAGGCCATGACATAGCCCCCAACCCCCAAAGATGATAAAATTCCTTTGAGAAGACTTAGGAGAGGGCCTGCAGAGAAACAGGTCGAATAGGTGACTGATGCCGACCAACAGACCTTATTCGAATTACTTTCTTCAGATGCTGGTCCTCCAGCACTTATTACTCCTGGTTTGGCCAGGAAGTTGATGAAGTTTTGAACTCTTCCAGACCACAGGGGAGCAGATGTCATGGTTCCCAGAGTAAAGGTTTCTGAATTGGCTGCTCAGTGCCTTCCATCAGTAAGGGATTTCCATCTTCTTGATTATGTTGTCTTTATATTTTTCATATACTAACTTGATCTTCTTCTTTTGTAGTTCTTAGTGTATTTCAATAATATGCTTGAGAAGGATGATACAATTCGAGCATCTTCTTCAAATGATGTGGAGGAAGCTTTGATTGTCTTGAAGAAGTCTGTGCTCGATTCTCAGCAAGGCTTGGAGACTGAGAGAAATACTTGGGCAAATAAATTGAAGACTACTGAAACTACTCGACAGACGTCTGAAGGAAATGCCCTTGAAGCTGAGCGCGGGTGTAAAGGAAGCTAAGCGCAGGGCAAAGACTGCTGAGGGGCTTGTGACCAAATTGAAGGACTACCTTTCCTCTAAAAGGTCAAAGAAAAAGTCTGTTGTGAAGGAATCCTTTAGTGCTGGTTGGGACAAGGGCTAGAACAAATCCATTTCTACTGCCTCTGCTCAGATTGAGTATGAAAAACAAAAATATTTCAAAGATGGTTGGGTTGCTGCTCTCTAGGAGTTAAATACTATCGAAGGCTCTGAACTTTTTTGGGGATATACTCATGGTCCTACTCCTATCATGGAGGATGATATTGAAGATGAAGTTAGTTCTGAAGAGTCTTATCTGGTGGTTAAATCTGCTGCCGACCAACCTATAGTCACTGAGTCTTTTTTTCACCCAATCGAGCAACTCCCATCTGTAGCCCCTTCTTTCGAGTAGGATGAGAAGGTTGTGAATGATAGGAAGAAGGTGTAAAGTTATTCTGCATTTGCCCTTTTTCTTTTTTATTTCTTTTTCTTTACTTTTATTGTAGTTGAACTCTTCATTATCAATAAAAGAAACCTTTTGTTTGTTGATTATGCGTGTCTTTCATTCTTGTTGTTGAATGGTGGTCATTTCTTCTTGTTAGTTCATAGTGAAGATGGAACAAATATTTTCCAATGATACCGAGTTTATGAGGAAATACAATGCTTTTTTCAAAGCTGGTCATATAGACTTATCCGAAGAAGAAATCATTAAGTTTCTCAGTGATGATGCATCAGAGAAGGCTAAAGAATCCTACAAATATTTGAAGTACTTACTTGATAGGGCAGTAGTAAACAATTTTTCCTACTATGAGATGATAAAAGGACTTCAAGAACATCATAAAGAATCTACTGCCATGTTACACTAAAGCTACGAGCAGAAATATCAAAGCTTAAGTGTAGGTTGGGGTTTTGATAACTTTGTTTATTCTTGTAATAAAAAGGAAGCTTTGCTTAAGTTTGAAGTTTAAGAAACTAAAACTGTTGCCAAACTCGTGAATGAGGAGAATAATAATTTAAGTGATGAATTGAAGATTTTGAAATCTACTCCTGAAACTGTTGTTGCTACTACCAATGATGGGTATTCCTTTTTAGAAGCTGAAAAGGCAACATTAAGGGAGGATTTGGAAGTATTAAAAAAGATTAAGCCTGCATCCTCTTCCTGATCAAGAAATAAGCCTGACCGAGGTACCACAGAGGAAGTTAGGACCCAACAAGCCCTTGCCGATCAAGCTATTACTGAGATGTCCCAGAAGCTATAGACTTTGTCTGAACAACTATCCACTCAATCTTCTAAATTACAAGCTAAGGGTGGAGTGCTGAAGAAGCTACATTCTCAGGTTGACAAATTAACCTTTTAATTCCATAAGCAATAAAGGGAAGTCTGGATGGATGGGTATAATGAAGCTATGGGGCATCTTCATGATAAGCTTTAACAAGCTAAGAATGAGGCCTATAAATGGGGTTGGATGAATGCTTTGGCAGTGATGAAGGTGGATCAGAACAATTCATTATGGGATTAGTATGACCCAGTCTTTCTTGAGCTTGACAACTCTCCTTTGAAGTTAGATGTCAACTGGATTACTGCTCACTATATTTCTCAATGCTTGATTTCAAAGTACTTGAGAGATTACGAGCTACATGATGAACTAGAGATCATACGACCTCCTCACCTTCTTGATCATCCTAGTAGTAGCAATAACAAAATGCTTCAGGATTTTAACTTCATCAACTCTCCTTATACTTTGGATGATCCTCCTGCTAGAATGGACCCTGTTTCAAAATCTGAAGGAAAACGTCCTACATAATAAGGCTTTATATAGATTATCTTGTCAATCTTTGACTGCGAATGGATCAACTTTTAGTCTATCTCTGTATATGAATGTCTTCTTAGTCTTCATCGGTTCTATTAATACCCTTAGGTTTTGCCCAAGTATCTTACCAATTACCAAAGTTTTACCATGGTTCTACTAATATGCCCCACTTTTGGGTATTAGTTACCTTGGTGCCTAGGCGTGTGTGGAATATTTGTCCAGCTTTTAGACCAGTTTAGATGAACATTTGTCATCCCGATCTTCATTAACCAAGCATTTGGGACTTATAATTTTTCCTTGCACGCTTTTTATGTGTTGGCAACCAACATTTTATTGGTGGTTTGTGTTGACAACCAACATTATTGGTGCCGTTGTTGATGCTGACCAACATTGTCGGTGGTTTCTGACACATCTACTGGATGGCGACAAACATTGTTGGTGGTTTCTGACACATATACAGTGTAGTGCATAACACTAGTACTCCGAAAAGAAAAATAATTTTTTTTAAGGAAATCATATTCTCATTAATATTGAAATGAACTGAGTACAACATGATTACATCACTGATAATATTTCCTCAGCATTCCAGGGATTCTTGAATTCTTCACCCTCCAAACTCTCAATTCGATATGTGGATGGTCGGATAACTGCTATAATGCGATAAGGCCCATGCCAAATGGCTTCAAGTTTGTTGTAGAAAGCGTGCAGTCCATTGTTGATAGGTTGAATTCCGTAGATCTGATTCTTCACGTACCTCTTCCAGCATGTCTAAGTCCAACCTTCTTATTAAATCACTGATCGGGGCATTGAAATTAATAGCTCTGTGAGTGGGTAAGCCTAGCTCGGCAGGAATTACATATTTAGTACCAAATGGTAACATGTAGGGTGTCTCTCTAGTAGCTATTCTAGGGGTTTTTTTGGTAAGCCCACAAGACATAATGCTGTTCATTGATCCAATTACCTTTAGCATTTTCCAGTCTTTTGTTCAACCCATTCAACAAAGTTCTATTCGTTACCTCCGTTTGGCCATTGCTTTGAGGATGGCCAGGAGCATAGTGGATTTTTTGGACATTGGATTGGGCAGAATAAGCAGAAAACTCATCGTTGTCAAATTGTGTGCCGTAATTGGTGAAAAAGGCATAGGGCAAGACATACCTGCATATGATATTCTTCCAAATAAACTGATAAAATTTTTCATAGGACATATCGATCAAAGGTTCAACTTCCACCCATTTACTCTAGAACTTATCACACTTCTTGGCAAAGGATGAATAATCTTCTCACATAGTTGGCCAGTAGTACCCCTGTGTGTTGATTCTTTGCAATAAAGTTATCTCAACTACATAGGATCCATAGGACCCTTCATTAATTTCCCTAATCAAATGTTTTACTTCAGCTGGATGCACACAGCGTTGTAGACCAATAGTCAATCCTCTTCTCAACAACACACCATTGTCTAGAACATATCTCGCAGCTTTGTATTTCAACTTCTTAGATGTAAGTAGGTCAGCTGGTGGAATTCTAACTTCAATATAAGCTCTTATGGGATCCATCCAAGATGGGCCCATGCCAACTGAAGTAAAATTAACCATCAGATCTTCATCAATGCCCGTATTAGCCAGTAGCTCAATAGGAATAGTTCTTTGTAGTTCAGTTCTGGTTGCTGAAGCTAGTCGAGCAAGTGCATCTTCTCGGGCATTTTCCAGTCTTAGAATTTTGATCATCTGAATAGTTGGAAAAGTAATGATTACCTTCAAATCTTTAGCTAAGTATCTAAACATCAATTCTCCTTTACCTGCATATACGTTCAACACCTAATTTAGCACCAACCGTGATCACTGTATACCATAACTTGCTCGGAATTCAGTGATTTGGCTAAATTTAAACCTTCAATCAAAGCTTCATACTTTGCCTCATTATTGGAGGCTTAAAATTAGAATCATAGAGCGTACTCTATATCTATTCAATCTGAAGTATTGAGGATGACTCATGTTCCACATCCAGTTGCATAAGATGACTTATCATCATACAGACTCTATATGGTAATATTATTGTCAAACTCTTGGTTTGTCAGAATCCCTTGATGCAATATTTTATCCTTTACCTCCTCATATTTCTTTTTCATCTCATGTACTCCGCTGGAGGGTTCTGGTTGGTCGATAGTAACTTCTTCTGTAGTTTCCTTTGCTTGGGATTGATTGGGGATATCTGTAGTAGGTTTGCTGACTCCTAACTATTGCTCGACTGGAAACCCTTGTTGCTTAGGAACCTCTTGGTAAAGTGAATTCTGCAATAAAATCCGCCATAGCTTGGATTTTTAAAGATGACTTTGATTTATATACAAGATCATATTCCCACAATTCCATAGCCCAATACATCAATCTTTCGTATTTCTCTGGAAAATGCAAAGCTTGACTTAGTGGCATGTTGGTGTATACCACTATGGTATGAGCTTGAAAATATGTCTTCAACCATCTACTAGCCTAAATTAAGGCCAGTGATATCTGACCTATGCTCCTCGAAAATCTTTGCTAGTGTAATAAACCAACTTTTGAACTCCATTCTCCTCTCTGATCAAGGAGAGCTAACGGCCAATTCGAAAATAGCTATATATAAATATAGCTTTTCTCCCAATACTGGCCGGGAGAGTAGTGGGGGTGTCCCAGGTACTTATTTCATTCTGGGAAAGCTTTTTCACATTCATCATTCCATTCAAAGGTTTTTCTAAGCACCTTAAAGAATGGTAAACATCTGTCAGTTGCTTGGGACACAAATCTGTTGAGTGCTGCTACACGCCGTGCTAGCCCTTGAACATCCTTTTTACTGGTCGGGGATTGCATTTCTATCAAGGCCTTGATCTTATTTGGATTATCTTCAATGCCCTTTTGATTTACTGTATACCTGAGGAACATTCCCTCCTGAGCTCCGAAGATGCATTTGGTCGGGTTTAACTTCATTTAGTGCTTCTCCAACTGATCAAACGTTTTGTTGAGGTCGACAATATGATTTGTAGCTTTTTTGCTCTTTGTCAGCATATCATCAACACACACCTCCATGTTCTTACCTATCTTCTACTCAAATATTTTGTTCACAAGTCTTTGATAAGTGGCACCTACATTTTTTAGACTAAACGGCATAACATTGTAGCAATAAGTTCCTCAGGGAGTAATAAAGGAAGTACTTTCTCTATCTTCTGGCTTCATTTTGATCTGGTTATAACCAGAATATGCATCCATAAAACTCAGCAGATCATGCCTCGAAGTAACATCCACCAGTTGATCAATTCGTGGCATAGGAAAATGATCCTTTGGGCACGCTTTGTTCAAGTCAGTAAAATCCACACACATCCTCCACTTATTATTTTTCTTCTTGACCATAACTACGTTGGCCAACCAGTTCGGGTACTTTACATCTTCAATAAAGGAAGCTTTTTGAAGATTCTCCACTTTTTCCAGTATAGCTTGGTTCTTCTCCGAGCTAAAAACTCTTCTTCGCCGCTTTACAAGTTTAACCTCCTTATTAACATTAAACTCGTGTCATAGGAAATTTGGGTTTATGCCAGGCATATCTTAGTGGCTCCATGCGAACACTTTCTTTCTTTGTCTCAAGAAGGCCACCAACTCCTAATTAAGAACCGGATCCAATGAATCTCCTAATAATGTTTTATTAGTGTTTTATGTTGCCTTCATCACCTGGCCTTTTACGAGACCTGATTCATCTATTGGATCTAAGGTTTCAACCTCAGATTCACTATTTGTCTCAGACATATCTACTTGATAAGTGGTTGTTTTCCTTTTTACTTCTATCATATCTTCCTCCTCGGTAGATGAATAGTAGCATTCCCGAGCTACTTTCTGATCTCCTTTTACTATTCTAACTCCAAAGTTGGTCGACAACTTCAGGAATTGATGAACAGTAGAAGGTACAACTTCAAATTTCTTTAGACCTACTCTTACCATGATCATGTTGTAAGAAAAATTAACATTTTTGTCCATTATAAAGAATATCACTTTCTCTGTCCTGCTCACCGGCCATGTCCCGATCAACACATCTAACTTGATTATTCCCAATGTAAATACTTTATCACCAGAGAATCGATTGAGGGTCTTCTGGTAAGGCTCCAGTTGGCTGATTTTAAAAACCAAACTATCAAAGTAGGGATAGAACATAATGTCCATCGAACTGCCGTTATCCACTAGTGTTGTTGCTACTAGTACGTCTTTCATTCTGACTTTGATCACTCAAGGATCATTATGAGGATACAATACTCTGGATAGATCGTTCCTAGAAACTCCGATTATGATCTTATCCTTATTAACTTTCCTTAGTCGGTCTTCCTCGACAAGGTTGATTTGTTGGATATAGGAACAAGCTTGAGCCTCATTGAGGTAAGCCTTCCTTTCAGCTGTATGGTCTCCTCCTCCTGCATTTCTACCTATAATCATATGGAAATCAAAATATCCAAAGCTGAGTGTGAATACCTCGCGTTCAGGTTTCCTAGGCTTCTTGGGGAGATCAGGATCATCTTCTGGATCATTATAGTGGTTCCTCTTTTTCTCTTCTCTAGGCCTAACAGGAGGTTTAGATCTCTGTCGACCTCTACCTCTAGATCTTCCACCAACCTGTCGATCAATAAGTCTATCCAAGTTTCCCCATCGGATGAGCGCCTCAATCTCATTCTGTAGAGCAATACATCGATTGTTTGTATGACCATAGTCTTTGTGAAATTCGCAATAATTGGACTTATCCCTCTTACCAGCAGGTGACCTTAACTTTTTAGGCCAACTCAAATCATTATTGTGCTTGATTTCTTCCAAAACATGATGTATATCCACCGTTAAAGGGGTGTAATTGGTATTATTTCTGAGCCGATCTAGGTTTTCTTTTGCTTTCGAATTATTGCACTCATTGTAATTCTTGTTCTCCTCCTTATTCGACTTCCCTTCAGACTTTTCTTCTTCCTTTGCATCTGAATTCTTTTTAGCTGACATAGCTTCCTCAACGTTTATAATCTTCGCTGCTTTGGCCATCAATTCCGTTATCGTCTTTGGGGGATCTTTTGCCAAAGTATAATATAGTTTGATTGGGAGCAAACCACTTAAGAGGGTATTGATTGTAGTCTTCTCCTCGTAATCAATAATCTCTAGTTTCTCATTGTTAAAATGAGTGATGTAATCCCAGGTACTTTCCCCCACCTTTTATGTCTCATTAAGCAAATGAGCCACTCGCTTCATCGGTTTAGCTCCAAAGTAAAAATTACCAATGAATAGCTCGAAGAGTTATTAAAAGCTAGAAATCTTCCCCCGAGGAAGACTATTATAGCATATTTGAGCAAATCTAGTGATTGTTCCTGACAATGCCCTGCACCTTATCTCGTTAAGGACAACATAGATATCGGATGCTGCTTGGTATTATTCTATATGAAGAACTGGATCAGTCTTACCACCATACTTAGGAGTAACCACTGGAGCTTTAAACTTGGTGGGTGTAGGGAAATCTACAATGATTTTCACAAAGAGAGACCCCTTAACAAAACTTCTCGAGAGAGGATTCTTGGCCTTGGCCATTTCTCCCAATCTATCTTCCAAATGCTGAATGGACCCCTTCCAAGCATCATTCCCAGCACCAGATCTGTTGGTGGTGGCTCTTTCATTCCGACTAACTGATTGTGCTGAGCTTTCCTCTTGCGAACCTTCTCTTTGACTGGATCGAGGGTTCGATATGGACTGGGTTGAACCTTACCTCAAGTCGTTTGGTCATCGGGTATTTATCGACGTAACCTAAGGGAATTTCTATTTCCCCTCGGTCCTAAACAATCGAAAGGCAAGGTCCTACTTAGGCTTTATAAAGCACGCAGTCTTTATGTAATGAGGGAATGTCCATCATAGGAATTAGGAGTCATGATAGAATAAGTTGCTCCATGACGGTACGAAGGATCCCTTTTAGTTCTGGAATGCCTATGCCCAACACTCCTTATCGGCATCGGTGGCATATTCCTTTTATTAGACTGTTCAGGAACTCCTGCTTGAAGAGTTTGCGATAATTGTCTTGTCTTATCCTGCATAGCCTCTTGACCTTTGGCCAGGCTAGCCAAAATTCTAGTTAAATCATTGTTACTTGGAGGGGAAGAGGGATTAGGCGGAATTCCCTTATTCTGTTACTTGCTTCAATGATATCAGCCATGTATGATGAATTAGTGAAAACAATTAGCAATACGTTCCCACAGACGGTGCCAATCTGTTGATGCAAAAAACTAGACTAAGCCTAATTAATTTAACACATATAAATAAGTAAAATAAATAAGACAAATGAGATTTTTAAAGTGGTTCGGCTTAATGGAAAAGCCTACGTCCACTATTAAGTATGTATTGCTTGACTGCCTTAATTTGTTTTTTGATCCTCTACAATGAGGGTGTTACAATGTATTTATAGCCCAAGAGGGGTGTCAAGAGTAGTCATGTGAAATTATGGAATGCCTTTATTTTTTAGGCATTTACATCAATACATAATGAGAATTAAACGTAAGACTATTGGCGCTTCATTGTCCATACTGCTTGGACTCCCTACTATTGGTCGGTATTCCCAGTTGGTTCGTCTTTCATATTGGTCGGCTCCCTCGTTGATCTGTTTTCTCTGTTGGTCAGGCTCCCTTGTTGGTCGGGAATTTGTATCATGATGACTTAGACCTGTGCCATACTGGATGACACATGCTGGCTTGTAATTAGTCCACGTAAGGTGGTGAATTTTGGTATCAACTATGAGTTTACAATTAGAATATCGAAATTATAGCACACAATCTCTTAATTTGTTTATTGAAATATAAATTTTCTCGCACAATTCTCTACAAAATTATAAAAGAAAAAAATAAAAGATTAGACTAACTAACCTAAATTAAACCTACAAAGATGAATTAAAAGAGTATCTGCTATGTACAAAAATTGGTTCCTCAATTATGAAGACCAATTGCTCATTTTATAGGTAGAAATTAGGATTTCGGGCATTTTTTGTATTTTATAAAAGGATGGTATGATATTTTAAATAATAAAAGGAGGTATGGGTGAAGGGACTATTGTAGTAAAAGTGTGGGAGAAAGAATAAAAAAAAATAGTTTGTTTTAAAAAAGAAATGAAAAATAAATGAGGAATAAAGGAAAAGAATGGAGGAAATAATAATGAAAATAAAGATATGACATGGAAAGTAGAAAAAGGGAAAAAGTAATCGACTGATGAATAGTGGAGGGAAATCTCGCACGTATGGTTCGTGGGTTTGTACGACTAGGAGGCGCTTGATCAAGCGGTTACTGGACCACCACGTTGTATGCCCAGATGGTGACACTTGGCGCCCATGTTTAAATAGAAAAAAATGGGGACCCCCCTACGCTAATAAACTCCTGACCTTTCTGAGTTGCAAAAATAGTGCCAACCACTGAGCCACCATGTGGCTCAGTATACTAATGTAAGAATTAATATAAGAGCCCTATTTGTTTCCCATTTTTCCTTAATTACATTTAATACCCAAATTTCTATAATTTCTTCATATGACCTCTAATGACGAACCACAAGAACCGATGTGACCCTTATTTTGATGCCGAAAATATTTTAATAGTGCTCGGGTCACGGGATTTGACTTCGGGTATGATCGGGGCTTTGATTTTGTCTTTCAATTTCAAAATATTCATAGTCATAGCTTTATTTGAACTCCATTGATACGCCGTTCGAACTCAAGCGTCCTTTGATTCAAGGCTTATAATTTTTGTGATTTGTCCAAGTCTGAATTTAGTCATAATTTACTATATTGCCCCTGAAAGTGCATACACGGTAGTTTCTTGCTCAAGTTTCCTTGACATAGCACATTTGAATCCCAATTATGTTTTTACCTATAAGATAAATAAAACCCCGCATATGGCAAATTTTACCAAGAACTAGTAATTAAAATGTGTCTATTTGAGGTATAAATTTGACACTTTTGGATGCTTATCAACCATCAAGGGAACAATGGTGGAACACATATATCCGTCTCTCTCTGACCCGTTTCTCTCACACACACTTACCTATACAAACTCTCTCTCTCTCCTAAGCATAATCAAAGACGAACACAAGCAGACCATACATGAACACAAACAGACAAACACACATACACACACATGAACACACCACAAATGACACTTCGTAATTTTTAGATCTAGGTTTTGGGATCGAAATATTTCAAATTTGGCGGTTAGAGGTTGGAAATTTTCAAATTATAAGGTTGAAAATTTTAAGAATTGAGAATTGGAGGTTGGAAAATTTCAGATTTAGTGACTAGATAATTTCAGATATGGTTTGGGATCTGGGGGTTGTTGGTTACCGGGGGGTGGGAGAGGATTTCGGTTGTTGTGTCATTTTAGATCTGTTTTTTGTTTTTTTATTAAGAGATTTGATCATAGGCTTGTTTTTTTTTAATCCCATTATCGTTTTTTGTCCTAGTTTTGTTTTTAACCCTCAGTTTTTCATTTTTTGACTTTCTAAAGTTTTTTTTGTAAATTTTTAAATTTAAATATATTTTTAACTAAATATACTAAATATTTTTTTTGTCATTTTCATATCTTGTAAAAGTTTTTTCGTTTTCCCGAGATTTTTTAAAAAAACAATGTTTTTCAATTTTAATTATTTTTATTATTTTGGTCAAATATTTTAAATCTTTTATTTATCATTTTACATCTTCAAATGCCTATTCAATTTTTTGCATATTTTTAAAATACCTATTCAATTTTTCCCATGTTTTTTTTATATCAAATTTCAACGTTTTTATTTATTTTTTCAATATATTTTGTCAAATATTATGAATATTTTTTTGGCATTTCAGATAAATTATAATTTCCTTTTTTATTATATATTTTTTAGTATTTTCTAAAAATTTAAATGTTTTTCTTTAATTTTTAGAATTTGAAATATATATTTGTTATTACCAATTGTTTTAGATATATTTTTTTAAGTTCCATATGTTTTAAAAGTTTTTCGTGTGTTTCCTAGATTTTTCTGTATTTTTCTATTTTAAAAATATTTTTGCTATAATTTTCAGTATTTTTAAAAATAATTTCCGATTAGGACGAAAATGCCCCCACGTACCATGTATATGATCACTTTTCTGACCAAACAATTAGTTGTAGTATTAGGGAGTTACTTGTGTAAGCTCGTGAACACCCCTGGTAAGGATGGTTCCAATCAAAAATTCTATTTTTATATTTTTTAATTTTAATTTTAACCATTAAGTCTTTAAATAAATACAGCAAATTTTAAACCGAGTTGTAGCGATAAACCAATTTATCCAATTTTATCTTTTTAACCTATAACATGCATCTAGGTGATACCAGATAAAATAAACCAATCGCACAACATGCCGATGTGCGAGAAAAACCACAAAGGGAAAAACCTCGGACGACCCAACCAGACAGTTCACTATGATATGATTTTACAAAGTATAGACAGTAGAGTTATACAACGAGTCAATCCCCTATAGGCCTTGACACTCTTTTATCTTCAACCACTCCTCCACAGTGCAACACAGGAATCAACCCACGCAAGCTGTCATAGCACATGAGTCCACGCACGCCTCAGTATCATCGATGAGGATCAACAACCGTCAAACACCGCAATCAGCATGTATAGAGTCCATCGCACGAAACAAGTTCTCTTAAAATGAAAGATGCAAACTTTGGTACCCAAACTTAAGATCTCAAAGCATAGGAATTATGGAACTTGGATCTTAAAACATATAGGGTAAAACTTGGGGCTTGGAACTTTTGTAAACAGATGTAAAATCGCTTTTTGCAAAAAGTTCTTAAAAATTTTGAGTTCAAAATGCCTTAAATACTATTTGCACGATTTTCGAGGTGACAGGTCGTTCGAACGAGAATAGCAACTAGTTTGAACGAAATCCTGAGTTTGTTCGAACAATAATGTAATCTCTTTTGAACCATCTTCCAACGAGCTTCTAACGAGATTGGGTCTGCTAAGTATAATATCCTCATTTGATGTTCATTTGATCCTTGTTCTAACGAAATCCCAATGTCTTTCTAACAAGCTATAAAGTCGTTTGAACAAGACATAAAACTCGTTCTAGCGAAACTAAACTCAGGAAAAAAAACTTAGAAAATATTAAACAACACTTCCAAACATTTTTAAATAAAAAACTAACAACCTTAAAATATTTTCAA
This sequence comes from Sambucus nigra, assembly GCA_949130495.1. Taxonomy (NCBI): domain Eukaryota; kingdom Viridiplantae; phylum Streptophyta; class Magnoliopsida; order Dipsacales; family Adoxaceae; genus Sambucus; species Sambucus nigra. Next base: position 3,085,219 of record CASBWL010000030.1, read on the forward strand.
CGACACATAATAAATACGCATTCATACATGTGAGATCCTTCGTAAACCTAAAGACAAAATTGGCACGATAAACACGACACGACATATCAAATCTTTAAAGCTTGGTCGCAACGTCTTCATCAAATAATGTCGTAGACTTATGGGATCAACAACTCAAAGTCTATCATATGACTCAAACAGTTTTATCCAGAATAATGCCAATTACATACAAATTGACCGATTAGAAAATTGGCCTACAAATATCCCCCTTTGGCTATTTCGGTACAAAATCGAAACAAAATCATATGGGCCATCAAGTTATCTAAAAAGACTTATCCTCTAACCCCTAAAAGGAAAAAGAGTGCAAACGCTCGACAGACACACAAACATAAGTAACTTTATTTTGCTTCAAAACTTTGTTGCATTGATGTAAGCCTGTAGTCATGTACACTTAAACACACCTTTAAATGCAAAGAAAATATAACAAGTATAAATTCGCAAATGAAAAATATCTAACAATGTCTAAAAAAAATATCAACCTAGGTAAGACGTCTCCCCCTGAGATAAAGATACTAAACATGCAAAGGAAATATACCATTTCTCCCCCTTTTTGTTCAGGAATAGAACAAAGCAAGATAGTATAAACAATTACTCCCCAAAACTAAATCTCCCCCTAAATGCGTGATCGTAAGATACCAATTTAAGAAAATTTTATACCATAATTTTAAACGTATTGAGAAAGGAATAAAGTATGCAAGGGTGTAAAGTGTAGCAAACACACAACATCGAAATTCGAGCACAAATAATCAAAATGACTTAAGCATAAGGTAAACATGGACTAAATGTAAACCTCGAGGACTCAAAAATATGATACCATATATAATATATGCAAAATATATCAATGAAAATTAGGCACACATATATATGTATAAATGACCACAAAACTCATAAGCTTTACACACTAGCATAGTATCAACACGTCTAAACATGTGGGATGGAATGAATGGGCGTGAACTAGATACAAATGACTTATGACCCAAATACTCAAATATGTTCAAAAAGTCCTAATTGATCGCAAAACTTTAGCAAAGCTAAGATTTAGCCTCTAGTGACAAGATAAGAGGAACTTAATGAACTAATAAGGACAATGCACACAAGGTTAGAATATTGATGATTCTACAAATCAATAGCATCATGACAAAATAATCATAACTAGAATTTATTGTGAAAACCTGTTGATCTTTAACTGAACACCCTTAAAAGATAAATATATATCATATTTTCTTTTCTTTTAGAGATATTTCTTTTGAAAGATCAAACAAACTAAACTATGTTAGCCCTTGGCAATTTTCTATTTTATTGCCTTAAATCTTTTCATTAGCATCTTACCAACGGTGGCTTTCCCGTAAAGGAGATTTTCTCCTTTCGTAGCCAATACTAAATAAAATCTCTTAAGGGCAACGGTTCTTACATGCACAAATTCCTCAGTCACAAAACATGCAGAGGACAAAATTAATGGGAGAACATCCCATAAATCTCAAATATACATGTTAAATTAATGTTCAAAAAACTCGTGAATGAAAGAAAAATAAAATACAAAATATACATATGTTATAACACTAGCGAAGATATATCATGAAGAATAATTAGAGTGTGACAAATAAAATCATGCAAGCAATCATCCATAAGATATAGCATGTGAAAAGTCATGTGCAAGTATACTTTAACTTCCTAGGGACTTTTCTAAGATCATAGCAAAAATGCCTAAGGTGGCTTTTTCTACTGTAATATGTGCATGTGTAGATGCGACGAGGAACGGCACCTTGTGGTTGACCTTTTCTAATACCCTGGAATGTGACTGAAGCTCTAAAATAAATAATATTCTTGGCCTTAGCGACGGAAGCATTAGAATCATGGAAGCCATACCAAAACTACTCGAGTCTTTTAGATCATCTTTTAACTTCAAAATTTTAAACTCAAGTAAAGAATTAGACTCCTCAAGTTTTAGAGACGCCTTCTTTAAATTTTCAATAATTCCTAGAAGGTTATCTTTCTCCCCCTCAATGCAAGTGGATTTATCCCTAAGAGTCTTCGCACCTGCCCTCAAATATAAAATCAATTTATCAATATCCTCATTGGCACTTAAAAAAATCCTCAAAAATTTAAATTCCTCTAATTCTTTCTCTATAAACTGGACTCATTTATCACTCTCTTTCTTGGACACTTCTAAATTTTTAAAATCACGGTCCATGTCCACAAGCTTTTCGTGAAAGAAATCTCTGAGTTTGAACAGTTTGCAAAAGTTCCATAACAACTTTAGAACGAAAAAAAATTCAGTTTTTTTTTTTCAAACTTCAAATTCAAACGAGATAAATTTTTAGCACGGTTATAAAGATGATTAAACTCCTCTCGAATATCAAAATTGTCATCACTAAACACATCGTACAACTTATCACTACGGGAATCCATTAAGAAAAAAAAATATAAGAGAGAAAGACAAATAACTAGCCTAAACAGCACTAAACAAGGATCTACACGATAAATTAGTGCAACCCACCCTGATATCAATTTGATAAAATTGGTATCTCAAAAGAAAGTCTTTAAAAATAAGTATCACACGATATTTGTAAACCGCTCTGATACCACTTGTAAGCGTGTGAACATGCCCGACAAGGACGGTTCCAATGCAAAATTCTATTTTTTTAATTTTTTTATTTTAGTTTTAACGATTAAGTCTTTAAATTAATACACCCAATTTTAAATCGAGATGTAGAGACAAAAAAATTTATCCAATTTTATCTTTTTAACATAAAGCATGCATCTAGGTGATAGCTGATAAAGCAAACCAATCGAACAACACGCCGATGTACGAGGAAAACCAAAAAGGGAAAAACCTTAGAGTTCACTATGATATGGTTTTACAAAGCCTAGATAGTAGATTTACAGAATGACTCGATCCCCCACAATCCTTGACGCTCTTCTATCTTCAACCACTACTCTATAGTGCAACGCACGAATCTACCCACACAAACTGTCACAGCACACGAGTCCACGCGCGCCTCGATATCCATCGATGAGGCTCATCAACTGTCAAACACCGCAATCAGCACATACGGAGTCCACTGTAAGAAATGAGTTCTCTCAAGATGAATGAAACAAACTTTATTGCCCAAACTTAATATCTCAAAGCATAAAAATTATGGCACTTATATCTTAAAACATATAAGGTGAAACTTGGGGTTTGAAACTTCTATAAATAGGTGTAAAATTATTTTTCGCCAAAAGTTCTTAAAAATTCTGAGTTCAAAATGCCTTAAATACTGTTTGCACAATTTTTGAGGTGACGAGTCATTTGAACAAACACCTGAGTTCGTTCGAATGAGAATGCAATCTTGTTTGAACTAGCCACTAACGATCTTCTAACAAAAATGGTTATGCTACGCAGAACATCCTCGTTTGATGTCCGTTTTATCCTTGTTCTAACGAAATCCCAATGTCGTTCTAACGAGGTATAAAGTTGTTCGAACGAGACATAAAACTCGTTCTAACGAAACTAAACTCAGAGAAAAAAATATTATTAAAAAATATAAACAACAATTCCATATATTTTTAAATAAAAAAACTAACACCCTTAAAATATTTCCAAGGACACATAATAAATACTTATTCATACCCGTGAGATCCTCGATAAATGTGAAGACAAACTTGGTACGATAAACAGGACACGATATATCCAATCTTTGAAGCTTTGTCACAATATCTTCATTAAATAACGTCATAGACTTATGGGATCAACAAATCAAAGTCTATCCTATGAGTCAAACAGTTTTTTCCAGCATAATGTCAATTAGATACAAATTGACTCGACTGAAAATTTGTTCTTACAACTTGAAGTCGCTTTGAAAGTTGTGGAGTTTAAGTCCAGAAAATAAAAGTTCAGATGATGAAGTTAAAATATGAGTAATGGTGAGGATATAAGTGTAATTCACCCTATTTTCAAACTTTTATGTGCATTTGATAATAATTATTCATGTTAATTCTCAACAATTTTTAAAAACTAATCTTCCACCTAGCACTAATGTATACATGGGATAAGGTTTAACTCTGTGTGTGCTAAATACTGGACTTTCAGCCAAAATCCAGATTAAAAAAAAGGTTATTAGGAAGAAGTAAGATTTTTAACTTGAATGAAGATGTAAATTAGGAATAACAATTCCAATATATATGTGAAAGCTAAGGTAAGAAACGTTGGAGCCATAATGGCATGTAAAAAAACGAAAAACAATCTTCAACAACCAATAACAATTGCATAGAGAAGACTTTGAGGCGATATGTTTAAAACGTAATAATTATTGTATGGAGATTTATGCCTTACCCCAATCCAACGAGTAAGATAATATCATCCTATTTGAAGAGGTGCAGATGGGGTCCCAACAAATAAAGAACCGCTCCATATATTAGTTTGTTATACATTTTTTTTAGGTTTGTATATAACTTAAACATTGTATAATAATACTCTTCCGATGTTTTCTTAAAATTGTTAGATTATTCTTTAAATTTTTTAATTCTAATTCATTCAAAATTTATCAAACTTAATTTACACAAGAGGTCTTTTATAATTAAATCCAACTTTTACAAAAAATAATTTTACACAAAAGGGCATTTTCAATTAATTATAATTTATATATTGTATACAAAATTTGAAATGGTAATAGGGTATAATGGTGTAGCACTCAATTTGTCGCATACATCATTAGCGCGATGATTAGAATGTGACATGTCTTCACATTCTCGAACCTGAGTAGAAAATTTTAGGGCATTTTGTTGTTCAAATTTCATTTTTGATGAAATACTATCTTCCTTAATACTCTATAGCACTAAAACTAATAAAATCATTGGGTAAACTAACATTATGATTCTATGTGGAGAATAATTCCCTTTCATTGCCTTTATTTTTCTTTTAATTAGAAAATTTTGGTACAATATTTTTACTCCATTTTCTTAATAAATTGGTATGTCTGAGATTCTCTTGATTTGTCAATCATTCTTAGCATTGCATAGTAAATTATATTCAATTAAATATGTCGATCGATTTATTGTGTATTTACAAAAAAAACAACTCATGTTTTATTCAATTTTTACTCATCTACAACTTTTGTAATAACATTTATCATTCAGCTTGGGTAATTGTAGACCGGCTAAGAATTTCAACTCAATTTAGGCGACAAACTGACATGTTTTGTCTTCATTAGTTAGTGTTTTGAATGATAATTAGTGGATGTAAAAAATGAACCTATGCAAACATGACGTGTCATTGTGTCAGACAAAATAAATCAAAATCATAAACCGACATACACTAATAAAGTTTTGACATGGAAACAGAATAAGGGTACCACACGACATGACACACACACAATTAACAAGTCTCAACGTGTCTCATGATTGTTAATGAAGTGTGTGAGTAATGCATGAGATGTTGCACTCATAGTAGAATATTTAAATATATTATGTTAAATGTATTTTTCCCCTAAAATTGTACACCTCCATAATTTTTTAGGGGTATTGTCATTTTCCCAATCAGAATTATAGTGTAAAGTTATACTATTAATATTTATGACTTTGGATTTGTTTGATAATAGATATTGGAAAAAAAACTCACATAGATACATGTTTTATATAAAAATAAAATAAAAAAAGGAACCCACAAAAAAGTTAGAATTTTTTTCCAAGGGACGATTAATATTTGGACCCTAGAAGCAAAAGTACATTTTTACACTTAGTCGACCTAAAAGTTCAAAATGCACATCCTTGCACTTAGTCTACTTAATAGTTGAAAATGCACAACCTTTTTCACATGTGATATGAAATTTAGTCATTTATTTAGTTTTATTTCTTGTAACTAATAGTTCACTTAGAATTAAGGTTGTTCACGACATGGTAAAAATTCGTATCGTACCGTTATGTACAGAAAAATAATGGTAATGATTTATATTTTAATCGAAACTAGCGAACCGAAATTACCTATTTTTTTGTGATTGACTTTAGTTTTAACATTTTGAAAACTGATATACCGGCTGTACCGTACAGAAATGAGATACCGAAATTAATGTACCAAAACCACCAATATGATATTATCGAACTTACCATATTCAAAGTAACAAATTAAATCAAACAAGAATACCTAATGGCTAAAGTCAAACACAACCACACTTATTTTATAGGTTATTTGTTTTTCTTTAATTGGTCAACCTTTTAGTAACTCTTGGATCAATACAAGATTTTACAGCTCTTGGATCATTCACAATACAACTTATAACAAGACTAAGGTTAATAATTCATATTCATCAACACCACAACATTCGGGATTGTTAGGAAATTTTAAGTTTTGAATGGGTGCAAGTTGCCATTTACAAAACTTGATTAACATAAAATGTTTTAATGATACACCAAACTCAAATAAGTTTTTGTTCATTCTATTTTGTATTCTGTTTTGTCCTTTTTTTTGTACACGTGACTTTTTTGTTTTTTTAGCAATATGTTGATATTCATATATTCTTTTGTAGATAAGGAAGTGGGGACGGCAAGAAACAAAGGGCGTAAAACATTTTCATTTTTTTTTTGTTATTTAATATGATGATCCGCGTTGATATTTATTTGAGTTTTTTGGATAATAGTTTAACTTGAATTATAATTTCTGATGTTTATTTTGGAGCTTAATGTTCATATATAGTTATGGAGAGGATGCAATTATGTAGGATATTTTCTGTTTTTTTTCAAATATGCATATAAAAAGATTAAGGTAAGTGGTACAAAAATTTACCATTTTGTATAGAGTAGTACCAAATTTCTTGTAAAGAGAAATTTATCAAAATCTATCGTATTTTTCAGAAAACCGATTTTATCAATGTTCCTTACGATTTGATTTTGATTTATGAACTAGTGTACCGGCTCATAATTTTGATTCGATGATTTTAAAATTGATATGCTCCATTTTTTTATTAAACCGATCGAAAATCAGTCCTGCTTAGAATTCCCTTCATGCCAAATTCAAACCTTTTCACTACTATCAAAGTTGTAAAGTCCATATTATGTTCGTAAAGAAAATAAGTAACAAAAATAAAACAAAAAAAGTTACACAGTCGAGCAAGTGACACCATTGAAAATTACAAGAGTTGGAAAACTTAACGGAAGAGGAATAGAGAACCCAACCCAATACGATCATCCCATGGCTCTCTATAAATCACATCATTATTAGCCATCATAAAAAAATCAATTATATTAAATCATCAATCAATCTAGAGCAATCTTTTTTCAAGAAGAAAGATTAAGAAAGAGAGAAAAATTGGACACCATGAACTAGGAGCAGGATACAAGTGGGGTTTGCGCAAAGAGGTGTGGTTTTTTCGGTTCATCCGCTACACAAAATCTGTGTTATGAAGATTATCTAAAAGAAGTGATCACAAAGTTATCCATGGTTACAGTGGCTAATGAGTCCTGTTCTACTACGATTACGGGTGCTACTAGTAACAATAATGATACTTCCAATAATTCAATTGTGACGAAGAACAGATGTGATTCATGTAAGAAGAAGATAGGGTTGACCGATTTCCGGTGTCGTTGTGGAGGAATGTTTTGTGGGACCCACCATTTCCCAAAAGAACATTCCTGCACGTTTGATTTCAAGACTTCTAGGCGTGTTGCTTTGGCCAAGGATAATCTCATTTGTAAAACTGATAAATTGGACGAAAGGTTCTGAATGAATGGAGATTAGACAATATTAGTTTGTTTATTTGTTTCTTCTTCTCACAATAGTAAATTTGGTTTAAAGCTCAATACTAATAATAGCCAAATCGTGGTAGTGAAAACACACCTTCTCCTGGTTGCATCTGGTTTAATTTTTGGTTTGCCCAATTACTTTATATTCTTCTCTTATGCGCCTTGGCTTAGATCTATTGCTGTCATGATTCAAACATGTTTGTGGTCTAACCTTTTGGTATTAATAATAGGCACATTATGAATTCCATGCTCATTTGAAGAGTTTCCACACAGCATTTGTTTATGTGATTTACCAATAACATAACATATTCCAAAACCGGTACTACATTCTTAAATAAACATTCAGCATAAGAGTTTTCGCGACTTGAACCATTTCGTATACAAAATGTACACAAACCTTTTTTCGGTCTCACATTGAAAACGAGATCCACAAAACACTGGTGCAGCAGCTGTGATGTTTCTGTGAGTATATATATCCAAGGGCTATACTCCATTCTCACGTATGAGAACTGAAGCAGCTGGAACTTTTTTTTTCAGTTACATAAACATTAACAATATACATTGTTCACCTTAGCAAAAGAACGTGTAAGATTATATTAAGATTTTCTTCACTAAATCTATCAGTGTGAAGGAGAGTTATATAATCCATTGGTGATGAGCCTGCCCTCCAAACTCCCCAACAGTGGCCCCTTTTTATCCAAAAACTTCGTATACGAGTCTTTTACCTTGTTGAATTTATTCAAAGTTTTATGGTAGCTTTTAGTCTCGTTCTCTATCCCCACACGTGTTTCTTTGAGCTTAGACTTCCCAACTTCCATCTGCATCATTGTTTCCACGCTCTGCTGAGAGCAATGCCTTGGACTGCTCGGATTCATAACTGGAAACTGAATTTCTGGTTCCCTGATGGTAGAATAATTGGCAAAATTTATACGTGGAAAAGTTTATTATAAATCATTACCATTTAGAACAACAGGGGCAGTGTATGAAATTAAAAAAGTAGGGTCTTAAAAATATTAAGAAAAAATAAAATGTTGTAAAATGTTCTCATACATTACAAGATTACAAGTTTCACAAAATTAGAATTTAATAGAACAATAAAAGCAGAAAAATAAAAAATAAAAATTTAATGCATATGTTGTACATTAAAACATATCTATACTCCCTCCTCCTTAAATTAATATATGCTATTTGAAAACAACAATTTTTAAAGAAATACTCAATTAGTGTCGTATGATCAACATCAAGACTTGTTTACTATCGTGAAATTTGGTTGATCGATTACATCCAAAAAAGGGGAGTGAATATTAACTTGGAACGTCCCAAGAGAATTAATTTCAGACGGGGGAAGTATTATTTGGTAAAATCGAGAAAGGAATTAAAGTTCCTGGTAAAAAAGATAATAAAAATAAGATATGTAAAAGGAGATGCATTGGTTTAGTTTTGGTGAGAACATCAATGACCAAAATAAATGATGTAAACGTGATCGGATATGTCTTCTCATCCGAAAACCATATGGTGGCAAGTTTAATAGAGTAGTGATGATGCCCGTCATAGGGTGGGGAGAGTGATGTCGGCATCATCACTACTCAGTCGAAATTGAACGTCATACAACGTGTGCCCTCCCTAATTGGACAACATACGATTTTCAGATGAGATGAGATGGCACACCGATTGCATCAATAAAAGCAATGAATGTTTTTCATAATGGCCACGTGTAACTTATAATTAGAAAATTGGGAACTTGTAAATTATAACTGGAGATGAAAAATGGGTCATGGGTTTTTAAGAGCTTGTAGTTTGAAGCATAATCAAATAAATATAAAAGACCCTTAGCTAGACATTAATTTTCACATAATTGAGCCCTCAATACTTGAAATGACACTTGGCTTAGTGCGGTTGGACAAGCCACACTGGCCCAGGGCCAGCACTGCCATACAATTTCCAAGAAAGCCTAGGCAAACCATATGACTAAAAAACTCTTGTCCCTACTAATTGTATCTATACTTAGCGTGTGTTGGGGAACTACAATTACATGCCTTTGGGATTGAAAAATTTTAATTTCAAATTTTAAAAATTTTGAACTGAAAATATTGGGGTTCCAAATACACCCTTATTTCAATCATTTTATGTTTGTCTCTGATAAAGAAATAATAAAATTCAACGAATATAATATACATACCAGCATCCAAGAGATAGAAGTCCATTTCCTCTCAAAATCCCTCAATCCAAAGAAATAGCGCCTTCATTGATGAATGGGTGTGCCATTTTTATGTGTTCTCTTATTTCATAGACTTGAAGCTCACCAAAAATACGATAAAACAAAGTCTCTCGAAGACCATGACCTGAAACCGTCCTCATACACAAATGAACATCTTCTAGATATATCATATTAACGACATACCCCAAATAACCCGGCGGAGTCATTCAATTTGGTAAATTCGGATCGGACAATGCAAGCTTCCTCTGGGGATCAATGCCTAACTCCCCGGCTAAGGCCTGCCAAATAACTTGCACGTTAAAATCTTAAAAGAATACGGAACGTGAATGCAAGATTTTCTCTAAATGTATTATCTCTAAAAGTCTGCGATACATGACTTTTTACAATGTATAAGTGATCATTCTGCTGTATTCACAATTTATTCATGAACAGAAAATTTATTCAGTGTATATGCAACTTCTATAATGTATACGCGCTTTTATATGCTAATCTTGTATCCACGATACAAGACAATATATAATGTACACGTAAGGGGTAATTTGACTATTTTGTTGGTTGGGTCTTTCATATTTCACTTAGTTTAAAATGTTGGGCATATATTAAATAACTGAAAAAAATTACGAAATCTATATAAACAATGTACGAAGCCTATAAAAATACCATTTTTGGGGGTAAATATCCTAATTTTTTGTTGTTATATTTCATGGGCGGGGACACCCCTTTCCATCGACCTCCCATTTTACCACCAAACAAAAAAATAAATTGCTAAGTCACCAACATTAGGAAAAATAAATGGACAGATAGTACTGATATTCTCAAGATATATAACATGATAACAACCTTTTAATAGATTTTCCAATGTCTCTTGCCATTTTGTAAAGAGCAAGAGCGTGATTTACATTTCCATTCTGGTCATATCTCTCAAGAAAACTTGCAGTTACGTAGGACTTGCATACAACTGCAAGCATCTGATCCTCGCCCAGATACTCTGCCAATATCCTGTATCAAGACAAACATAGAAAAATCAAATTCCAGGTACCTATGAACTTTCTTGTTCATGGAAGTCCAATATAAAAGAAGAATGTGAAAGAATACCTGCTAAGCTTATTTGTTTCAACTGTTCTGAGAAGGGCAACCACACCAAGTACTTGTTCTCCAAATTCATTACTTGGCATTCCCATAAGTTTGCAAATAGCAGCTGCAGCTGACTCATCCTTACTGCATTCAATCCTCTCCATTATTTCATACTTGTCAGATAGAGAGCCCAAACTACTACATATACTAATGTCCAAGGAAGCTGCAAAATGAAATAATGTTACATGACCACTCTAAATAATAATTTCATTTTTATATTGATGCGTAGTAACTCATGTTAACAAATAGACAAAACTATTTCCATTTGATTACTGACTCTTAACATCAAAATTATACAGACGCAGTATAGGTTTTTATATAAAACATACTAGGACTGTAAAATAGATTTTACTATCAAAACAGTGATTAAGCAATGTATAGTTGAATTGAACATGCATCAACACTGATTCTGGACCTATACCCATGGACCTTAATTAGCAAACCATTTAAACAGATAATCAATTCAAATTGACGATCCTTTCAAGGTAACTTTCTAACTTGCCAATAAGGGTCCCCATCTTTTCCCCACCATGAAGTATCCTATACTATGTTTCTTACCTAGCCAAAACAAGAATAAGAGTAAGAAACAAATATATAAACAAAAATCTGAAAACATATGTTAAATGGAACTTACACTCGAACCCATTATGTTCCCTAACTTCTTCTAGAATCAGGAAATTAAAAGCCAATTGCTGTTGAGAATAACATGTAGTTAAGAAAAGGATTGCACGGGTTAACAACTACCCAACACACACTGAAAAAAGGATCCAACAATGAATAACCATTCTCACAAGCCTCATTCAGGGAGTTTAGTAATGATAGAGATATACTCATATACACTAAATAGCATGAAGCGATCTCAAGTTATGATGGAATGATGACTGCAAATAGAGTGTCAGGCTCAATCATGATGAATGGAGAATATACAAATTTTTAAAAAACTTTAAATCAAGAGATCAAGTGATCAAAGGATTTAGGAAATAAAACCTTGCAACGTAGACATGTGTTGCTGAATTGCCAACTGCTGGACGCGAAGCATTTGCAGTCTCTCCTCATGACTTCCAATGCATAAACCATACTTAACCATGTCGTCCTCAAGTTCCTGGAACCAAAAGTATATCATAGACATAGATATATATAAAAATGACTGATATACTTATATTTGATAAATAAAGGAATTGTTGTAATAAATTTTCCTTTCATTAGTAACATCAAATTCCGTTTCATTCGGCCGAGTTTTGTGATCTCCAAATTGTAAGTTGGCCCATTCACGAATTGGATTATTATTATTGTTTGGTTGCACGAATGAACAAATTCGAAAATCCACAAATTCAAGTTAATTCATAAAAACTTATATTAGTCAAATTCTCAAAAAACTTGAAATTGCAGTCTGAAATTAGAACATTAGTATTGAAACTTAGACAGAGTTGTCTTGCTATACCTCTCTCTCTCTCTCTCTCTCTCTCTCTCTCTCTCTCTATATATATATATATATATATATATATATATATATATATATATATATATATATATATACACACACACATATATACAAAGTTTTTCAAACTTCATAAAGGGGATTTAAATACATTTAATATGAATAAATTTGCAATTTATTAATTTCTAACAGATCAATTTATATAATTAAAAAATTTATGCAACTAGAGAGCCTCTTAGTGTACCTTTTGATCTCTTATGATGGAGCTTACTAGGCTTCCTACATCGCCAGGAGATGATATGTCCGGGAGGAGCAAGGTATTTTCAGCTGGATGTTGATGAAGGACATCATCGCACTCCACTTTTGGAATCTTAAATGCAGACGAGTCCGGAAAAAATGAAGTATCTATATCCAGACAATGATATTGGATATTTTTGGGCTCCATTCTTGGAGATTTTTTAACATGCACCTGGACATCAAAATTCAAGATTATCAATATAGCCTTCATTATCACAATAAATATTTGTTGGGAAAAATAGTCACCTCAGTAGAACATTGGAGCTCTACATGACGAGAGTGAGAAACTATGAAGCAAAATATCCCTTCTTCTTGAGGAAGGGGAATAGAACGGACAACACAACGTCCATGACGGAAGCTGTATCGGACAGAATCATTTGTGGTTGGTGGTTTTGAATTTATAACCAGTGTGTGGGACCGCCCATATTTTTCATCATCATGGATAGTTTCATCCACATCACCTCTGTCGTTAATAATTTCGAAAACAATATTGTCTAGACAGGAACCAGCAACTCAAAACTTTGGTATCTGATTATCAATGAAGTAATGGAAATACACTATAGGTTAGCAAAATGGGATAATTTTAATTTGGGTTATATTTATTTTAGCCCTCATCTATTTGTGCTTACCTAGAATAGCCCTCAAGGTTTTCATTTCTTGGACTTTTGTCACCCTCAAAGATCCAGAAGTGAAATTTGGGGAGATAAATTAGAACACAAATAGATGAGGGCAAAGTCAAAATTATTTTTTTTAATAATGGATCTTGGATACTTAAGAAAAAAATTACTGAAATAGAAGAAATAATACATACACTGGATGAAGCTCGCAGCTCCCTTTTTTCAGTTTGGTACTCTTTCTTGAGCATTAATTTATTGTTGGATAAGACAGAGAGGGACACTGCAGGATAAACGGTTGTTCAAATGATTTTCAATTAAGAAGACATGATACCCCCATGATAATCCATTTTTTTAAAGAAAAATCTAAAAGATTTCTTCGTGATCCCACAATTTTGTCCACCTCCCAGGTGGATCCCTATGAGTGTGATTGGTTATGTTAGACAATAAAAGGAGAAAAATCTACTACAATGGGACTTTCTCCATCCCAAATTGAAAGTCAAATATTTTGAGAAAAAATCTTACTTTCGAAATTTATCCTTCTAAAATTGAGTTGTACCTTTGAACTCAAGACATGCACTTGGATCATTATTCTCTCATGGGTATATTTTGGATTTGTAACTTAGTAATCTCATCTTACTTCATATACTATTTTTAAAAATACAACAATTAATTTGGAATGGACTAAAAAGGACAGCACGACTATTAATTTGGGGCAAAGAAATTATACAACTTTGTAAAAAACTTATGAATAAGATATAGAGTCTATCACTGACAACGCAATCGGGGAACTTGACATTAAATATACGAATGCTCTCAAAGTCTATACCACTGAAAAAGGCCTTATGGAGAAACCTATTGTTGAATGTCATGTGGAGAGAATGAAATTTCAACACAAATTTTACTTTTTCAATGAAGTAACTAATAACTTAGAAAAATGCAATGCTTAGGTTTCCTTCACAGCAAATAGTAAATCGTAAAAATACACTCTTGAAAGTAATTTTACAGAGATTAGAGAGGATATATCTTTAAAGACACCTAAATGAACATTATTGATAGAAAAATCTCAAAAACAGTCTCATTGTATGACAATCAAGAACTACCATGTTACAGAGTTGACTAACCCATCTCAAATGTTGTCAAACACAACTCAGTATAATCCGGGTTAGATGCAATAAAACTTCTTAGGATTATGATATGTATTGTATATGTATGGGAACCTCGGAGCATATCGAGCAAAACCGACTCAACAGGAGGGCGGGATATTTTATTAGTATATGATATTATGCATATTTTTTAGATTGCTTCTATTTAAAAGCATCTTTATTGTTTCCTAGTTAACTAATTATTTATTTACTTAAATTAATTCTATCACATCTTAGTGACTTTTCAAGTCCTCTAGAGTAAATAAGTGTCCACTGCAGTGCACCTCAGAAACTCCATTCATTGACATTATTAGATATATGAGATAAATTGAAACCCAAGATATTGGAGAATAATACATTTTTTTTTATTTTTCTCTGTATATATGTATCATAGTTGTATCAAAATGTGTTTGATCTTGGTATGTTATTTAGTTTATTACTTCTAGTTTAAGACTCTTAAAGTCCTATAACCTTAATAGATGATTAGTCCTCCCCCTTATATTTATCAAATTATCAAATTTGCTCAACGTTCATATCTAAATTTACTCAACGTTCACATCACACTTCTGCCTCAACGTTCACATCTAAATTTGCTCACATGGGTACTACTCAATTATCAAATTGTGTTTTTGCATCATCTAGTGTTCTACCTTGGATCAGTGATTTTGGAGCCACTGATGATATCATCTTCGATTTATTTCTGTATAATGTGTGTACCGATAGGGATGAGATTAGGGTAGCGGATGAGAAAATCCTCTCCTCCATTGTTGGGAAAAGCATAATTCATTTCACTTCTAATATTACCCTATCATATATTCTTTATACCTCAAAGCTTAACAATAATCTTCTCTTTGTAAGATATCTTATATTAAAAGTATCATCATATTTTTTAAGACTTGGATAAGAGGATGACAATTAGGAATGGGCATGAGGACAAGGACTTGTACATAGTCGACACGAGGCCCAACCCTTGTTATGTTGCAAATTAAACAATTTTTAGGAATAGTATCAGCAATGAGAATATGTCAATGCAATGGCATAATAGACTAGGACATTTACCTACCCTTATTTTAAATTGTGTACTCCCTTAATTTGCTATTGTTGCACCTTTTGAGATAAATTGTGAAGCATGTTTTTTGCAAAACAATGTCATGTTCCATTACAACTTGATCATTCTGCTCTGTGGGTTCCCGAGTATACTATTTCATTATTGGTTTTCGATACTTTACTGTTTGTTGATGACTTCAATTGTTATAGTTGGCTTTATCTTATAAAACCAAAAGTGAATTCATTTTACTTTTCACATCTTTCAAAAGATGGTGTGTACCCAGTTTAGATATCATCTCAAGATCCTTGATCCAATAATGGAGGCGAGTTTATATATGGGTGTCTTGCCTTTTTTTTAATTATTAATGGGATTATCCATTAAACCTCATATGTTGATGGTCCACAACAAAGGGTGAAGTTGAAAGAAAACATTCACTTGTTCCCCCTTTCATAGGTATAAGGGTACCTAAATTGTACTAGGCCAATACAACCTTAACCGCATCATAGCTAATCAATCGGATGCAATCTAAGTTTCTAGCCTATCAATCCCTAGTCTCTATTTACACTCTCACTCTTCCCCATCCACTATTACTCCCAAAGTGTTCGGTGGTTGTTATTATGTTTACAGTCCTCATCGAAAGGACAAAATGATCCCAAAAATAGTCCGGTGTGTGTTACTCGAGTACTCTACCACTTAAGAATGGTATACGTGTTATAACCCTACAACTAATGGTCATTTTTCCTCAGTGGATGTTACATTTTTTTTAACTTGGTTTCTTTTTTTCTATGTACACAACATTCTCTACATGAGAGACTTTAAGTATAGAGAACTCATGTCACATTCCATTGCATATTCCTACTCAAGGATGCCTCTTGTGCACCCTAATGATTTGCACCAAGCAAAGGAGCAACTTGTATATGCTATGAAAGAAAAATAAGCCCTGTAATCACCCCCAATGTTTGAAAAGGAAAATAATATAAAGAGTCTAATAAATTCACACAAAAATAATCTAACACATTAAATAAGGCAAAAAGGTCCATAATCATTAAATCCAAGCAACCAACAAAAAATAAAGAATCTGTTTTTTAACTACATCCACAATAATTTAACTACAACAAAATATAAATATAGTTACATTCACATAATTTAGAAAAACAAATAAGTTTTTTTTAAAAAAAAAACAGCACCGCTTTAAAAAAATAGCAAATTCAAAAAACAAACTTATCATTTATTAAAAAACAGTGAATTTTAAAAAAAAAATTGACCTTTATAAAAAAAAGTATTTGACCTCTAAAAAACAGATTTCTTGCTGAACATAAAAGATTTCTTGCTAAAACCAAGAAACAAGTGGTAAATACCTAGGAAGCACAAACTCTACACGTAATACCGGATACAACTCGATTCGGGATACGGGGTACGGTATTTTTTCAAAATGTAGGATACAGATATGCTAGGATTAGTTAAATATTTATTATTTTATTATATATATATTAATGATAAAGTTGAACAAAATGAAAGTAGATAACAGTAAAGCAAACACCATTATATTAAAGTGGTCAAATATGATGATTGTTGTCACCAAATAAACAATATTACAATAAAAACATCATTAACATAAAACATTGTTCCAACAAAAAAGATTCAGACAGTTTTGTAAAGAAAAAAAAATTGAGACAAAACTGTTTGTAAAATTGTAGGTTAATTATTAATATTGTATTTCTCGATTTCAACATTAACTATCTATCATTACAAAACATAACTCAAAATATTAGTACAACTTGGGTTAAAAAATAACTATTTTTAATGAGAAGTAGAACTCTAAAGGGGGAAAAAAGCAGAAATGAGGAGCATAACTTGGGTTCAAAATTAACTCTGGATGAGATATGAAAAGAAAGCATAACTCCAAATCTAAAGAAAAAACATCAGAATGAAAAGAAAGAAGAAAATAAAATTAATCCCATTGTATCTCAGTGTATCCAGTCTATTCAAAAAATAAAATAAAAAATAAGATACTCTTAGATTCGCATATCCTAGCGAATCTGAGCATATCCCGTATCACATGTGTCCAAAACAAATACGTGACCTCCGGAGAGTATCCGTGCTTCATAAGTAAATGCTACTAAAAACATATAAAAAACGTTATGATTACTTGCTAAAAAACAAAAATGAGTAGCAAAATACAACTAAAGACATTTTTACAAAGTTAAGAAATACTACTAAAAACCAAAAACGAGTGGTCGGAAGAAACCAATAACAAAATCGAGTGGTAAAAAACAACTAAACACCAAAAAAAAGTTGTCGACATAAACAAAAATAAATAAAAACCTACTTAAAAACCAAAACGAAATGAAATTTAAGGCTTACCTAGTCGGGACAGGGAAACGACTTGTCGGGAGAAGGAAACGGATGGTTGGGAGAAGATCAAGAGAGAAAAATTGTTGCAATGTAACTCTTTCTTCTTTTTTTTCCTTTTTTTACACGAAATTAACAAATGAACGCCTCACTGCCTCGTCTCTTTATGCCTCAAGGCAGAGCGCCTCATCCCCTTGAGAAGTAACCTTGAGACTTGAGCCTTAAAGCATTTTTTCTATGATCACCCCAAAATAATAAGTGTCTCTTCATCCAGGTAATCCTCACTCGATCTTAATGTCCCTATTGCTCTTCTAAGGGTGTTTGTGATTGCCCAAAATATCCTATATCTCAGTTTGTATTTTATAATGATTTATGTCCTAAATATCGTTCTTTCACTTCTTCTGTATCGTTTATTTCTCTTCCTTGTGATGTATCAGACTCCGTAGACAAAAGCCATGTTCGAGAAATTGAAGGCCCTTATGAAGAAGAATACTTGGGATATTGTTCCATTGCCTAAAGGACGATACATTAAGTATCAAGATGATGGAAAATACGAGAGATATAAATCTTAGTTATCTACAACGGGCTTCACTCATATGTATGGGATTGATTATCAAGAGCGTTTGCTTCAATTGCCAAGATTAACTCCATACAAGTACTTCTCTCGTTGGCAACTAATTTGTTTTATCCTTTGCCTCAGATATATAAATCTTAGTTATCTACAAAGGGCTTCACTCAGGTGTATGGGATTGATTATCAAGAGTGTCTACTCCAGTTGCCAAGATTAACTCCATATAAGTAGTTATTTTATTGGCATCTAATTTGTTTTGGCCTTTGGCTCAGATGTAAAGAACACCTTCCTTCATAGAGATTTGAAGGAGGAGGAATATATGTTGATGCACCTGTTTTCAAACTTGTTCATTATCAGAATTTAATGTGAAAAATAAATAAACCCTTATATGGACTACAACAGTCTACACGTGCTTAGTTTGAGAGGTGAATAGAATAGGATATTCAGAGTGAGGTAGATCATACTCTCTTCATTAAGAGGCACTAGGATCACACCAATGCCCTTACTGTATATGGTGATGGTATTGTTTTAAATGGAAATGACCAAAAGGGATCAGAAGAATGTAGAAATTTTAGAACAAAGTTCAAGGTTAAAGACCTCAAATTATTAACACATTTTTTCGCATCGAAGTGTGAAAATCCAAGGAGTGTGCATTTCTTGAGGGAAGTATGTGTTAGATATTGGTTGAAACGAGTAGACTTCGAGATAAGCCTATTGATGGATAGAGAGACACTAAATGACATGGAAAGATTTCAATGTTTTGTTAGTTGGGACGCCACCGTATATTGCTTATGTTGTTAGTGTGATTAGTAAGTTTATGCATGCTTTAAGAACACCACATAAAAAGTAACTATCATGTTCTACCTTAGAGAAAATATTATTTGGGCGATATGATCACTTGCATTGTATGTTGATAGTGCAAGATTTATGATTGATTGGGGATCCACTTCTGGATATTACACATTTGTCAAAGATAACAGTAGTGTGTAGATGCTACATTTAGTATATAAGCTGAGTTCAAATTTATAGCACTTTAAGTCCATGGGTTGATGTTACTACAATATGTTTGATGAGTTGGGTTACCTGGTTCGCGAATCAATGCATTTGTATTATGATAACAAAGCTGACACTAATACTTTCCGCAATCCCATTAAACATGAAAGGATAAAGCATATTGAAGTTGATCATCATTTTAACAAGGAGAAGATCGTCTTGGACTAAGAGTGTGAGAAAAAATTTGTTTGCAAAATAAGCTAATTAAGTTGGGCATGACATAATTTTGCACCACCTTGAGGGGAGTGTTTCTAGGGACTAATTTGTGCTAGGCGTGTTATAGTTATATTGTGTAGGGTGTTTATGTAATTTATTATAGTTTTTAATATAAATAGGATCATATGGGACAATGACAAAATCATTTATTCGTCTTCATGCTGGTTTGATTATCTCATAAATCTAATATGATTTAGCCACGTGTTGGGAAAGTGTGGATAATTCGATATAGGAATTACACATTGGAAGATTGAATGATTGAATGAAGAGAAATAAAACACATAATATGCACTTCAAGACCATTATTAATAAATATTGGATTGCTCCAGCAACTTGGCACTAATGCAACAAACTGTAGCATGTAAGTGAAACAATCCAATATATCCGAAAGAGGTTAATTAGATGAACCAGTGGTTTGAATGTGAAAACATTTGACCTGAAAAGGAAGTTATTTAAATGTGCTTGGGTGGAGAAGGCTATTTCTTTCAATGATATGGTCTTATTATCTAAATTGTAAATTATTAAGGGTAAACTAAGCTTACTTCCCACAAGGTACCTATATACACATAGCTCCCACGTCATTTTCAAAATCACACTGACCTCCTTTGTAAGAAATGTTTACTATATGTGTTAACTAAAAAATTTAATTGACCATAGTACCCTAACGCATAAATAAATTAATATTAGTTACACCTTATATGTTCTACCAGTTTTAATATTAAGGTGTGTATGTTTGACATTACATTCTTTTCCATGGAAAATCTACTGTTTGCTCATGTTTTAACTTTGTTGCACTTGTTCCGTGATATATTCTAGGGGAACAATAGTCTTAAATGTAAAATCCTTCTTTTTGCTCATATTTGAACAATAATCTTTCTTAAATGTGAAATCCTATTTTTTGCTAATGATTTAATTTTGTGATTCTTCTTCCCAAATATATTCTATAAGAACAATAGCTTATATGTGACACTTGGGGTTTTAAGTGAACATAGTTCAGAAAGGGTTTTAGGTGAACCTTTCAAGTTTAAGCAAGTCCTTTTTTAAATGAATTTGTACGGATGAAAAGATAGACATATATGGATTGAATCACTTAACAGAACAAGAACAGGGGTGATTGCAACTCTGCAGTGCTAACGAGTATACACTGGCGGAGGCAGTAGAAGGAGTCAGACAGCGGGAGTTCACTAGTTTTGTTCCAGATTTGAGGTAAAGAAGAGTTATACTAGGGGTCCAATATC
Source organism: Sambucus nigra (assembly GCA_949130495.1). Taxonomy (NCBI): domain Eukaryota; kingdom Viridiplantae; phylum Streptophyta; class Magnoliopsida; order Dipsacales; family Adoxaceae; genus Sambucus; species Sambucus nigra. Next base: position 3,106,298 of record CASBWL010000030.1, read on the forward strand.
CCTATCTTGGATACTCGTTACTAATGTCCAAGCCATATACTATGACATCCAGTAAGAACATTATCCAATGGTCTTAGACCAATATCGACCGACACTAGGCTGGTTTCTTATCTTGGATACTCGTTACCAATGTCCAAGCCATATACTATGACATCCAGTAAGAACATTATCCAATGGTCTTAGACCAGTATCGACCGACACTGGGCTGATTTCTTGAATGTTGTGCTAAAAATGTTCCCTGAGGTGTTTTAGATTAATTTGGGGACATCTTTCACAAGATGGAAGTTTTTCAAATAGGGGATGTTTAAGACTTCAAATATGGAAATAGAAATTTTACAACCCTAGTGTTCAATCCTTTAGAACACCTAACACCATTGCGTGATGTGATGGAAAGGTTCACTTAAAACCCTGACTTCCCGATTACTTTAGTTACTCTAGTGGCGCTTGCCCCATCTTTTCTTTAATATTTTATGGCAAGCATTTCTTAATCCCCGATAACTCCTAACACCACTGTGTGATGTGATGGAAAGGTTCAGTTAACACTCTGACTTTCTAGATTTCATTTGTGGCCCTTGCTTTATCTTTTCCTAATTTTTCATGTTAAATGTTTCTTAACGCCCTACACCTCCTAAGTCTTAACACCATTGTGTGATGTGATTGAAAGGTTCACTCAAAACCATACTTTTCGAATAATTTTGTTACTTTTGTGGTGCTTGCTCTTTCTCTAACAGTAAGAGAACGTCTTGTCATCTTTTTTCACTGTATCTCCTATGGTTCATAAAAGTTGAATGTTTTCAATCTTTTTCCAACTTTGTAATCAACTGCACAATTCAATTTTTCTAAAAGAAAAAATATAATATATATTTTTAAAAATTATTATGTTTCAGAATCTACTATTTTTATATTTCACAGAATTATAATATTAAAAAACATGAGTTTGAAAATTAAAAAGGGAGTGATTACTTAAAAGAATTATCAATCTTTTTATTATATATTTATAGAAAATTATATTATAATATATGTTTTAATCAAAGATTATTGTTAACATATGAGATAATCTTGTGTTATAATGTGTATATAAAATTTCTTAAATGTTTAAGTGTAATAAGGTCATTTGTAAGTAGTAACGAAATCTGTTTGGTCAAATACACACAAAGAGGGACAATTATACAACCTTCATATACGGAGACAATAATGTAATTTTATGAACTATAAGAAAACTATATGTATTTAGGCCATACTTTGAGGAAAGTAATTTTTGATCAATTGGGAAATTTCTTAAAAATAACACTCTTTCGTGAAGAATCTTCATGTTTCTTAATGCAAAATCCTGATTTCATCTCTTTTAACCCCTTTATGTTCAAACGTGCTTATGGGATTTCGTAATGATCAAGACGGGGAGAGGAATATTTTCAGATTCCCTAATTTTAGGGACATAAGTGAATTTATCTTTTATTTCTTTAGCTAGTCATTAACCTTGAATAGAAGCCTTTGTGAGGATCCTCACTAAAACATGATCTAATAAATCCTAATCATAGCTCTTTCAAAGTCAACCGTCAAAAAACACCCCTTCCTCTTTAAAGCTTCTTAAATTCTTCAATACTCCATTTCCAAATCAAAACTAGATCTAAAATATTCCATCACTTTAAGAAACCCTTTTGCATAAAATCAACAGTATCACTCAATAACGGATACAACTTTTGGCAAAAAGCTTATAGTAACACATGACAATATTTATCGCTCTAATAAAAATATTTAACTTCATATACAATATTTTTTTGGTAATCAAGCATATATAATTCTCATTTATCAGGGCGCGGGCGCATGAACAATCCCATCCCCATAATGTTTTCATTAAAACCCTCAAAATGTCTCTTTAATGCAGCCCCCAACTATCTTGTAGCACTGCTATAAAAAAAATAAAAATAAAACATTAAAGCCTTAGGTTTTATTACTATCACAGTCGAACAAGGATAGCCTCACCTTCTCCTCAAACAACATTTGAAGCCCACTCTTTTTTCGCACACTAATAGAGAACCACTCTAGGCCTTCTTCTACTTGAACAATCTCTCAAATTCCCTTTCACTATAAAACTGTATGCAAGAATATTGTTTATATTATATAGATAATTTTTTATTAGTACGATTCATATGTCTCGGGTTTCATATTTCATAATAATTTATATTTACGTATCACAATAATATTTTTTTTTTAAATTATAATTCACATATGGAAAACAATATATATATATATATATATATATATAGAGAGAGAGAGAGAGAGACATCCTATTGGCATGTCCCTAATGTGTTGTGTCTTACTCTATTACAATTTCATGTGTCGGCATGTATGGCCATGTTGTATCCGTGTCCCTAATCCGTATACATGGTTCATAGACATAAAAAAAAAATCCTGCTTAATAGCTTTAAATTTTGCTTAAAATTTATAGATAAGCCTAGAGTTATGAATTTTCGAACACTTATTTAGTTATATACAATAGTATTAGAAAACACAACGAAGAATCAAGTACATGAAAAAAAAAGTAATTCAAATTGTTCACTTCATTGACAATATTACCATGTGAAGTACATGCAAGTGGTTTAAAATATGTAGTATTGTTAGGGTAATAATAGTCCAAGTAGTGTTAGTAGTCCTCCTTTTCTGTATATATTTTCTAAAGGTAAGTTCACTTTTTGTAGGCTAAATATCTTATACATATGTTCTTGAGCTCTTGTGTAATTCTCATATTTTCATTGGCAATAGAATATGATATATTGTACTCTTCTATCTCTTTCACTTGCAAAGTTAACAAGTATCTATACTATTAAGTACAAGCTAACATCACAAAAGGTGTCAAGTCGGAGGCTAAGAATCTTGAGACTGAGATTACGTGCTATTTTTCAAAATAGATGCAAAAAGGGAAAAATCAAAACAACAAACATTACATGAAAGGAGGGGGTGTATATTTCTCTCTTTGAATTTTAAAGTACGTTTGAAACTATCTTTAAATTTTTTTTAATTAATAAGTTGTATAATAGTGAATTTGTGGTCGTTTTATTTGCATCACATCTTCCAACATTGAGATGGGATATGTAACACATGTTCAGGATGAGGCTAGTTGGAATCGTTTGTTTTGTGAATTTAGAATTGCATATCGAGTGTCTTAAATAACTACGCACTTATCATAAGAAAAAGTAAGCTCAAGTGATGTGAATTAAGAGGCTTAGAGGCTATTTTTAGTACATATTTCTTGAGTGGACTTTTTGTTATTTTCTCTATTATGATGTACTTTTCTTTCATTGTTAGTTTAACTGTTTTGTTTAATATTATAGGAGGGAAGTATTAAAGGCTAATAAGGGCATAGATGTAATTAGAACCTTTTCTTGTAGCCCAAGTCTAGATCCATCTACTTTCCCCTATAACTAGTCCCCATATAGCCTCATTTGGGGCATTCCTACATTTGTGATATTGAGAGAGAGTTGAGACGAGAGTTAAATCTTCTTAGTTTCCATTTGACGCTCATTTACGTCAATTGATGTTAGAGCCTTGTTGTCTCCATCCGTTGTTATTGTTGTTATATAACAAATTGTAGCTGACGGAAAATGAGACCTAAGAAGAGGTTTGCTCCCGTTAATTCGCGCACCGATAGGCTTAAGAAGGTTTTAAATCGCCTCGTAGCACGTTTTGACGCACTTGATGCTTACCTTCCTCCACCCGACGCATCCACGATTAGCCCTCACACCGCGCCCACCATCACTCAAAACCCTAATTTTACTGCCACCATTATCCCTCCTCCACCCTCGGTTACACCACCACAACGGAACCCTAAACCCACCCAAAATTTCCCAGTCAAACCTCCGAAAAAGAAGAAAGAGGGGCTAAAATCCAACACTAGGCCTAGAGAGAAGGAAGTAAAGAAGAAAACGAGCAGGAAATGGGTTGATTCAACAAGCCTAATGTCGATTCCACTCCAACACCACTCTGAGAGCTTCAACCATCCCTGTTGGATCGGAGACAAAAATGAAAGGTTGAACATAGGTTTCGTAACCCTAGAATATTGTTTAACCCAAGAGGAGGTCTATCGTGAGATCGAGATAAGAAGGAAATCACGAGAGACAAAGTTGGACATCTGGTGGTCCAAGTCGGTGGATGTTGTCGGCTCTAGTCAGGTGGTCGCAAGTTCTGATGTGTTGTTGCCACCTATCATGTGTGTTGTGTTCCGTGTAGCTATAATTTGAGATTTCGTTGGACTTAAAAAGTTAAAAAACAAATAAAGGAGAGAATGGGCTTGGAGGTTTAGTTTGCTTTTGTGGCCAGTATAATATTTCTCTAAATTTAGGCCTTGAGTTTAAATGGCTCTTTCAACACACTTGGTCCATTTTGGTGCTGAATTGAAGACTAAAGCCAAGGAGTTTATAAAATTCTATTTTGGCCCAATTTTTTAAGGTAATTTTGGATGATAAAAATTGGGCTCTCCGTAACTTTAACAAAATTATTTTGGGACCCCAAAATTTCTTTTCCTATTCGTCCACCTATTTTGGGAACTTTTCGACTCAAATTTTGAAAGCTCGAGGACGAGCTTGGTTTTAAGTGGGGCAGAATGATGTGAATTGAGAGGCTTAGAGGCTATTTTTAGTACATACCTACTTGAGTGGCTTTTTTGTTATTTTCTCTATTATGATATTATTAGTTTAGTTGTTTTGTTTAGTATTATATGAGTGAATTACTAAAGGCTAGAAAGGACATAGATGTAATTAGGACCTTTTCTTGTAACCCATGTCTAGATCCTCTACTTCACCCTATAAATACTCCCCCTGTACCCTCATTTGAGGCATTCCTACATTTGTGATATTGAGAGAGTTGAGACGAGAGTTAAATCATCTTCTTATTTTCCATTTGACACTCATTTACGTCATCAAGAAGCATATTGGTGAAAGAAGTTGTCAATAGACACAATTTCAAACAGAAGATACAAAACAATAACGAAGAGAGGAACATAGGGATGGAAATTTTACCCGACCTACAGGGTTTTCGCCCCGCCCCGTCCCACCCCTAATGGAGTGGGTTAAAAATCCCGTTTAAATTAATAGGGGAGGGTTTGGGTTTTAAAATAAATCCCATTTTTTTCGATAACTAAAATAAAATCCCATTTATTAAAAAGGGCGGGTTTTGGTTTAGTAAAATATTACCCGCCCTACAGAGTATATTCGTGCTTCATGACGATGACCTGAGGATGGGTGTTCCCCTGCTATGTCGACCATTGTGCCTGTGATTTGGAAGGGATGTGTAATAAAATGTAACTGTTACTAATAAGAGAGTAATCAACTAAGAGATTTTCATTAGTGATAAGGGAAACGAACTGTCCTTCACATAACAAATGCAATAAAATAATAGAATTCCTAAAAATAAAATTTCTTGAGATTAGCTGTGTTACATGCTCGTGGTATCTCCCTGACCTCCATCATTTCCGAATGATAGGCACCTTGCAGGTCATCTTTAGTTATTTTAAAGGGTCCTTCCCAGTTTGGGCCTAGCTTGCCATCCGATGACTTCACCGCGTTACCCAGGACTTATCTTAGAACATAGTCCCCGACTTGGAATCTTCTCGGGTTTACCCGTTTGTGGTACTGCTTTGCGAGCTGTTGCTGATAGATCGCAAGTTTTATCAGTGCAAATTCTCTACGCTCGTCGGCTAGGTCGAGTTCGGTGAGCAATGTCTCATCATTTTGTCCTTGCTCGACAAGGTCGGATCTCATTGTTGGCAATCCTGCTTCTAGTGGGATGATCGCCTCCGTACCATATGTTAGTGAGAATGGCGTTTCTCCTGTTGCTCGCCGAGGGGTAGTTCGGTAGGCCCATAGGATGTGGGGTAGTTCGGTTGCCCATGTGCCTTTGAATCATTCTAACCGCTTCTTCAATCCATCCATCACAGTTTTGTTGGAAGCCTCTGCTTGCCCATTGCTCTGAGGGTAGGCCACCGAACTGAAGTTATGCCTGATCCCGTGTTCATTACAGAAGTCTTAAAAGGAACCACTCTCAAATTGTGTCCCGTTATCAGTGATGATGGTTCTGGGGATTCCGAATTGAGGGATTATATTTCTCCATATCAATCTTATCATATCAACATCGTGGATGTTCACCAATGGTTCTGCCTCGATCCATTTGGTGAAGAAGTCAGTTGCGACCAACAGGTATTTATGGTTATCGGGAGCGGTGGGTAGTGGTCCCACGATGTCCATTCCCCATTGGGCGAAGGGCCATGGGCTGGTCAGGGATTTTAGGTCGCTGGAGGGCTGGTGGACCATAGGAGCGTGGAGTTGGCATTTCAGACACTTTCGAACGTATACCGTGGAGTCCTTTTACATATATGGCCACCAATAACCTTCCTTCATTTCTCGAAAGGCTAGAGACCTTCCTCCGACGTGACTTCCGTAGATTCCGTCATGAAGCTCGCGCAATACTTGCTCGACATCGCCTGAATGGACGCATCTGAGATAGGGACCGGAGAAGGATTTCTTATACAAGTCACCCCCTGTAGATAAGTGAAAGTGAGCAGATTTGGCTCTTATCTGGTGGTCAGTTTTCTTGTCCTTTGGGAGCGTGTCCTCCTTTAAATAGTTTTTTAAGGGGTCCATCCAACTGGGGGCTGATCCCACCTGGAGTATTTGTTCCACGTTTGACAGCTTTTTGCTGTGGTTGATGCTCGGACAAATGAGGAAATCGATGGGGATGACGCTTTTAAGGCTGGAGTCAACTGCTGAACTCAGGGATGTTAAGGCATCAGCATGATTGTTTTTCCCCCTAGGAAACTGCTGGATGTTGATCTTCTCGAAGCTTGCCATGAGTTTTTTTACCAAGGCGAGGTAGGCTGCCATTCTTTCATCCTTCTCATTATAATCTCCACTTATCTGGTTGGAGACTAGCTGCGAATCGCCGAACACCTGTAAACGTTTTGCTCCCAGAGTTTGTTCTTTTTGGAGACCTACTATTAGGGCTTCATACTCTGCTTCATTGTTGGAGGCTACGAATCCCAGCCTGATTCCTTGTTCAAGGATTTTGTTTTCTGAAGTGATGAGAACAATGCCTACCCCTGCCCCCTTTGAGTTGGAGGCTCCATCAACGAATAGTTTCCAACTCTCCACTGTCGCTTGGTTGTTTTGCTTTGTTGGCTGAGCCTGGTCGTAGAGTTCTTCGCCTGTGAATTCGGCTATGAAATCAGCAAGGATCTGTCCCTTGATAGCTGTCCTTGGTTGAAATTAGATGTAAAACCGGTCGAGCTCAACTGACCATTTAGACAGTCTGCCCGACAAATCCGTCTTGCTTAGGATAGCCTTGAGGGGGTGCGATGTAAGGACGATGATAGTGTGAGCTTGTAAATAATGCTTTAGCTTCCTCGAGGCTACTACTAGGGCGAAGGAGAACTTCTCCAATGGTAGGTACCTCTGCTCAGCATCTAATAATGTTTTGCTAGCGTAATAAACTGGGTGTTGGATCCCTTCCACCTCCCATATTAGCGCAGAGCTGACAGCATGATGGGATACATATAGGTATAGGTATAGGTATAAAGAATCCTTTTGCGGTGGTATGACAAGAAGTGGTGGAGTGCTTAGGTAGGATTTGAGCTCGTCTAGTGCTCGCGAGCAATCTGGGTTCCATTTTATTGATTTATTTCCCTTCAGGAGATGGAAAAAAGTCTTGCACTTTTCAGAGGATCTGGAAATGAAGCGATTTAAGGCAGCGAGCATCCGAGTGAGCTTCTTCACATCCCGAATTATGCGAGGAGGTTGCACTCTTTTGATTTCATCGATCTGGTCTGGATTAGCTTCTATGCCTCGCTTACTGACCAAGTACCCAAGAAATTTTCCTGACTGGCCACCGAAGGAACATTTGCTCGCATTGAGTTTCATCTGGTACTTCCTGAGGGTTTCGAAGGTACTTGACAGGTCCGAGAGGTGATCTTCTTTCTTCTTTCTCTTAACGAGCATGTCGTCAATGTATACCTCCATTGTGCCTCCCATTTGGCTTTTGAACATTTTAGTAACCAGCCACTAATAGGTT